>VYZX01020773.1:22126-65468 GCA_013401335.1 Brachypteracias leptosomus | reverse complement strand
GCTGGGAGGGGTCTGTGACTCTGAGGTGATCTGCGTGGGCCCTGGAGGGACCCTGTGTGAGGCTGGAGAGATACCATAGGTCTGGGTGTGGGGGGGATAGTGTGAGGCTGATGGACGTTGCCTGGGGCTGTATGAGGGACACTGGGGTCCTGTGTGGAGTCATGTGAGGAAGGGGATGGTTCCCTCCCAGCTATGGGGTGAGGATAGAATGAGGGTTCCCCACCCCAGAGACCCCCCCAGTGCGGAGGATGTGCAGGGGGAGTTAACACAGAGGTGCCTGAGTGCTGCTGGGGACACTGACCCCAGTGTCCTGGGATGGGGACAAGGTGGCATTGGTGGGGTCCGTGTCCTGTGTTTATGCTGGGGATGGTGCTCGAGGGGGAGATTTCTCTTTTTCCTCACTTTCCCTCCCAAACCAAGCCCCCTGTGCCCATCTGCAACGTTCTCTCTAATGCCACCTACCAAAAATACCCTCCAGGGTGTGCACAGAAATGTGTAGTTTCACTGGTAGGAGGTGGAAGCAATTGCACAAGGTAAATGTGAGTAGTTTTTTTTTTTTAAGCTTCTGCTATTTTTCCGTCCTCTCTGAGCACAAAATCTCTTTCAAAGCTTCTGGTTTTGACACGCACATTCGAATGAGCTTGATCATATCAGCAAAGAGAATTTTATGTGATAAGCTAGAGGAGCTCGTGGGGAATCCACCCGTCATCGGCGTGTCCCCGGCTGAGGCTCCGATGCTGTTCCTGTCCTCACTGTGCTGAGCAAATGAGACCATGCTGGTGGAAAAAACCCTTGAAAAATGAAAAGAGAGAGAAAAAAAAAAAGAGCCAGGAGCTGGTACTTTAGGGTTTTAAAGATAGGGTTTCAGCTGTGTCTCTCCTTGATGAGCTATTAAAGTTTTGAGGTGAATTTGGGACATCACCGGGACATGAAATCCAGCCTGGAAACTGGGATTACAAGATAAAAAAGGAAAGTTGAAAGAACAAATTGTTCCTTCCTTTAAAGTGTGGAGAAGCTGCGTCCGTCCCGTGTCCCTCCTGCCTCCTTCTCTGCCCCATGGAGAGCTGGGGGGAGGAAAATCACAAAATCCATCTGGCAGGGCCTATACGTGGCTGCCTTCCTGGAGGTGTGGTGGGTTTGGGTCGGGTGGTGATGCTGCAACTGGGAGATCCACAAGTTTTGTTTCCAGCCTGGTACCCTAGAGATGGGACAGGACTGCTGGGGGGGGACAGAGAGGCCACTGGTGAGGTGTTAACCAGGAGTGTGGAGCTGGGCAGGAGTGACCTTCCAGTGGGGCTGGGAGTCTGGCAGCCCAAAGGTGGGATACTGGGGTCCCTCAGTGGGATGCTGGGGTCCTTGCTGGGGATCTTGGGGTCACTTGTTGGAATGCTGGAGTCTTTGATGGGATGTTGATCCTTGGTGAGATGCTGAGGTCCTTTGTTAGGGATGTTGGGGTCCCTTGGTGGGATGTTGGGGATGATGGAGTCCTTGGTGGGGTGCTGATCCTCAGTAGGATGCTGGGATCCCTCTTCAGGGATGCTGGAGTCCTTGTGGGATGCTGGTCCTTGGTCCTGTGGTGTGGTGGGTGCTGCCAGCACCCTCTGGGACACAGGAGGAGGGTGAGGGTGTGATGGAGCTGGGTGCTGGTGGAGAAAGGGGTGACTGGGGACTTCTCCAGGGGGGTTGGGGTGCTGCAGAAGGTGGGGCTTGTGCTGGAGAAGATGTGTGATGGCGTGGAAAAACTAAACCAGAGATTTCTGGGAAACTGGGGGAGAAGTTTCCACGTCTGCTGAAAGTGGCTGTGAGGACTGATGGCACGTGGCCTCTCGTGTGGTTTGGGGCTCGGGGGATGGAGCAGGACCAGTGCTGGAGGGGGTCTGGGGGCAAGGCTGGTGTGGTGTGGGCTGCCCCCATGCCCATCCTGCCTGGAGCAGAGCTGCCTGCTGGGGTGGTGGCTCCTGCAAGTATTTGTCCTTCCTTTTCTTAATAAATAAGAGGAAATAATCGTAGCTTCCCAAGGCTGTATTTGCCCAGCACATGCTTGACTTCTCTCGAGGTCCTTTCCCAGCACTGTTAGAGCATCTCCCTGCGGGGAGGAGCCAGAAAATAAGGACAATTCCTGAGTACAAACCAAACTGCATCCCTCAGGAACATCACTGCTGTGTAATTAGTTATGTTTTAATTATCAGCTTGCAGAAGGTTGGTGTAAGGCTGGAGGTGCTCAGCACCCTCTGTCTGGCTGTGGCTGCCTGGGCTGGCTTGGGAGGGGGGAAATATTCTGTAAAAAATATGGAGAACAATTTATTCTCAGTTATTTCTACTTTTATACTATGGACTATTTTATTTTAGATTCCCTCTCAGTGATATCTATGTTTATATAAAGTTGTTGCAGCCCCTTGAGGGAGCTGTGGTGCTCGTGCTGGTCTCATGCATATCACAGGGAAATAATAAATTACTTAAGGGTTTTATTTTTAATTTAATTTTAGTGCTGTATGTTTGTGGGTGTAAAGAAATGGCCACGAGTGCTGTGAGGTGTGAGTTGTTCACGTAACTTGTTTGTCGTGGAGCTTTTCCTGTAAGTGGGATTTGTGAAGTTGATAAGGATTTGGGAGGGAGTGTATTGGAAAATTAGGAAAAGAGTAGTAAATAAGGAAAATAGGAGTAAATAGGGACTGCAACTAAATCAGCTTTGGCCTGTGCTGTCCTGTCTTCATAAATATTAAGAGTCTCTGTGTGAGGCTGGGGGGGGATGGCAGCGATGCAGCAGCATCCCCAAAACCCCAGCAGCCTCCAGCAATCCCAGTGGTCCCAGTGATCCCAGTCCCCCTCTGTTGGTTTGGTCCCTCCATGGAAGTCTTTGTCCTCTCCAAGAAAGTCCTTGTCCTCTCCAAGGAATCCCAATTTGGCTCAGGAACAGGCTGGGATTTCACAACCTGCCGGGAATTGCCATTTGCCCGATTTAATTTGGTGTTTATAGGGTTATTTTGGGGTATGTGGCAGTGCTGGGTGCCAAATTGGGGATCCCCCCCCTCCCCTCCTTGAGATTTGAATCCAGGGCTCTTGAGGAGCCCTCACACGTGGGGGTTGGTGGTTAAATACAATAATTCCACTGCAGGGTCACCCAGCTGGGGGGTTGTTGGAGAAAGCCCTAAATCTGTTGTGAGTAATAAGATGTTTTTAGACATTAAAAATATATATATATATATATAAATCCAAGCTGAATTGTCAGATTTATTCAGGAGAACAGGCGAAATTAGACCAGAATTGGCAAACAAGGCGTTTCTTGTTTATTCCCATTCTGTGTTTATTTTCGTTCCCTCAAGCTGCCTCTCAAAATGGGATTTACTGGGAGGTGGGAGGTAGCAGGAGGATGCTCCAAGCAGCCCGTGGAGGGGTCGAGTTTTACTTGGACTTCACCTTCCATAGCCAGAGGTGGGATCTCCCCCTCCAGTGCCCCCAAACCCTGCCTGGCTCCCACCTCCCTCATGTTCCAACCAGGGGAGAAGCCACGCTGAAAGCAGCCTGCTCATTTTTGAGAGCAAAAACCCCACTCAGAGGGTGCCAGGGAGTGGGTAGTGGGATGTCAAGTACTTTCACACTTTTTAAAGATGGTTTATGTAACCTGCTTGGCTGGATTATTATATTTTTTTCCCTCTCTCCAGTTACATAATCCTAATTTATGAAAGCTTGGGGAAATTGCATTCCCCACTGTTCCATGAGTGTCTGTATATAATGGGCTCTGAGTGTCAGGGTGCTGTGCTTGGCCCCTCTGCCAGCCACCCCCTGAGAAGCTCGGGCAGGTGTGGAGCAGCTATTTGTACACCTATTCTTTTTATTTTCCTTATTATTATTATTTTTGCCATCATCTGAGGCTGTGTCAGCCCCTCCAGGAGGGGACGGCGGCGGGCTGGTGCCTCTCCCTGCTGCTGGAGAGCAACTGCTTTGCTGCCAGCTCAGGCATTCCTGTTTTTTCCACTATTTCCAGGATGTGCTGCTTGTGGCAGAGGCTTGTCATGGTTTTTGTGGTGGGAGCAGCTGAAATCCTCACTGGGGCCAGGGCTGGATCTGGGGGCTGCAGAGCATCGGTGTCAAACCCTCGCCCACGCCCCATCCCTGGCACCTTCTCACCCGTGAATGGCTTTTGCTTTCCCCACTATGTTTGTGTTTTGGAATAGAGGAGGGGGAAAAAAAAATATATATTGCTTGAGGGTTTTTTTTTCCATTTCCCATCAAAGCAAAGGGTGTTGTGCCTCTGGGTCCTCATGCTGGAGGGGCTGGACTGAGAGGGATGCTCACAAGAGCATCGAGCCTCAATGAGCTTCATCCCCGCGATTCCTTATTTTGAAGCCACCTGGAAAAACCATCAAGCAATTATTGCAGTGGTAGATAACCAGCGAAAGAGCCAGATAGCTTTTAATGGGTTTATGTTATGGGGGTTGCTTTGGGGAGAGTCTTTTGTGTGTCACTGGTGTGGGCTCTGGCCTCGCCCCGGGGGATGCAGACGGGCTGAGCCCATCTCGCTTTTGCTTGCAGTATTTACTCTGGCAGGGAGCAGCACGTCCTCCTGCTCACTTGTTCCTCTCGCTGTGGCTGAAACTTGAGGGCAGCCTTTTATTCAACGTATTTGAAAAGGAGGCAGAAAAAAAAAGAAAAATTAGTTATGACTTGGGATCTTAACTCAAACCACTTCAGAAGCTTAAAAATATAAGCTGTGCAAAATGCTGAAGCGAGTGTGACAGGAACTCGTCCCGGCGTGTTTGAGTTTGCCACGTGCAGTAGTTTCCTTTTCTCCCTTTGTTGTTCTCTTAATTGCTTAAAAACCTTCCCTTGCTGCTGCTCTTCTTTAATGGCATCGATACCTGCTGGTCCTGGGGAGGTGATTGGTGACTGCATCCCTCGCTGGGGTGTCCCCGTGGTGGTACTGGAGTGCTCGAGGGGGATGCTCAGGGGTAGATGCTCGAGGAGTGCTCAAGGGATGCTCAGGGATAGATGCTCGAGGGGTGCTCAGGGGATGCTCAAGGGATGCTCAGGGAGTGTCTGAGGGATGCTCAGGGGTAGATGCCCAAGGGGTGTTCAAGGGATGTCCAAAGGGTGTTCAAGGGATGCTCAGGGGTAGATGCCCGAGGGGTCCTCAGGGGATGCCCTTGGGGTGCTCAGGAGATGCTCAAGGGATGCTATGGGGTAGATGCCCTTGAGATGCTCAGGGGATGCTCAAGGGATGCTCAGGGAGTGCTCGAGGGATGCTATGGGGTAGATGCCCAAGGGATGCTCAGAGGTAGATGCCCTTGGGGTGCTCAGGGAGTACCAGGGTGTCAGTGGCTAGAAAGAGTTAACCCCGGACCAGCAACCGGTTGTACCAGGGAGTTCACTTGGGTCCTCAGTGAGTCAGGGTTCACCCTGGGTGCTCTGGAGGTTCCTCAGGGTGCTGGGTAGTTAAGGCAGCTCTGTTTGCATTTTGGTTTGGGTTGGTTTGTTGTTTTTTTTTGTTGTTGGAAGAAAAGTTGCCACGACTGGCCCGCCGGGATGCGAGCTGCTTGCACAACGTGCACGCTAGGAATTAAGTCAATCCATGTGAGCCTTGTTCAGCTAGTGATAATTTAGATTTTGTGGCTTCCCCCTTTCGTTTAAAGGAGGGGGTGAAAAGTCAAGTGGCTAGGATTTAAAAAAAAAAAAAAACCCAACAAAAAAAGTTAATTTTTAATTCAAGCTGTGAGTGTGAGGAATAGCACTCGATGTCTGGGTGCATCCTGATGTGTCAGGATGGAGCTGAGGGTTGTGTGGAGCTGCCTTGTCGGGCTTAAGAAGGTCATATTTTCTTAGAAATCCCAATTTTAATTCATTACTGACTCAGCCGCCCTCTCCCTGTGTCTCTGCTCTGCAGGGTGGAGCTGCAGGAGTCTTAAAACACCCTTGTCTGGGGAAAATTGCTGCTCTGGTCCTTCCTCTCCTGCTGTGCGGGGACGGTTCGCTCAGGAAGTGGGTATTTTATTAGAAAAAAAGAGTGTTTTCTATCAAGGGGAAGCGAAACCACAATGGGGTGGTGGAGAGAGCCCAGCTGCCGGAGGGGCCAGGATTTGGGGTGATGCTCACCAGGATTTGGGGCCCCAGATTTGTTATTTTTGAGCCTGACCTTTGCGTTTCTCAGCGTGTCCCTCCCATGTTGCAATCTGCAGCTTTCAGGGCTGCCCTGGTGCTGGGGAAGCAAAGTGGGTCTTAAAAAACAAACCCCAGAGCAGGCAGCTCTTGTTTTTCCATCCTGTTAATTTTCATCTTGACTTTCAGCAGCGGTCAATAAAAAAAGTTGGACAGAACGTAGCCTTTTTTTTTTTTTTCTAAGCTGATGGTAAGATGCTAAATGGTGCTTTATGGAAAGAGCGAGTCAAAGCATCTTGCTGTGGCTGTGAGGAGCTGCCACGGGAGGGGTTGTCCATGGGCTCCTCACCCCTTTCTTCATGGTGGAGCCTGGTCTGTGGCTTAAAACCACTGTCTCAGTCCTCCCTTCTTCTTAAATCCCCTTCTAGAATAAAGCACATGTGGTATTTTTATTTAATTTTATTATTTTATTATAATTTTTTTCCTGGTTTTAATTTTTTTTTTTCCCGTTTTTAACTTTTTTCTCTGTCTATAACTTTTTTCTTTTCCTTTTCTTACCAGCTACTTCTGTGAAATCCCCACCGGGTCTGGGTGGGCACCTCCCTGGACCCCTCCTGGACCTTCAGACCTTCTCCAGTGATCGCATGGTGGCAAGGTGAGACCCCTCCAAGCCCTCCCCAGCCTTCCTCTTCCCCCCTCCTCTCCTGTTTCCCGTGAGCCTCCTTGAGGGATCTGCAACGTGAAGTTTCCATGTGGAGCTGGCAAATTCCTGGTATGCTGGTTTCTAGGAACTGTGGCTGGGGATCGTGAGCTTGGTGAAACTCTAGCATGTGTGATACCTGCCTGTCCTCAGCCCGGGGTCAGACATCTGCATCCCATTCTCCCTCTGAATTTGCTCCTGTTTCCCTGGGCTGGGAGATAACAACATCCCTGTGGAGACAGGGATTGTGCAAAGAAGTGGTTTGGGTTTATGGTGTGGGTTTCTCTGCATCATGTGCTGGGGTTGGGTGATGTGTGTCCTCCTGGAGCAGAGTTTTCATTGTTTCAAAGGTGTGTCCAAAGGGGAAAGGGCTTCAAGACCCCCATTTTCCCACGGTGAGGTCTTTGCCTGGGCAAAAGGAGGGGGTTTGGCAGCCAAATTCACCCTCCTGGGTGAGTGAGAAGTGCTCTGGTGTCCCCCCTTCAAGCTGGACCCCACTTTGCACATCCCTCAATGATGCCACTAAAATATCCCTGCTTATTGTAGGGGGTTGGACTAGATGACCTTTGGAGGTCCCTTCCAACCCAAACCATTCTATGATTCTCTGTGCCCCTTATGCCCAGAGGATGATGAAGGTGGGAAAGACACTGGCTGCTCCTCACCTTAAAAAGAAAAAAACACTTTTGTCTTACCTGCTTTAAAAAAAAAATACACCAAAAAAGCACAGAAAGTGTTTTTGAAGCAGCTGAATTAATGTCTGGTTGTAGGGGAGGGCTAAAAAGGGATAAAGCCAAAGTCTGCCCAGCTCTTTCAGGGTGTGTGGAGGGTGCTCTGCCTGGACATCCATCATGGTTTTAATTCCTCATGGGAATCCATCACGGTTCAATTGCTTGTGGGCATCATTTGCTCATGAGCAGCAATCATGGTGATGCTGTTCTGGAGGGAAAAGTAACATTTGCAAGGGTTCATGCCAGCGTGCAGGATGGTGTTTGGGGGAAGCAGGTTTTCCAGAGGGGAGGATGTGGCTGATGTTGCTTTTGAGCAATTTAATGAGTTTCTACTGGTGTAGTAGGACTGGGCTCAGGCTGGTGTTGTGAGTTAGGGTGTGCTGGTCTGAGTGAAGCACGTGTCGTGCACATGGAGGGGTCTCTTGGGCTCATGAGCCGCCTCCTTTGCTCAGCTAGAAGCTCTATAATGTGTTCTGGGGGTGCTGGTTAACANGCTTGGAGCCAGGTGGGGGTGAGATCTGGTCCCCAAGTGATGGGACAAGAGGAAAGGGCCTCAAGTTGTGCCAGGGGAGGTTGAGGTTGGAGCTGAGGAACAATTTGTTGCTGTTTGGGGTTGTTGTGGCTGTGCCAGGCTGGGCAGGGCAGTGGTGGAGTCCCCATCCCTGGAGGGGTTTCCAAGGTGTGGAGATGTGGTGGGTTAGTGGTGCCCTGGCAGTGCTGGGTTAATGGTTGGTCTAAATGATCTTAAAGGTCTTTTCCAACCACAACGATTCTGTGATTTCATACTAATTAATGATGAAATAGTTACTCTTGAAGGAGAGATTGTGTCCAGAGTTTGAAACCTCTGGATTTTAAAGCTTGTTTATTATAGCTCTTAAATTACAGATTAAACAGCGACGCTGGATTTTCAGATCATCCAGTAGAACAGAAACTGATTAAGAGCAAACAAGTGAGAACCTCAAACCCTTTCCTTGAGCAGCAAGGAATGACTTTGCCCTTTTGTGGGGCCTGGAGAGAGTGGGGGTGCCCTGGGTCCCTGTGGCAGCCCCGTGCCCAGCCCTGAGCACCCAGGAGGTGGCTGGAGATATGGACCAGACCCTGGGATCAGGCTTGGAGCTCAAGCTGGGGTGTTTAGAGGCTCCTGCAAGGGGCTTTGCTTCAGAATGGGAAGAATCAAGCAAAACTGCCCCAAACTGTGGCTGGGGACCCCCAGCCCAAGGGGGGTTTAACCTTCCCCACCCATCCATGTTCACATCCCAGGGAATCGAGGCAGTGTGGATGTTCAGAGGAGGGAGGATGGTTTATCCTGGGTTCATTTACAGGCCTACAACATAGAGCTTGTGGGTAACAGCAACAGGAGAGTGGGATCAGCTTGGGGTGTCAGAAACACCCAGAGGCTCTTGCATGGGATAATTAATTAATTAATCCCCTCCCTGTATCCAGAACACACGTGAAGATCCAGGCTGGGACACCTCCAGCGAGCTCACCCAGCTCTCAGTGGCATCCCCCAGCTCCCTGGGATTTAAACCTCAGGGAGCAGCAGATATTTTATTGGTTTTTTTTCCCTCTACAACTGTTTGTTTCAAATTAATTGGGAATTTGGGCCCTGGCCAGCCTGTTCCTGCCACTCCAAGCCGGAGATAAGCGGGAGCAGCTTGGTCTTTTCTCTAACCTAGTTGGAGCCGTTTTCCCTGGACGGAGGAGTCTGGAGCTCTTTCATAACGTGGACCACATCTTAATGGCTGGTCTTGTGGGCTCCATCCCTCCCACTGCTGCTGACGCAGAGCATCTCCCCTCCCGCCCGCCTTGGCCAGCTTCCCTGGATGACTCCACTAATTGCTTACGTAGAAAAATAATGAGAAGGATGCGTATGATGTATTTTTAGATGTCTCTTGGTGGGATTTAGCAACCAGCAAGTTAGAGCCAGCACCTCCCCATCCGTCTTCTCGCATCCCAGCAGTGGCTGCTTGGTGGAGGTCAGGAGGTTCTGCCTTGGGAGGTGGCGTTTCTTTTGCAAGCTGCTCCACTTTTTTTTTGGGGTCCTCTTGGTCCTAAATAAAGGGGTTATGGGTGTTGTGTTCCTGGTGCTGCACCAGATCCATGCCAGGAAGCCCTGAACTATGCCATGATGGGTACTTCCACCTCCTTGCTCATCCTCAAGAGGATGGCCATGGTGGTGACAGGGCAGCGTGGACTGTGATGGCTTGGAGATCATCTCAGCACCAAAACCATACAATAGTTTGGGTGGGAAAGGATCTTTCAAGCTCATTTCATCCAACCCCCCTGCACTGAGCAGGGACATCTGCAACTAGAGCAGGTTGCTCAGAGCCCCAGCCAACCTCCCCTGCAATGGTTCCAGGCATGCGGCAGCCACCACCTCTCTGGGCAACCTCAACCATGCTCTTACCACCCTCAGCATCAAAACTTTCTTCCTCAGTACCCAAAGTCTTGTTCTCCAGCGTACAAGTACTCAGGAGATGAGAAGTCTCCCACCAAAGTTGCTTTTTCTAGTGTTTTTTTCAGTGTTCCCCATGGAAACCTCAGCAGAGCAGGGGAAAGGGAGCGGGCACGAAACCTCCTCAACCATCACCCCAAAGACTGTGAGAACTGAGCATTGCAACAAATAGTTCCCTTATTTTTTCTCTTTGCTTCTTCCATTGCAGGGCTCTTTGTGTCTCGGTGGCTTCCTGTGCCGGGGGGGCCGGGCTCCAGCTCTTCCCTTTCCCCCCCGGGTGTGAGGTTCTTCTTGCAGCACGACTTATCTGCCCTGCGAGCTGAAAACATCCTTTCTTTGCTCCTTCTGAATCCCCCCAATGAATGATTTCTCCTGCTGCTTAACGTCAGCTTCCACACCAAAGGCTGTGGGAAAAGTTTTGCAATGAGAGCGGCTTTCATGGATCTGGTTTCTGTCTTCAAAAACCCCATCGCTTTCTAATTCTCCCCCACATGTTTCCTTGATTACGTGTCATGCAGCAGCACGGCCACCAAAATAGCCCTTATGGCCTGGAGGAAATCATCAGGAAACATGCCTCTTAAACCAGAGGCAATTCTTTTTTTCACCAGGCCCTGTTGGAAAAACTCTGTGCTTGGCAAAGGATGTGGCTTTTCTGGCATGGTGATGTTGGGAGCGTGGTGCTCCAGGAGTTTGCACCCAAAATCCTCCCAGTTTCTTAGAGTCTTGCTGAGAATTTTCTCTTTATCAACCCAGATAGTTGGGATTCTTCTGGTGTTGGGTTTGCTTTGGGTTTTGGAGAAGATGCTTGCTGTGAGTTTGGGTCTTTCTGTGCAGGGTTGTCTAAGGCTTGGAGCCTGTTCTCTCCTTTTGGGGTGTTCTTCATGGGCAAGAGGTGAGATGTGACTGGGGTTGAGGTGCTGCTTTCTGAATAATAGACATATAGGTAATTCCTTGTGGAAAATAACATTGAACTGTACGAAATAACTCAAAAGGCAAATGCTACCTCAGGGCACATACCCAAGGGATGCCCACTTCCACGTGAGCCAGAAGGAATGGGTGAAGCTTGGTGGCCATCAGCGCTAATCCTGCATCAAAGTGGATGCTCAGTAGAACATCATCACAGAAGATCTCAATGAGTTGTGCTGGAGCGTGGCCAGAGAAAGGCAACGAAGCTGGAGAAGGGTCTAGAGCAGGAGTGTGGTGAGGAGCAGCTGAGGGAGCTGGGGGGGTTGAGCCTGGAGCAAAGGAGGCTCAGGGGAGACCTTCTGGCTCTGCACAACTCCCTGCAAGGAGGCTGGAGCCAGGTGGGGTCGGGCTCTGCTCCCAAGGAACAAGCAACAGGACAAGAGGAAAGGAGGAACAATTTGTTGGTGTTTGGGGTTGTTGTGGGCTGTGCCAGGCTGGGCAGGGCAGTGGTGGAGTCCCCATCCCTGGAGGGGTTTGCAAGGTGTGGAGATGTGGTGCTGAGGGCCAGGTTAGTGGTGCCCTGGCAAGGATGGGAGAATGGTTGGACTCAATGATCTGAAAGGTCTCTTCCAGCCAAAACCATCCTATGGTTTGAGTGCAGCACCTCAAGGTGAGTTTCCACATGGTCTCTGGTGTCAGGAGTTGGTTGACTGGCAGGTGCATTCCCTGCTGGTGCTTTTGTGGGTAAAACCTTTGCTGGGAGAGCCTCCCAGGGCAACACTGACCTAGGGAAGCTGAGGCTGAAGACACCTCTGAACATCCCCATCACTGCAGCCAGATGAAGCTGTGGGGCTGTCTCCTGTCCCTGGCCGGTGTCACAGGTCGGGGTTTCCTGTGCCCTGTGGTTTGGTGGGGCCTGGGTGGCCCCTGGGAAGGGATTTTCCGCTCTGCACACTTGAGATGTGCTGGGAGCTTCCTGCCCTGGCCCCGCAGCACAGCAAATCTGCTGGTTTTCTTTAACCCTTTCCTCTTTCCCCACCTCCCGTGGTCCTGCTGAGCTGACAGGGGGTGTGCTGTGTCCCCTCAGGTCCAGGGCTTATGCAAGGAGACCATGACCACCGATGATGCCACCAAGAGTGAAGGGGAGGTGCAGGCAGCAGCTCTGGCTGAGCGTGGAGAGGACATCACACCAGCTAAAGACCGAGGGGTCCTGAAGGTGAGGGGGAGAATCCTGCCTTTAATTCTGCATTTTAAGGTGTGTGGTCACATCAGTGAGCTGTGTCCCCAGCCCTTGGGGTCCTGCAGCACTTCCAGGCCTTGTAGGACTGATTTTATTGTTCAATTTGAAAGGCCAAGGAGAGGAGCATCACTTGGAGTAAAGGAGGATGGGGTGGTGGTGGAGACTGCTGGGTTCAGGCTGCTCAATGTTGTGCTCCTAATGAGATTATTAGCTGTAAACCCACAGAGCCTGTTTGCCTGTGACTCACAGACGTTAGAAAGAGCACGTTACTGAGCTCATCCTGGCTGCTCCTCAGCCCCTTGTTCATGTGCAGGGCTGTTGCAGGATAGTTCTGCTCCCCAGCCCTTGCTCTTCTCCAGTTGAATAGGACCTTTCCTCTAAGAATAGCATCCTCCCCTGCTCCATCCTCAGCTCGAGAACTGCTTGTTCCAGGCTGTAGCATTCAGAAAAAAAAAAACCAACCAACCCAAACCAACCCCAGAAGTGTTGACAAGAAGTGAGTAGTGAAACACCACACCCCTGCGAGTAAAATACATCCCGGCAGAAGCTGAGCAGAGCTGAGTTCCCTTCAGGTTTTGAACCATGGGATTTATCCAGACACCTCCTCAAAGGACAGGCAGGTCTCTGCTCCCAGCCCCATCCTGCTCCTCTTTGGGGATTATTTTTAGGGGCTGATGGAAGGACAAATGAAGCAGCAACCCCTCAAGCTGCCTTTTGGTTTGGAGCACCATTGGGGTGTATATATGTGTGTGTGTATATATATTTTTTTACATATACATGTGTATATATATGTATATTTTTTTATATATATGTGTGTATATATATATAAAAATGGATGTGTCTGTATCCATTTCTCTCTCTTCCCCCCCATTTCTCTCTCTTCCCCCCCATTTCTCTCTCTTCCCCCCCATTTCTCTCTCTCCCCCCCCATTTCTCTCTCCATATGCATCCTCAGCTGTCCCATGGCCTCCCTTCTCACGGGTGGTTTCTCTCTCTCAGATCATTAAACGCCCTGGGAGTGAAGATGAGTCCCCCATGATTGGGGACAAGGTTTATGTCCATTACAAGGGCAAACTGGCCAATGGGAAAAAATTCGACTCCAGCCGCGATCGGAACGAGCCCTTTGTCTTCAGCCTGGGCAAGGGTGAGCTGGGCCTGGTGGGATCATCCTGGAAGGGCTGGGATGATTCTGAGAAGGGTGGGATGATCCTTGAGGGGAATGGAAAGATACTGGGGAGGGCGGGATGATCCCAGGAGGGGTGAGATGACCTTTGAGGGGAATAGGATGACCCTGGCAGGGATGGGATGATCCTCAGGGTGAATGGGATGACCTCGGGAGGAGTGGGATGATCCCGGGGAGGGTGGGATGATCCCAAGGCAGGTGGAACCCCATTGCAGGACAAATGGACAGTGTCAACCCTCCCTTAAGTGACCTCCAAGGGCGTTGTGGTTTTTTGGGTGCCATCCTCACATCACCCAGGCTGGGGGTTTTTTTTCTGGGCTGCCGCTTGCTCCCTCCTGCTGACATTTGCCTCTCTCCTAGGCCAGGTCATCAAGGCGTGGGACATTGGGGTGGCCACCATGAAGAAGGGGGAGATCTGCTACTTGCTCTGCAAGCCCGAGTACGCGTACGGCTCCGCCGGCAGCGCCCCCAAGATCCCCTCCAACGCCACCCTCTTTTTTGAGGCAAGTACTGCCGGCCAGGCGGCGCGTGGATGAGCTGAGCTCGCTCCCTTCCTGCCTTGCCAGCCAGCTCAGAAATAAATAAAATAAAAAAAAAACCAACCCAGCTTGGATTCCTGAAACGTGTCCCTCTGCTCCAGGAACCGCTGCCAGGGTTTTCTCAGAAACGTGTGTCTGAGCTGGGAGACTGGGACTGAAACCCCGGCTGGGGAGAGCCCCGGTGCCAGGGGGTGGAGCAGGCAGATTCCCAGTTTCAAAATGCTCATGGGAGGGAGAAAGCAGCTGGGAAGTGCCTCTGGGTGCTAAAAAAGCCATTAGTGTTGCAGGGAGGCAGGAGAGCCAAGGCTCTGGCGTGGGGTGTTGCTGGGCAGGGCTCGTCAGGACAAGGCAACAGGGTGGGAGGAATGAGTCCTAAAAATCTGTCCTAAATTAAGGCTCAGTCTTTCCAAGTCGAGTGGGGACTGAGCCGTGGGTCGGAGCTGGTCCCGTCAGGAGGATGAAGGAGAAGCTCCTGCCTGTGCTGGTCCTGGGCAGCTTTCACAGCATCTTCCAGCACCAGCCCTGTTGTACCCTTATGGGCTTAATAAAATTATTTTTACTGTTACTTTGTGTTATGCTGCAGGTACTGGATGTGTCCCAGTTTCTAATAAATTGGGTGTATTATGCTGTGGCTTGGAGCTGGCTTTTATGGGCAACTTCTGCTCGTCAGCTGAATGGGGAATGAGCTGGCTTGGCTCTGCAGCAGGAGGACGAGCTGCTGCTTTGTGGCTTTTCTGTTGTTTATCTCTTCTCCTCCCCCCCCTCCCTGAGCTCTGCCCACCTTTTCTGGATGATTTTCTTTTGTAGGTCGAGCTGCTTGACTTCAAAGGCGAGGACTTGTTTGAGGATGGAGGGATAATCCGGAGGATCAAGAGGAAGGGAGAAGGTTACTCCAACCCAAATGAAGGTGCTACGGTGGAAAGTGAGTGGTGGTCCCTCTGGGAGGGGAGGCTGGAGGGGGGAGCCTGCCCCAGAGCAGCCCCTCTTCCTTCTCTCCAGCACTGTATAGGTTGTAGGTGGTCGTATGTCCTGGTGGATGGGATGGAGAGGGGCTGGGGGAGCAGCAGGTCACTGCCCACCCAGGGATCACAGAACTTAGGGATTGGAAGGGACTTCAGAAGATCATCTAGTCCAACCCCCCTGCCAGAGCAGGGTCACCCAGAGCAGGTCACACAGGAACACGTCCAGGGGGGTTTTGAATGTCTCCAGAGAAGGAGACTCCACACCCTCCCTGGGCAGCCTGGGCCAGTGTCTGGCACCCTCACTGGGAAAAAGTTTTTCCTTGTGTTTACCCAAATCCTCCTCTGCTCCAGTTTGTACCCACTGCCCCTTGTCCTGTCACTGGATGTCACTCTGAGCTCTCTTGTCGTGGTCCTGGCTGTGGCTCTGCTGGAGCTGGTTGGGAAACCTCGAGCCCTGTGGTGATGGAGCAACCACTCAAATATAACCTCTGCTGTTTTCACACATCCCTGTGAGCCCTGGAGCTGCTCAGCTGGGGGGGAGGATGGAAGGAGCAAACCCCTGTGGGGTTTTGGGGCTCTGCTGTCTCCCTCAACCCTTGTGCAGTGTTCACACTGCCCTTGGGTGCCACCAGCTCCCCAAAACCCCAGCCCTGCCTTGCCTCAAAAGCATCAGTAGCCAGGATGTCCTCCCTTGATGCCATCCCTCACCGAGTGTTACAGGCACTTGGCATCTTCTCCGACCTCCTTGTTCCAACATTGACCCTATTTTTGGTGGGTTTCTTTGCATCTCTTGCAGAGTGGAGCCTTTTCCTTCCCCTGTGGCTGCAGCTGATGGAGGGGGAAGGAAATTAATACAGGGGGGTTGCTGAGGCTGGGGTGGTCTGAGCTGATGTGAAGGGTGAGGAGCTTGGGTCCATCAGGCTCTCCCTGTTCTGGATGTTTTGTGGGGCTGGACCTTGGAAGCCAGGCTCATTTTTTATAGTTTTCCCTTCCCAAGACCTGCTCTGCCACAGACACAGAGCTCACTCCATACAGGAGGCATTTACTTTCTTTTCTCTCTTTCAAAGCTCCTGTACACAAAGATTAACTCCCTTTAGTGAGGGAGAAATTGGATCTGAGCTGTTACAGCTCATAAAGCTCACTGCCTGAGAGGGCTGCTGCTTCTAACGAGGTTTTCTATTAAGGAAAAATGAGTTTTTGACTCAGATTTGACTGTCTGCCTCTCTCATGGTGAGCTGGGGACCAGCCACGAGCTTCAAGCTGGCTCTGCTACCCCAGAGATTAAACTCAAAACACTAAATATAATTGAAATCGTCACAGATCAAGCATTCCACCTTATTTTGATGAGCTCTGAGTGTTTTACAGGCAGTGATGTGCCTGGTGTGGAGGATGGGGAGAGCCCTGGTCCTTCTCTGCTCCCTCTCTTTGCAGCTTGAGGTTTTGGGGAACATGCCAATGCTTCTATGGCTCTGGAGGGGACTTGAGGCAGGAGGGGGGGCACCAACCAGGGATCATCTCCCTGAAAGGATGTGAGGAACCAAATAATGAGGCTCCTGGTGCTGCTGCTGCCCCACAGCCTCTTGTCTCTGCTTTACCTGTTCCAAATGAACGTGTCCATCAGAGCAAAGGCTGTGAGTGGGAGCACGTGTGGCCAGGATGGTGGAGGGGGTGATGTCCTGCCAGGACATCCCATTGGGAATGCTGAGCTGATCCTCCCCTGCCAACTGCTCCATTCACTGCTCGTGTGGCCTTTAATTCATCTGGACCTGTACATCCCCATGTATCCAGGGGCTGGAGACCCTTAAATACATTCCTGTGGAGAAGCAGCACCAGGCAGCCTTGCAGTGAGCATTTTGTGTGCAAATAGGCTTTTTTTCTTTTTTTTTTTTTAACAAATGCAATGTATGGTGGGCACTGTGCAGGGGATGCCATGGGTGCATGGCTGAGAGCCCTGGGGCTGTGGAGACAGAGAAGAGAAGCCCCAGAGGGGATCTGATCAATGCTGCTCAAGAGCTAAAGGGTGGGGGCAAGAGGCTGGGGCCAGACTCTTGTCAGTGGTGCCCAGGGACAGGCCAAGGGGCAGCGGGCACCAAGTGGACCCCAGGAGGGTCCATGTGAGCAGGAGGAGAAAGTTGTTTGGGGTGAGGGGGTTGGAGCCTGGCCCAGGCTGCCCAGAGAGGTTGTGGAGTCTCCTTGTGTGGAGAGATCCCAACGGGGCCTGGACACGCTGCTGGGCCCCCTGCTCTGGGGGAGCTGCTGGAGCAGGGGGGGTGGATGAGGTGATCCCCAGAGGTCCCTTCCAACCCCACCACACTGGAATTCTGTCAGGGTGGCTGTGGGGGTGTCAGGGCACTGCAGCCACCTTGGGAAAGGCTGTGACCCAGGGCAGCAGTGCTGGTTTCCCTCAGCTCCCTCTTTGGGAGGTGCATCACCCCTGGAAGGAGGCTGGAATAAACCATGTCTCCAGCATCTCCAGGCTGGCGCTTTGAAAGCGTTTTCGTAGGTTTGAAGTTTTACAGACCCTAATTCCCAGTTCCTGTCCCTAAAACCCCAGCCTGCAGTCGAGATCTGGCATTCCAGCTTTTGTTACAACCTTTCCCCCCCCCCCCTCCTCCTTCTCCGTTTTTAATCTGAGTACAAATTGCTGTCAGCACATCAAGTTCGTGTGCCAGCCGCACTCGGTACACTCTGTTCTCAGCTCTTCAAAAACAAAATCGCTGCAGGCACTGAGAGAACAATAAGTCAGAGCTGCAACCCGAGTGATGTTCCTTCGACAGCTTTTTTTTTTCCCTTTTTTTTTCCCCCTGTAATCCAAGAGCAACTTGCAACCAGCTGACCTGCTCCTGGAAACCCGAGCGGAGCTTTTCCCTCCCCCTTTCTTTCCCTTTCCCTCCCCCTTTCCCTTTCCCTCCCCCTTTCCCCCCGGTGTGTTTTATGCATGATTCAAATAGAGCAAGGCTCTCCTCGGAGGGAAGGATTTGCAGCATCCTCCTGGGTATCCTGGTTTAAAGGGGGATTGTCCCAGCACTCCAGGGGCACCTGGGAGAGCTGGTGTGTATGGGGCAGGGGTTGTGGATCTGTGCTCTCTGGGAATACCCAGAGAGCGTGGCACTGGGGAGTTGCAGAGTTCCTTGTGTTTTAGGCTGAATTTTCCACTTTCCTGTGCCTAAGAAAACAGCCAGAGTGGTGTTGGGTAGCAGAGGTCAGCCCAGAGGAGCTGGATTTGCCTTTTGTCCTCATCCCGGGCTGGGTGAGCACACACCAGCCTGAGCCTCATGGGCACTGCAGGCTGGTGATGGACTCAGGATGTGTCCCATGGTGCTGGCATGCACAGGAGCATCCCCTGCTCTGCCCCACTCGGGTCCCAGCGTGGCTTTGGGGGCAGAGCTGGATGTCCTGTCCCTCATGGGGAGAGGACCCCAATGGGGAGAGCATCCTTGGGTTGTTAATTGGTGCCCTGTGGTAGCTCAGGTAGCTCAGGTCACATCCTATGGCTCTGAGAGGTGCTGGAGGGGCCCTGAGAGCAGCCCCCAGCCCCGAGGGGGGTTTTCTTTACGAGCATCCCTCCTCTCCCTGCTCCAGCAGCACTTCCACGAGCAGTTTCTCCTCTCTCTGCTCTGCAGCAAGCAAAGATAAAGCTCCTCTCCTTCCTTAAGCACCTTTACACAACCGTTGTGTTGCCTCCCTTGAGTTTTTCCTCTTAAAAGCCTTTATTTGTTAGTTTTGGCTTTTTTTTTGTTTTGTTTTTCTCCAAACTGCACGTAGGAGTTCCTGCTGCAATCCCTTACGCTTCCTATCTGTCCACACACACATGCCTTGTACCCTGCAAGAGGAGAGCAAAGAACATAAACCTGTCCCCAGAGCTGCAATATCTAATAAAAGAAAGATCTGGCAGTGGAAACCCAGCCAGGAGCACCAGGTGGTGGCTGTGCCAGGTACCCAGTGTCCGTTCCAGTGGCGCTTCTGCCAGCGGCTGGGGCTGGAACAGCTCCCGTACTGGTTGAAGATTAAAAAAAAAAATAATGTTTATCTTGTACTTGGAGTTCTTGGAGGCAGGAGAGCACAGCCTTGTTTTCGAGGTGGAAGGCTATAGGGCTGTATAGAGGGTTTGTAATCGCCGTGATAAACTCCACGTGGCCACATGCCAGGAGCAATATCCAGTTCCAGTAAGGCTTGACTCGTGCAGTGGAGTGAGAGGGGAACAGATTAGTCACGATGTTTATCTGTTGTCTGGTCCCTGCTTAGGAGAGATGTGCCTGCCTTGCTTTTCAGCAGTGCTTCCAAGCCCTCCCTGCTCACCACGGGCTCCTGGGCTGTCCCCAGCCCTGGGTCTTCCCCCTTCCTTGTTTTGCTGGGTTTTCATGGAATCACACACTGGTTTGGGTGGGAAGGGACCTTTAAAGTTCATCTGGTCCAACCCCCCTGCACTGAGCAGGGACATCTGCAGCTAGAGCAGGTTGCTCAGAGCCCCAAACAACCTCCCCTGCAATGGTGCCAGGCATGGGGCAGCCACCACCTCTCTGGGCAACCTCAACCAGGCTCTCACCACCCTCAACATCAAACATTTCTTCCTTCTCTCTAGTCTAAATCTCCCTCTTTTAGTTTCAAACCATCCCCCCTTGTCCTGTCCCAACAGGCCCTGCTCAAAACTCTGTCCCCATCTTTCTGAGCGGCCCCTTGAATCCCTGAAAGGCCCCAAGAAGGTCTCCTGGAGCCTTCTCTTCTCCAGGCTGACCAAGCCCAACTCTCCCAGCCTGGCCTCCCAGCAGAGGGTTCCAGCCCTCCCAGCATTGCTGGGACCCTGCTCCACCAGCTCCATGTCTCTGCTGTGCTGAGATTTTGGGAGATACTTTCGGAGGTGCTTTCTTTGGAGCCCACCTTGCCTCGGTGTGGTGGCTCCAGGTGCCATCCTGCCCTCTCTGTCCCCTGCAGTTCACCTGGAGGGGTTCTGTGGTGGCACCAGGTTCGACTGCAAAGACGTGAAGTTCGTTGTGGGTGAAGGAGAAGATCATGACATCCCCATTGGCATTGACAAAGCCCTGGAGAAGATGCAGAGGGGGGAGCAATGCATCCTCTACCTTGGGCCAAGGTAAGGAGCATCTAGGTTTAAGCTTCCAGCATCTGAGGTCATTCTATCACTGGTGGAAGATGATGATCCTGATAATCAGACTCTCCAGGAGAGCCTCGGGTTAGAGATGCCAGCAAGGGTGGGAAGAGAGACCAGGGGGGTGTAGGCAGGAATCTCAGGATGCTTTAAAAAATCTGATAAAAGGAGTTTATCCAAGTCCTGTGGCTGGAAGGAAAGTGTCTCCCTGGAAATTGCCAGAGCTGGGCCCTTAACTAGGGAGAAACCTATATAAAAAGATGGATTTGATGCAGCAGAGAGGATAATTCCTAATATATTAAGCCTTGTGTTTTCTCAGCTCTCTTTGCTCGTGGAGAATAACATCACCCTGGCCCCAAAACATTAGAAGGCTGCGGGTGCAGAGCTGGGTGTGAAACCAGAACCTGAGTGTGTGTCCAGCCAGAGGCTGCTGAAATAGAACCATAGAATCATTACAGTTGGAAAGGACCTTTAGGATCACCAAGCCCAACATCTCCCTGACCCCTAGACCTTACAAATCCCTGGGCCATGTCTGGACATGAAGGTTTTCCACCCCCCCTCCTCCAGCAGCTCCTTTCTGCCCTCCCAGGTACGGCTTTGGCGAGGCGGGGAAGCCCAAGTACGGGATCCAGGCGAACGCGGAGCTGGTCTACGAGGTCACCCTGAAGAGCTTCGAGAAGGTGAGGGCTGGAAGGACCACCCTGGTCACCCCAGGGGAGGGGAACGTGGGGCCCTGGGCAGCCTCCACCCTTTGGCCCTGGCGTGGCCACAGCCCGGCCCCGGCTGGAGTGGAGACGTCACCGAGGATCTCGGTGTTCTTCATTTGTTCTTCTCTGGTGGTTTGTTTTATTTCCCTGGCTGGGCTCCAAGGCTGGGTCTTTTATTTGTTCCTAGCCTTGTTCCTTTTGTACTTTATTTTTTAATGTATTTTTTTCCCTTTTACTTTTATTTCCCTTTTAATTTTTTTCCTTTTATTTCCCCCCCTTTATTTTTCCCCTTTGATTTTTCTCTCTTTTATCTTTTCCCCCCTTTTATTTTTTCCCCTTTTCCCCCCCCTTTAATTTCCCCCTCTTTTTGTCTTTTCCCTTTTTTATTTTTTCCCCTTTTTATTTTTTCCCCTTTTCATTTTCCTCCCTTTTATCTTTCCCCTTTTCCCCCCTCTATCTTTTCCCTTTTCCCCTCCTTTTATTTTTTCCTCCTTTTCCCCCCCTTTTGTTTTTTCCCCCTTTTACCTTTTCCCTTTTTATTCCTCCCCCACTTTCTTTTCCTTTTCTTTTTATTTTTTCCCTGGCTGCACAGATCAAAGCTGGTGTGCCCAGCCAGCTGGCCCAGAGAAGCCTGGTTGTCATGCCAAGCTGGCTGTGCCCGTGGGGATGCCCGTGGGCTGGGATGCCCGTGGGTGGGATGTAGGAGATGCCCATGGGCTGGGATGCAGGGGGTACCCATGGGCTGGGCTGGGGCAGGTGCTGCTGTGCCATCCCCATCTGGGTCCTCTCCCCACCCCATTACCCTGGCCAGGCTGGAAGTGAGACCCACCACATCCCCTTTCTGCTGGGGAATGTCTCTCCCCAGCCTCCTTTTCCCTCTTTGGGGTTTATTTGCTGTTGGGATTTTCCATCCTGGAGAGGTTGTGGTGGACAAACCACCTGGCTCGGGGTGAAGTCCCAAACATGGTGGGGGTTTCTCTGTTGTAAAGGGCTCCAGGCCCTCACCCCTACATGTCTCCTCATCCCAAACCTTAAAAAAGCTTCTGTAATACTGCTCTGATGAGCCCTGGTCATCAACAAGCAATCCTGGAAAGCCATGTGGTCCTGCTGGTGCTGGGGGGCTGCTGAGCTCCAGTGGGATTGTTCTGGGTGTTTCTTTGCAGGCCAAGGAGTCGTGGGAGATGGACACCAAAGAGAAGCTGGAGCAGGCTGCTGTTGTCAAGGAGAAAGGCACCATGTACTTCAAGGTTTGTAAACCTGGGGATGGTGGAGATGGAGCAAGGGAGCTGGAAATTCATGGTGGGTTACCATCAGATATGTGATTTGGCAGTTGTCAGTGTTGGAGAAGCCATAGAACCATAGAATCATAGCCTGGTTTGGGTTGGAAGGGACCTTAAAACTCATCTCATCCAACCTCCCTGCCATGGGCAGGGACATCTGCAACTAGAGCAGGTTGCTCAGAGCCCCAGACAACCTCCACTGCAATGGTTCCAGGGATGGGGCAGCCACCACCTCTCTGGGCAACCTCAACCAGGCTCTCACCACCCTCAGCACCAACAATTTCTTCCTTCTCTCTACTCTAAATCTCCCTCTTTTAGTTTCAAACCATCCCCCTTGTCCTGTCCCAACAGGCCCTGCTCCAAACTCTGTCCCCATCTTTCTGAGCAGCCCCTTGAAGCCCTGAAAGGCCTCCAGAAGGTCTCCCTGGAGCCTTCTCCTCTCCAGGCTGACCAAGCCCAACTCTCCCAGCCTGGCCTCCCAGCAGAGGGTTCCAGCCCTCCCACCATTGCTGGTTCCTCCTCTGGCCCTGCTCCCCCAGCTCCATGTCTCTGCTATGCTGAGCACTCCAGAGCTGCCCCACACTCCCCAAACAGCACTGGGGGAGTTGAGTCCTACCCTTCCTCTGCCTTTTCCTCACTCCCTGTGATTCCACCTCCTCCTTTTCCAGCATTGCCTTGCCCACGTGCTCCCTGCAGAGCAGGACAATGGGTCAGACCAGGACAATGGGTCAGACCCTTCCCAGGGGTGGACGTGGCCAGGGCTAATGCCACAGGGCTCTGCATCTCTTGATGCTCCTTTGCTCTGCATGGAGGAGGAACCCAGGTTCTGACCTGGCTGTTCCTGGGGGCTGTGCAGCAGCAGGTCCAGCCAGGCCCCCTCTGTTTGCAGGCATTCAACACCCTCCTCCCTTTGTTTATGTCCTTAATGTGCTATGTTGGACTCCTGACCTGTTTGCAGGATGTTCTAGGAGCAGAGCCTCCTCTAACCTCTTCTTTGCTCCATCCCAGGAAGGCAAATACCTGCAGGCAGTGATTCAGTACGGGAAGATCGTGTCCTGGCTGGAGATGGAGTATGGCTTGTCTGAGAAAGAGTCCAAAGCCTCTGACTCCTTCCTCCTGGCTGCCTTCCTCAACCTGGCCATGTGCTACCTGAAGCTGCGCGAGTACGCCAAGGCCGTGGAGTGCTGTGATAAGGTAGAGGGGCACCAGGGGTTGTCACAGGGTGGTTTGGGTTGGAAAAGACCTTTCAGATCATTGAGCCCGACCATTCCCCCAGCACCACTAACCCCTGGCCCTCAGCACCACAGCTCCACGCCTTGGAAACCCCTCCAGGGATGGGGACTCCACCACTGCCCTGCCCAGCCTGGCACAGCCACAACAACCCCAAACAGCAACAAATTGTTCCTCAGCTCCAACCTCAACCTCCCCTGGGCCAACTTGAGGCCCTTTCCTCTTGTCCTGTCCCTTGTTCCTTGGGAGCAGAGCCCAACCCCACCTGGCTCCAAGCTCCTTGCAGGCAGTTGTGCAGAGCCAGAAGGTCTCCCCTGAGCCTCCTTTCCCCAGTCATGTTTTCACTGGGAGTCCAGGGAGGTTTGGAATTTCTTTTCATAAGAAGCAGTTTCCAAGCAGCAGTGGGATGGTCACATCCCTTCTGCACCTCGAGGTCTCCACAGGTGCTGTGTGCTCAGAGACTGCAGGAGCAAAAGTGCTTTTTGGGGTTAAAAATCCACCTGGTGTGTGTTTACAACAGCTTTTCTTCCAAAGCCAGATCCACATGGATGGATCCTGCATGGACCTGGCCATCTTAGGTGGCTGCTCAGATCTGCCCAGGCTGGATCTGGGCAGGACAGAGGAGCTGCAGCAGATCTCCATGTCACTTGAGGGGTGGGATGGGGCTTTACTGGTCCCTGAAAGAGCTGCAACCTTGTCTTGCTCAGGAAACTGTTAATTCTTTTATAAAAGGCTTAGATGTAAACATCTTGTGTATGGGAATGACTAAAGCTGGTTGCCTTGATCTAAAATTAAATCATCTCTGAGGTACATGGGTGGCTTTTACTAGAAGAAGATGATGTCAGTGCTAAAGCAGGGAGACAAAATCACATTTAATCCATCGGCTCCCTTGCTTCTGAGCTCCTCATTCTCCTCTGGGCTCAGGTTTAGCACCTACACCTTGTCTGGGGGTTTGTCTCCCCCCAACTCTTGCTCTCAGGGGGATTTTGAGCAAGGAGAAATAACTCAATGATATCAATGACCTGCCAGCTGCTGGTGGAGACGAGTCAATTTGTGTTGAGCAAGTGCTCTGGGGACTCAAAGCCACCTTGTCCTAATTTTGTCAGAATTAATGATGCTTTGACCATTGTGGGGTCTTTGGGGGGGTCTCCAAGTTGGTAACGGGGACCTGTGTGTTTGCAGGCACTGGGACTGGACCAGGACAACGAGAAGGGCTTGTACAGGAGGGGTGAGGCCAGGTTATTGATGAACGAGTTCGAGCTGGCAAAGGGGGACTTCCAAAGAGTGCTGGAGGTGAATCCCCAGAACAAAGCTGCCAAATCCCAGATCTCTGTCTGCCAGAAGAAAACCAAGGAGCACAACGAGCGGGACCGGAGGATCTACGCCAACATGTTCACTAAGTTTGCAGAGAGGGATGCAAAGGTGAGTGGTGCCCGTTTATGGCCCTCTAGCAGGTTGCCCTGAAGGATGCTTGGCAGGTTTGTGGGGAGATGGATTAAAACCAATTAAATTATAGGTCAGGTTGAGGGTGGAGGTGCTGCCAGTGGGAAGAAGTGGTTTATTTCTTGGTCTCTTTTACATAGAGGCTGCCCTAAGATGCTCAATCATCAGTAAAAGTCACAGAGTCCCAGCGTGGTGGGGGTTGGAAGGGACCTCTGGAGATGCTCTGATCCAACCCCCCTGCTCCAGCAGCTCCCCCAGAGCAGGGGGCCCAGCAGCGTGTCCAGGCCCCTTTGGGATCTCTCCACACAAGGAGACTCCACAACCTCTCTGGGCAGCCTGGGCCAGGCTCCAACACCCTCACCCCAAACAACCACCTCCCCCTGCTCACATGGAACCTCCTGGGGTCCACTTGGTGCCCGCTGCCCCTTGGCCTGTCCCGGGGCGCCACTGACCAGAGTCTGGCCCCAGCCTCTTGCCCCCACCCTTTAGCTCTTGCTCAGCATTGATCAGATCCCCTCTGAGGCTTCTCTTCTGCAGCTCCCCAGCCCCCGGGCTCTCCGCCTGTCCTGGGCACAGAGATGCTCCAGGCCCCTCAGCATCTTTGCAGCCTCCACTGAACTCTCTCCAGTAGCTCCTTGTCTCTCGAAGTCTCTGCAGCTGAGCTCCCAAGGGCTGGTAGCAGGGTTGGCATTTACACTTCATTTTGCTGTTCCTGGCTAGTGACTGTTGGTGACCTCCTGCTCACCAGTAAAATGAAATGTCACCCTGTCTCTGGCAAGGCCAAGGGTATTTTGAGACATGATAGTTTGGATTTCCTGAAGCTGGTGAGGCAGGAGCTGGCTCCTCTCGTACGGAGAGATCTCTGTCCTGTCACGGGCTCCCATCCAAGATTCCTCTGAACAAAACCCGGTGTTCTGTAACGGGAGAGGACCCGGCCCTGCCAGCTGACCACAGGGGCATTGCTAGTATGATCTTCTCTGAACTGGTGCCTGGAGGTTCAAGCTGTGGAATAAGTGACCGGTGCAGACCCTGGGGAGCAGAGTCCTGGGGTCAGCAGCTTGGGGCTGGGAGTGGATCTGCCCCAGCTGGCTGCTGGCACTGGGGTGTGTTGGTTTGTGTGGGTGGCTGTGATGTAGGTGTAGGGCTCTGGGGTGACTTGGTGCTCTTCTCCTGCAGCCATGGCCAGGTTAGGTCAGAGAATCACAGAGTGGTTTGGGTTGGAAAGGACCTGTCAGGCTTCTTGAGTCCAGCCCCCTACACTGAGCAGGGACATCTGCAACTAGAGCAGGTTGCTCAGAGCCCCAAACAACCTCCCCTGCAATGGTTCCAGGCATGGGGCAGCCACCACCTCTCTGGGCAACCTCAACCAGGCTCTCACCACCCTCAGCACCAACAATTTCTTCCTTCTCTCTACTCTAAATCTCCCTCTTTTAGTTTCAAACCATCCCCTCCTTGTCCTGTCCCAACAGGCCCTGCTCAAAACTCTGTCCCCATCTTTCTGACAGGCCCCTTGAAGCCCTGAAAGCTCAAACTGGAAGAGAGGAGATTTAGATTAGAAATTAGGAAGAAGTTCTTCACTGTGAGGGTGGTGAGAGCCTGGTTGAGGTTGCCCAGAGAGGTGGTGGCTGCCCCATGCCTGGAACCATTGCAGGGGAGGTTGTTTGGGGCTCTGAGCAACCTGCTCTAGTTGCAGATGTCCCTGCTCAGGGCAGGGGGGTTGGACTCAATGAGTTTTAAAGTCCCTTCCAACCCAAACTATGTTGTGATTTGGGTGCTGAGATGTTCTCCAAGCCACTCTGGTCCACACTGCCCTGCCACCACCATGGCCATCCTCTTGGAGATGAGCAAGGAGGTGGAGGTGCCCATCACGGCATGGGCACCATACTCTGGCTCAGGGCTTCTTGGCACAGATGAGCTTCAAAGTTTCCTTCCAGCCCAACCCCTTCCATGACTCTGATTTATTGTTCTGCAGGAAGCCGCCAGCAAATCCGAAAAAGCAGCGGAGAAACCAACCCATGAAAAGGGACCCAAAACTCCCGACGCTGAAGGTGCAGAGGCTGAAGGACACGTATGATGGAGGAGGAGGAGGGGAAGGGAGAGCCTCCTGCCCTCGACCCACGCAGACAAAGGTTGCTGCCAGAGCTCGGGACTCGCCAGTGTTTTCTTGTAAAGCTTGTTACAGTTTGTGTGATCGTGGAAGCAACAAAGCGCCTCGCCGAGAAGAAACCAACCCTGTCCCACCACCCTGGGCACGCTCAGGGGCAGAGCAGGAGTGCTGGGACACCCTGGGACCACCCCACGTGGAACAACTGGCTTTTAAACGGAGAGAACGAGAGGGAAAAACCAACCAAAAAAAAAAAGAGAATAAATAAAAATTGAAACTCTTGGCTCTTGGGAGGTTTCCGTAGATGGCTCATCCCGGCTCCCGTGGCTTGTGCCGTGCAGCACCCCAGATCCTCTGCCAGGAGTGGATGTGGGAGATGCTCTGTGCTGCCTCTGCTTTAGCTGGCACCCAGCCACCTTGGCACCAGCACTGGGTGCTGTGGTGCCTTCCCCAGCTCTGCTGGCACAGCCGTGGTGGGCTGCTGGAGCCCAGGGCTGGCTCACAGGGACACAAGCACCCAGCGGTCTCCTCAGCTGCTGGGTTATGGGGGAAATTGGTTTCCTCACCTGTGGCCAAAGGGGTTGGGATGCAGGGGGTGAGGATCCACATCCCTCTGCTGCAGCCCCTCGGTGTGGGGGTGTAATTTGCCTCCAAAGCACCATTTTAGGGGTGTTTTATCTTTTGAAGAAGCTGGTTCCTGTTTCCTTTGGGGAGCAAAAGGCTCCTGTCTGTCCAGCTCCGCTGCTCCTGCAGCCCAGCCCTCACTCCCATCTTTAAAAGGGAGTTTTATTGTTTATTTGGGATCCATACAGGGGAGAAGAAAAGCAGGTTGAGGTGTTGTGGTTGAGAAAGCTGGGTCTGAGCTGGTTCTGTGGGTTTACAGCTCACCCATGGCGAGGGGGGACCTTGGCTGCTGCCCCCCTCCATCCCAGGGGGCCATGGGCACTGCCACATGAGAACAGCTTTCTGGGTGTTAGTTTTCCTGTCTGTTCTTTGTAATGCCCCTTTTGGAGCTTGAAAATAAACAACTGAAAGAAAAAAAAAACCAACCAAAACAAAAACCAAAACCAAAAGTGCTTTTTTTTCTGGCTCCTGCTCAGCAAAGGGGTGGCTGGGGGGAGGGTGGGGACTCTCCCCTGGGTGTTGGGTTAAGGGCTGGGCTTGATCTTTAAGGTCTTTTCCAACCTAAAGGACTCTGTGAGATGTTCCAGCTCCAGCCAGGGCTTTAAGGAGTTATTGATGTCCCCAGGGATTGATGCTGCCCCTTTTTATCAGCACCATCCCTCCCTGGGGAGCCAGGGAAGGGCCAGCTCGGGGGTGCCTGGCTGGAGGATGCTGGTTTTGGGGGGCTTGGCTGTTTTTCCAGCCTGAAAGGGGTTTATCCTGATGCTTCTGGGGTTTTTTGCCAGTGTGGACCTTTGGAGGGGGTATTCAGGTGGGTGGTGGAGGTGTTTGTGCCCTTGGTCGAGGGAGCAGAGAGCTGTGCCCATGAGGGCTGTGGGGTTGCCAGGGCCTCTTGTCACCCCATCACTGCAATCTGGGGAGAATAAACGAGGTTTGGTTAAAACTCCTTTTCTCTGCTCCATCAGGTGGTACCTGAAGCATCATTTCTTGAGCCTGGCTGAGATATTCCCAGCACAACAACTGCTCATCCAGGGCTCCGGTTTTACACCATCCCTGGGGGGTCTCACAGCCAGCAAAGAGTCCCCGTGGGTGCTGCCTGGGGGGAGCTGCGGGACCCAGGGGCTCCAGAACCAAAAATTGCCTTTTTTTCTTGCAGACAGGCCAAAAATATCATTTCAGGGCAGCCGAAGCCACATTTTCCATGGGTACCAACCCTCTACAGCAGCAAAACCAACTTGCTTTGCAGTTTCTGGGCTTTCCCTCTTTTTTAAAGCAGATTTTTGGCTCGGTGCTTTTCTCTCCCTTGGCAGAGAAGTTAAACCCGGGCAGGTGATGGGATGTGGTTCGAAGATTAAAGAGAAACTGGGCGGGTTTTGTAGCAAGACATCGATGCTGGTGAGTCCTGGGTGTGTGGTGTTCAAATGCCATCTAGTGGTACCGGGCACAGGGGGAGGGAATGGAGGGGGGGGGTGTCTGTGGTGGGCTGGGCAAGGCTGAGGGTCTAGTGGGGTCGCTGGGAGGGTCTGGTGGGGTCACTGGGAGCACTTGGCTTGTGACTGGGTGGCCTTTGGAGGGGAATGTTGACAGGTAAGTATTAATTGCTGTTGCAGTCGAGTATTAATTGCTGCTAATGGTGAGATGAGGTGGGAGAGGGGATGTTCAGGGTGTGAAACCCATCACCTGAAGGGACCTGGGGATGTGGGACCAGCATCAAAGCAGAGCAATGTCCATGGGGAAGCATTGCTCAGAGCTGGGGATGCTGCTCCCCTGCACAGAACCAGCCCAAATCCTGCTTTTCTATCACCAAGAAAACATTTTTAGGTGGAAAAAGGCATGTCCAGGGAGGGTAACCCTAAAGGAGGGGATCCCACCTAGCATGGGGGGGCTGTGCACCCCTGAATGGTACCTGGGGTCTGCTTGACCCCCTGTGCTCCCCATGCTGGGCCCCTTTTCCCTGGGATTTCCTTTTCCTGGGATTACCGCCCTGCCAGCTGCTCTCCTGGCAGCCCCTGAAATCCTATTAACGAGTTTCAGGAGAAATAAAAAGTTAATAATCTCCTTTGCCTGCTCTTCCTCCTCCTCCTCCTTCTCCCGCAGGTGCCGTGAGGCCGCTCGGAGCTTGGCAGCCGAGCCCATGGATCCATCCCCGGGCTGGTAGGGGGGGGCAGTGCCAGGGGGTCTGTGGGCAGTGCCAGGGGGGTCTGTGGGCAGTGCTGGGGGGTCGGCAGAGGGAAGGAGGCCGGGGCAGGGCAGAGGAGCCATCGTGTTGATGCCAGGAGCCATGCCACTGCAGACCGAGATCCTGCGCGAGGTCTGGGCTGCCGACAGGTCAGTGCCCGTGGGCAGGATGGGAGCCGGGGGGTGGGCAAGGGGCTGGGCATCCCCCCTGGACCCCCATCGCCCCCACTGCCTTTTTCTCCTATTTTCAATTTAATTGTGAGATGTTTTACCCGTTTTTTTCACTCCAGGGGGTGGGTGTGATGATGCTTATTGGCTTATGGAGAGAAAAAGGGTCTGTTAGAGGGGGGGGTGTCCCCAAATTAACCTTCTTGATGTCACCCTTGGTCATGGCAGAGGGTTCCCCTCCTGGGAAAGGACGAGATGCTTCTGGGAAGGTTGACCCCCAAAATCGGGGTGGTGCTGGGTGGGAGGGTCTGTCCCCCCCCCTGGAGCCCTCACCCCCCTGCTTTCTGTGCCCCGCAGCCCCAGCGAGGAGCCGGGCAGTCCCCAGCAGCACAAACCCAAGCAGGTGAGAAAAAACCCTTCACCCCCCATCCCTGGTGCCACCACCCCCTGCTGCAGGCTGTCCCCAAGGGATGGGGACCTCAGAGACCCCCAGACGCCCACCCCACACTGGGACTGACTTGAGGCTGGATGGGGCTCCTCCATTGAGGTGCTGCAGCCCCGGGGGGTCATGAGATTTTGGGGACCCCCCACCCCTCCAGAGCAGGTGAGTAGATAAAATCCCACAGCCCCCTCCTGCTCCTTTGTGCTTCCTTCCAAACCCTCTCGCCATCAATTCAAAGCACCCCATGAGGTGAGTTCCGTTCCTAATTAACCCTCTAATTAAGCCTCTTGGTTAAGCCCTGACTCACTTTCCCCAGGCTGTGACCCCAAAAAGCCAGAACCCCCCAGTTTTGTCACAGCCTTCGGGTGCTGCCCGGCCTCGGGGGGTGGGGGGGGGGTGTCTTGGCAGTGGTTTCACCAACCACCTGATTTAATTAGCTGCCCCTCGTTGAAGGGCTTCATTAAGTAATGAAGTGAGTGGCTGCCCCCCCTTACCCCCCCCAGCTGCTTAAGGGATTAAAGGATGCGAAGGAGCTTTTCAAGTGTGAGCTGATGGTGCAGAAGAAACCAGCTGGTTCCCAGCTCCATGTAGGACCCCCAGCTCCCACCCCACCCAAATCCGCAGCACTGGGGTCCCACTGGGATCCAGCTGGATCCCCCCTTCTTGCTAAACACCCTCACCCACCACGCTGGGCACCCAGGAGGGATGAAACCCCTGCCAAGGGGAAGGTGCTTGGCCAGGTGGTGGGTGCCCTGGTGTAACTGGATTTACTTCCCTCACTTTCTGAGGGCCCTGAGCTGACACCTACTCCCCAAATATCTCCTGTCTGCAGCCAGGTGCTGCCCCACATCCCCTGCGCTTGGTAAATCGGGGTTATTTATAGCCCCGGCTCACCAGGATTAGGTGTGCTGTGCCTAATCCCCCCGCTCCTGCTGACCTCCATCCCGGCTCCTTGCCTTCAACAAGAGCCTTTCTGGGGGCCGAGAGGAGATGGAGGTGCGGAGCCCCCCTGCCTGCCCGTCCCCGTGTCCCTCAGCCCCGCTCGGGTCCCCCGGGATGCCCATCGGGAGACGAGCCGGTGCCCGGGGTGGCTCTTGGCTGGGGCGCCTATGGCACCCTGGGGTGGCTTGTCCCCCTGTGCCAGCACGGTCCATGATGCCAGGGCAGTGCCAGCATCACCCCCGGGGGTGGCATGCGGCCGTCTGTCCCAGCGCTGATGTTCTGTCTGTCTGCTAACAGCCCTTTCTGGTTTTTTCCTCCCTCTGCCTTCCCCGGGGGGCTGCCCCACGGTAAGTCCCTCATTTGGAGGTGTCCCTGTACCTGGAGCGGGTCCGTGCTCCCGCACGGGTATCTTGGGAAGGGAAAAGGGATTTAAGGCCGGCACCGTCTCCGCAGCATCATCCCCGGGAGCAGAAGGTGAAGAAGAAGCGGCAGGAGCCCGAGCCCGAGGCCAAGCCCCGGCGGCCGCGGGTGAAGAAGCCGAGCGAGGCGGGGGCTGCGGAGGAGCCCCGTGTCCTGGCACAGGGTAAGCATAGACCCCCCCCAGATCCCAGGGAAAGGAAGGGGACACCCCCCCCCAACCCCATCCTGCACCCACGGTGCTCATCTCTTGAAATGCACAGGGGTGAAGAAGGTGAGGAAGAAGAAGGAGGAGAAGGGGGAGGAGGAGAGTGACAAGGACCCGAGCTCCAAACTCCCCAAGGAGCCTCGGAAGAAGAAGGAGAGTCCAGCCCCCGGCTCCCGCCTGGCCAAGGGCTCCAAGAAGCAGCAAGGTGGGGGGGGGAGCACCCACCCTTCTGTGGGTACCCACTGGTGGCATCTTATGTCCCCACGCACCATGTCCCACTGATGCCATCGATGCTTGCGGTGTCTGCAGGGGCTCTGCACATCCCAGGGGGGAGGTTTTTGCCCCAAACCCAGTTATACAACTAGAAGGAAAGGGGATGTGGCAGGAGACCTGTGGACACGGTGTCGGCTGGGGAGCTGGGATTGGAGGTGGGGGGACACATGGTCTTTAGGAATGTGGCAGCTGGTGGTGCCATCATCTTCCTGGAGCAAAATGATGGGGTGAGCAAAAAGATGGGACGCATCCACCTCCCCCCCTCCTCCAACTCCACACCGGGGCTGCAGCCACGAGATGGCGATGTGGCTTCACACGCTGCGTCCAGCACTGGACGTTTCCAGTGTGCCCCTGGCCACCATGGCCCCGGCACCCTGGCCGTGGTGGGATGGGTGCCCACACTCCCATCACAACCCCCAATGCAAGAGGCCATCGGGTGGCTGATCCACGGTGTCACCTCTGGGCAGAGCCAGCCGAGGACTCGGAGGATGAGGAGGAGGAGGAAGAGGAGGTGGAGAATAAAGACCCTCCAAAAAAGCTCAAGAAGAAGGTGCCCAAAGATCCCCCCTCGGGTGAGAGCCGGGAGAAGAAGCTGAAGCCCAAGGGTGAGTGCCCAGGGGATGGGGACAGATGGAGCCTGGCTCCAGTGCCACTTGCATCTGTCCTTGCTGGGATGAGGGGACCATCCATGTCCTGTCACTGTCCCAGGAGGGTCAGGGGGCTATGGGGCAATCTCCTTCCAGCTCACCCCTTCCCGCTCCCCCCACCCTGTCCCCCTGTCCGGCCACTCATCAGCTCATCCATCCCACCAGGAGACAAGAGTGACTCTGACAGCAAAGCCAAATCTGCCAAAAGCACCAAGAAGGAGCCAATGTCCATGTTCCAGGTGAACGGGGAGAAGAAGAAGAAAATCAAGAAGAAAGGTACGGGGTGGGCAGGAGGTGGGGGGTGGCAGCTGGTCCCACACCCCTACAGCATCATCTCGAGCCAGCAGCCCCTGGTGCTGGGTGACAGTGTCCCCGTGTCCCCCCCAGTCATCACTGGCAGTGATGAGGAAGATGATTCCGACGCCAGCACCAAACCCATCAGGTCGGGGAAGAAAAAGAACCCAGCGTCCCTCTTCCAGACCGGCGGGGACCCCCCCAAGGAGAAGAAAGCCAAAAAGAAAAGTGAGAGCCCAGCACTGGGGATGTGCTGGAGGGTGGTGGGTGCTGGAGGGGGTGGGGGTGAGCCTGGCCATGGGGAGGGGGGGCTGTGATCAATGGGGTTGGTGTGGGTCTATGCCAAGGTTAGTTTTGGGGTTCGGTGGAGTCAGGATTGTCACCCCCCTCCATGTCCCTGCAGCTCCTCCCAAAGCAGCCGACAGTGAGGAGGAGACCCCGGAGACCCCACAGAAAAACTCCAACAGGAAAGGGAAAGGGAAGAAATCAAAGAAGGTACCAAAAAACCCCTCATGGGGGACCCCTTTGGGTGGGGGCAGCAGCTCTTCCTCCCCATAGCAGGTCAGGGGGCTGGAGACCCACCACACCACCACTTCCAAAGCCACCAGCTGCAGAGCCACAGCCTGGGGGGGGGGGGGATTTGGAGCTGGGGAAGGTGAGAAGCTTTTGACAGGTTTGGTTTTGGGGTCACCATCCCCTCTTGTGCTGCAGGTGAAGGAGGAGAGGCCCCCATCACCCGTCATCGAGGTGGACAACCTGGAGGAGTTTGTGCTGAGACCAGCACCACAGGGAGTGACCGTCAAGTGCCGGGTGACACGGGACAAGAAGGGGATGGACCGGGGGCTGTACCCCACCTACTACCTCCACCTGGATAACGACAAGAAGGTGAGTTGGGGTGGAGGGGTGGAGACCCCCAGGGCTCTGCACCCACCCTGGGGAGCACCCTCAGGGTTTTGGGGGTTGCTGGTGGGTCCTGGATGGGGCTGCTCCCCTCCCCTGCAGTTCCTCTTGGGAAATGCCCCATGTTGATGGTTCCCAGGATGATGAGCAAGTGTTGGCCAGAGAACCACACTAATGCTGGGCTGGGCTTGGACCCCCCAGCCTGTGTTTTTGGGGATCATCTTCACTCCATGACTTGCACAAGGTCCTGGCAGTGACCTGTTGGGCCAAGCTCAGTGCAGAGGTCACAGTGGGGTGGTGAGTTGGGGATGATGATGATGATGACAATGCCCCGTCCCCACATAGTCCCACCACCCCTCACAGGTGTTCCTCCTCGCTGGGAGGAAGAGGAAGAAGAGCAAAACCTCCAACTACCTCATCTCCGTCGACCCCACTGACCTGTCGCGGGGTGGGGACAACTTCATTGGGAAGCTGAGGTAGGAGTGGAGGTGGTGGCACCCCATCCCTGCAGCACCCCATCCCTGCAGCATCCCTCTCCTGCTCCATGGGCTGCCCCAAGCAATGGCTGATCAGGCAGGAGGCTCAGTTCCTCACTGCTGGGTCCAACCTGAGGAGTGTCGGGGGGGCCAGGAGGGGAAAACAGGCTCGTCTGGTTCCTCCTGGCAGGCAGGTCATGGCTAGAAAAGCTCCTGGTGAGCCTGGCAAGTCCCAGCCTGTTGCACCACACAGAGCTGTGCAGTGATCTGGGGGGTCCCCGTGGCGGCAGCTCCTGGTTTAGGGGTGCCCTGAACCCAGCTAATGGCTAAAGAGGGGGCAGGAGGGTGTTGGCCGGGGGCTGCTCGTGGGTTTTGCAGCTGGGGCTGTGCCTGGAGGTTGGGGGGGGAAGTTCAGAGGGGACTCGGTGCCACCATCCCCCATCCTCGGCTGCAGATCCAACCTGATGGGCACCAAGTTCACGGTGTTCGACAACGGCGCGAACCCCGACAGAGCCAACTCCGACTGGTCCAACGTGAGGCAGGAGCTCTCGGCTGTAGTCTACGTAAGCAGGGGTGTGGGGACCCCCCCCAAGGACCTCCTGGGTCCCCAACCTGCACCCCTTCACTGGGCTGCTGCCCTGGGGGGGCTGCTGAGATGTGGGATGGGCTGGATGCATCGCTGAGTCCTTGTGCAGTGAGGAGCTGGTTTTGAAGATGGGGTTTGTCTTGCAGGAGACCAACGTTTTAGGGTTCAAAGGCCCCCGGAAAATGACCGTGATCATCCCTGGGATGAACTCTGACAACGAGAGGGTGCCCATCCGGCCCCGAAACGTAAGTCAGGGGCTAGACTGGGAGAAACTCCTGGGGAGCTGGGTTTGCTGGGGTTCACCTTGGGTTTTACCCATTTCGGGGCGTGGAAAGGCTTTTAGGTGTCCCCAGAATTCAAGGCACCTCCCTGGGTGATGGGAGATGTGGTGTCTGTGTTTTTTCCTCAGTGCTGGGACAGAGCATCCCCCTGGGCATGCCATGGGGGCTGGCAGGGCTTTGGGGAGGGGGTCACCCCAACTCCAATCTCAGCATTTTTACCCTCCCCAGGATAACGACGGGCTCCTGATGCGGTGGCAGAACAGGAACATGGACAACGTGATCGAGCTGCACAACAAGGCTCCAGTGTGGAACGATGAGACCCAGTCCTACGTCCTCAACTTCCACGGTCGTGTCACCCACGCCTCTGTCAAAAACTTCCAGATCGTGCACGGCAGCGACCGTAAGCTGGGGATGGAGTGGGATGGGATGGGATAGGGACTACTGGGACTGCTGAGGCCACCAGGACCACTGAGTCTGTTGGGGCTACTGGGACCACTACAGCTGATGAAGCTACTGGGGCCACCAGGGCTACTGGGGCTGCTGGGACTGCTGGAGCTATTTGGGCTACTGGGACTGTTAGGGCTGCCAGGGCTGCTGGGTTCACCTGTGCCACCAGGACCACTGAGTCTGTTGGGGCTACTGGGACCACTACAGCTGATGAAGCTACTGGGGCCACCAGGGCTACTGGGGCTGCTGGGACTGCTGGAGCTATGTGGGCTACTGGGACTGTTAGGGCTGCCAGGGCTGCTGGGTTCACCTGTGCCACCAGGACCACTGAGGATAGGATGAGGTGGGGCAGGATGGGATGGGGTGGATGGGATGTGGGAATGAGGGATTGGGATGAGGGGGATGTTGGTAGGACAAGTGTCATCAGCTGGCCCCAGATCCCCTTTTTTTTTTTTTGCTGGGGTTTATTTTTTCCCTACACATCTGTTTTGGGGTCCTGCCTTGGCAGGGATGAAGCTGGGATGAAGTCGGCAGAGGGAGCACGTGGGTCACTTGTTGCCAGGCAGATTAGGGCAGGGACAAATCCTGCAGGGTGCTGAACCCCCCTCCCCATCACTCTACACCCACCCACTCATCCCAGGCCACCCCAGAGCATCCCCCCCAGCATTGCCAGCGGGCTCACCCCGGGGTGCAGCGCTCCTCGGGGGCAGTCCCTGGGGGTGGCAGTGGCTCTGTCCCCTCTGCTGCCACTCGTCACCTGTCCGGCGCAGTCAGAAGCCCTCGGCCTCCGGGGTGTTGGGTTACGGGACAGAAAAAACCTCTCGGGGGCCCCGGGTTATTTTTACAGATTTCCTGCCACCCGCCCTCCGGTGGCCGCGGTCCCACGGCGGGGGGAGTGGGGTCCCTGTCCCCTGGGGGGACCGGAGGGTGCTGAGGTGCCAGGCTGGGAAGATGATGCTTTTTTTGGCAACGAAGCCATCGCAGGAGTTTGGCGAGGGGGTGGCTTCTTTGGGGTGCCTTGGGGGGAGGGTGGGATGGGTGCAGGGTGACCCCCCAGCCTGTCTCCCTCTCCCCCACAGCCGACTACATCGTCATGCAGTTCGGGCGGGTGGCAGATGATGCCTTCACCATGGACTACAACTACCCGCTCTGCGCCGTGCAGGCCTTCGCCATCGCCCTCTCCAGCTTCGATGGGAAGCTGGCCTGCGAGTAGCACCCCTGCCATGGCCACCAGGGCTGCTGGGGCCACCAGGACCACTGGGACTGCCAAGGCTTCTGGGGCCACCAGGCTCACCAGGACTGCTGAGGTTCTTGTGGCCACCAGGACCACTGGGACTGCCAAGGCTTCTGGGGCCACCAGGCTCACCAGGACTGCTGAGGTTCTTGTGGCCACCAGGACCACTGGGACTGCTGGGGCTGCTGGGGCCACCAAGGTCACCAGGACCACTGGGGTTCCTGTGGCCACCAGGACTACTGGGACTGTTGAGGACACCAGGGCCACTGAGTCTGTTGGGGCTACTGGGGCCACCTGGGCTGCTGGGACCACTGGGGCTGGTGGAGCTACTGGGACTGTCAGGGCTGCTGGGTCCACCTGTGCCACCAGGACCACTGAGGCTACCAGGGCCACCAGGGCTGCTGAGGCTGCCAGGGACACTGGGGCTAATTGGGGCCACCAGGGCCACTGGGGCTGCTGGGGTCACTGGAGCCACCAGAGCCACCAGGACTGCTGGAACCACATACCAGTGCCTGGTGGATGCTCCTGCATCCCTGTCCTGCTCCACTCCCTCCATTTCCACCACCTGCCTGGTAAGTGCTCATGGTTCCAGCAGCTCCTGGGGCTGCTCGAGGTGCCTGGTGCCCATGGCAGGACATGGGACACTCCTGTGGCCATGGCCCCTCTCTGGGGACAGCTCGCTGCTCTGGGGCAGTTGGCAGAGCCAGGCCTGGGGTATATTTAGCAGATGAGGCCGACTGAGATCCCGAGCTCACCCCTTTGAGATGTTTCTTGGACTCAGATCCTGGAAACTCATCCTCCTTTTTTTTTTATTTATTTTTTTTTTAGGTTCTGGTTTGTATTTTGTAGCTCAGTGAGAAGGAGGTTGGAGGTCTCCTTGGTTGGTGTTTCCTCATCCCCTCTAGGAGCCCATGCATGGCCAGGCTCTGCCCAAGCTCCTGGTGAGGGACCCCTCCACCCAACTTGATGCCCGCCAAGCCCCAAACCCCTGGTTTGCCCCATTTTGCCCAGGCACAAGCAGCCATGAGGTGCTCGAGGTGTCTTTGCCCCCCAGGGCTCTCCACCCTTTGGAGATGTGGATCCCTGAGGAGCAGCCTGGCAGCCAGAACGCCGCGGGCACGTGCCAAGGGAAGCCGGTGCCGGCGGAGCAGCCACGTGAGGCAGAGCTGGCACCACCGGCACGGGGCCGGGCTGGGTCAGTGCCACCAGGAGGGACCTGGAAGGGAAAACTCTGGGTGCACCAGGAAGCACCGGGGTGACTCACAAGGTGTGGTGTGGAGCTGAGTCACGCTCGGCACCCGGCCGGGCTCGGTCGAGCCCCCTGTGCTCCTGCTGCTCATCACCCCCCGTGCTCTGCGGCATCCCTCTGAACCCCACCGGGATGGGGGTCCCAGGGAGCCTGGCACAGCCCCCCTGGTGGTCCCACCCCTGGGGAAGTGGTGGCTGGGAGGTGGCATCTGGTGGCACAGAGTGTGAGGTGTCACGGGAGGGGCTGGGGGGACTCATGGGGAAGGGGAGGTGATGGAGGGGGGCAGCAGGACAGCCCAGGTCCCCAGTTCCAGCATGAACCCACTTTTGTGGGCTGCACCAGTAGTCCCCAGTCTGATCAAATCAGTGGGGGGAGAGCTGCCCCAAAACATCAGCCTCAACACCAGAGAAAAAGCTTCTCTTGCCTGCTCAGCTCATGTGTGACCCCAGGGGGGTGACATAATGTGGGGTCCCCTTCCCAGGACAGGTCTTTTCCCCCATTCTGGGGGTGTCTGAACCCCGAAGTTAACACTGTGAGAGGCAGTCAGGGTGGAAAGACTGAAGAGCAGGAGATGGGTGAGACAGAGGGATGCTCGTCCTTGCTGGGCAGTGGCCCCAACCCTTTCCCACAAGGGGCTGAGGACAGATGACAGTAACAGTGGCACCATGAGATGCAGCCCAACCACTGGCCAACATCTGCCTAGTGGCTTTGCCAACAGAGATGAGATTTTCCCACCAGCAGCACGAATCAGGCTCCGTGATTCATCGGCAGACGTGGGGGCAGATGGGGGCAGACAGTTCAGGGACAACAGGCCAGCGTGGGACATCAGAGACCTTCTGAAGGGAGAACCAGGCCCTGTGGTTCGGGGCCAGCATCCCCTGGCTAGATATGGTCAGCAACTGTGGGGAAAGCCAGAGCTCTCTGCTCAAATCCAGCCACAGACCCAACATCTGTTTGAAATCGGGGAAAACTCGTGGAGCTAATGCTCATCCCAGTTCCTCCAGTGGAAGCAGAAGAGGCCAAGTGGGGTAAGAGAGAAGGGTTTGAGCTCCCCAAGCTCTCCCTGGAGCACAAGCTGCCATTATCCAGGGGTTTTTCTCCCTCCCCTCACCCCAAAATCTCCATGTTTCCCACCGTTGCTTGTAAACCCCTCGGGATTCCCATCCTGCATCCCAGAAACCATCTGCCCTGGGCATCCACCATGATGCCACCACATCCCAGAAGAGCCACCCACCCACCCCACGTCCCTTCCACACACCCTCTAACCCAAACCAACTGCGGCAGGAGAAAACAAATGCAAGCAATTGGAGGAGGGTGCTGGATGCTCGGGCCCTTTGTTTGCGCCAGAGGAGCCGGGGAATGGAAGCGGTTGAAATGTGGAGCAGCTTTGGCCGACGGAAAGTGTGACGGCTGCGGCTGCAGCCCAATGGCTGGGGGTGCTGGGGGTGCGTGGGTGTGGAAGGAATGCTCCCTCAGAGAGAAGATCAAAAAAAAAACAACCCGGAGAAGGAGTCTTATCAGCAGCCTTGGAGCCCGGAGTGAGTGTCTTCCCTGGAGAAGGGGTTTTCTCCATCCCCAGGGGTGATGGTTAAGGCTTTGAGGGGCTGAAGGTTTGTCTGAGGGGTTGATGGGCAGGGGTGGGTTTAACCCCTCATGTAGGGGCAGTGGCTGGAGGTGACTGTTGGCAGCTCCTCAAGGGAAACTCCTGGGAAATCCGTTTTCAGAGAATCATGAAATGGTTTGGGCTGGAAGGGACCTTCAAGCTCATCTCATCCAACCCCCCTGCACTGAGCAGGGACATCTGCAGCTAGAGCAGGTTGCTCAAAGCCCCAAACAACCTCCCCTGCAACGGTGCCAGGGATGGGGCATCCATCACCTCTCTTTATTTTTGCAAAGAGAGCTATAAGGCAAAGGGGAAGGAAAAACCCCCAAGGTCCCACCTCACTGCTGAGCTCTGCACCCTTGCTATGACCAATGTCACCATGGTGCTGGTGACTCCCACAGCTGGTGGTCACCAACATCCCCATCCCGCGCTGATGGGTGGGAAGATGCTGGTGCAGAGCTGAGCAGGAGGATGGAATTGGGGAGCTCTTCTCCAACCTCTCCTCCCTCTATCCCAGACCCAGGGGGCTTGGGGGGCTCCTGAGCCCAGGCTCAGCTCCTGCACTCTCAGGGGGTGTTTCCATGGGGCTCTGAAAGGTGAATGTCCCACCAGCTGGGCAGGTATGGGGTGGGGGTGGCCAACACCTGAAAACCCAGCCATGGAAGGGCCAGAGCTGTTGGGTTGCCAGCGTAGAGCATCACCTCAGCCTCGGGGGCTCTCCCTCTCTGCTTTGAAGCAGTGATACATTAATTAATTAAAGAAATTATTACAATGGGGTGGTTTTCTCTCTCCTTCCCCTCCCCATGTGTTTCTTTTGGTGCTGTTTTTCAGAGAGCAAGGCTGGGAAGCTGGGTTTGCAGGACGGGCTCTTTCTTGGCGTAGCGAGCGACGGGTGGCAATGGGGAAGCCAATATTTTTCCACTGCGTTTAAAAAGGAATCATTTTTTAATTAGTGAATCCATTCTGGAGAAGTGTTGGAGTTTTACAACGTTGTAGCTGTTCTTGGTGTCTTGCCTAGACTTGGATGTTCTGGCCATAAGAAAATATTATTTATGGCGTCGCTGCCTGCAGCTCTTTTATATTATAATTTGGGAGAGGAAGTTGCTGTTCCCACCAGTGGACGAGGAGTAGCAGAAATGAGGATTACAACCTTCTGAAGGAGGGGGAAAAATACAAATACGAGGCAAGACTGAAGCAAACCACCAAGCTGGGCTTGAATTGTGCTCCAGAACAAGCTCATCCCGGCATCGCCGGCGGTTGGGTCGGAGGCTGGAGCCCCAGCCTGGTGGTGACTCCCTCTACTCCCCTGCTCCACGTTACATATGTTCCTAAACATTTGCAGATCAGGCTTTTATTCATGGGCTAATGCATGCTTGTTTGCTCATGCCTTACTCAGCCTAAACTCCTATTGAACTCAATTAAGGCTGTCATCTCCAGGAGCAGTCAATGTCAGTTTTGCCCAAGTAAGGGATGAGTAACGAGCGCTCCGAAGGGCCCGTGGAGAATTGCAGCCATTTTGCTGCAGTTTTTGGTCCAGATTTCTTACAAGTTAGCACCAGGCCAAGGGTGGAAGAATGTGATAGGGGCTTGATTAATCACACACGAGCGCTGGATGCGCCGGGGACTGGCGCTCGCCGGGCTGTGGTGTTGGCTGGCTCGGCCCAAAATGCTTCAATGCAACCAAGCTCGGCATGAAAATGAGAAAAATATGTTTCTAGAAGGGATGGGATGCACAGAGCATCCCTCCTCCAGGCAGGGCGCTGGGAAGATCCTTCTTCCCGAGTTACCTCAGTGGGTTTTGGTACCGTGGCACTGCTGGACCCTGTGGCTGGGGATTTTTTTATCGTGTGTTGCCCATATCAGGGCCGTGGTTCCCGGCAGTCGAGCTGGGGCACAGCCAGGGACTCACAGGAGAGCAGCTGGCTTAGCACGTTACCACCCGTGGGCTGCTCCCAAGGGTGACCCCAGCCTGGATCCCGGCTGGGCTCCCTCGGGAATCCCCGTCCCGGGCACCGCGGGGTGGGCTGGGTGACCCAGAGAGACCAGGGATCTGCCGGGGGTGTGGGGGTGTGGGGATGAGGAGGGGGATAATGGTGTTTGGAGAAGATGAGGGTGTGAAGATGGGGATGAAAAGGGGGATGAAGGTTTTGGAAGTGGATAAGGGTGTGAGGATGGGGATGAAGGCGTCTGGATGAGGAGTGGGATGAAGGTATTTGGAGGGGGATGAGGGTATGAAGAGGGGGATGAAGGTATTTGGAGGGGGATGAGGGTATGAAGAGGGGGATGAAGGTATTTGGAGGGGGATAAGTGTGTGAGGATAGGGATGAGGAGGGGGTGAAAGTGTTTGGAGAGGATGAGGATGAAGAGGGGATGAAGGTGTGGGGCAGGGCATGAGGGTGTTCAGAGGACAATGAAGGTGTGTGGAAGGCGATGAAGGTGAACTCAGGGATGAAGGTGAGCACAAGGGGGCGAGGATGCGTGGAGACAGATGAAGCTGTGTGGAGTGGGATGAAGATATGCAGAAGAGGATGAAGGTGAGCCCAGGAGACCCTAGCTGGCTGGGGACAGGACAGGACAGCAGCACCCTCATACCCCAGCCCAGGGCTGCATCCCGGGGCTACAGGCCGGAGAGGGAGGAGGAGGAGGAGGAGGAAGAGGAGGAAGGCTCCTAGAGGGCACACCCAGAGTCCGAGCCGAGCCGGGGTCCAGGGCTGCTCTTTCCCAAAAATAAAACCCCCTCAACGGAGGAGAAGCTCCGCGGCCCCGGGGACACGGGCAGGGAGGGAAGGAAAGAGGGAGAGAGGGAGGAAGGGAGGGAAAGAGGGAGGTCCGGACAGGAGGAGGAGGAGGGCAGCGGGAGGAGGAGGGCAGCGGGAGGAGGGAGGAGGGTCGGCCCGGCCCCGCCGCCTCCTGATTGACTCCCAACTTTCTGCTCCTCCCTTGCATAAACTTTCCCGTCCCTGCGCCTGGCTCCGTGCGCGGTCCCGGGAGCCCGCCGCGCTCCCCGCATTCCTGCCGCCCTCCCCGGCCCGGCCCCGGTCCCGGCCCCGGTCCGGTCCCGGTCCGATCCCGGTCCCAGCACCCGCGGCCGGCCCAGCCCCTCCGAAGCACGGAGCAGGTAAGTGCTTGCCGGGAAGAGACTCCCAACCCCCCTTCCTCCTCCTTCTCCTCCTCCTCCTCCTCCTCCTGCTCCTTCCTCCCGGCCCGCACTCTCCGCCTGCACCGAGCCGCGGCGGGTCCCTCCCCGCCCCCGGTACCGGGGCTTCCCCCGACGGCTTCCGAGGGAGATGGGGGGTTGTGGGGGTGTGTGTGAGGGGGGCACAGCCGCTGTGTCCCCAGGTTGTCCCCTCCCCCCCTTTACTCTCCCCCGCCGAGTCCCCAGGGTCCCGCCCCGTCGGGGCTGCGCGGTGTGTCCCCGTCGTGTGTCCCCCCCCTCCGGGTCCCCCCCGCTGCGGCGCANTATAATTTTCAGCTGTGTGTCATCTTTGTTGTTGTTATTATTATTATTATTATTATTATTATTATTATTTTATTTTTACACCCTCCTTGTGTGGGGGGTGGTTGTTTTTTTCCCCCCTTAGCCCCCTCAAAAGGGAAATCAGGCCAAGCCCTTTGCAGTGCTGCCCACCCCCAAAACCACTCAGACCCTATGCAACATTTGGGCCCTACCAGCTGGGAAAAAAACCTCATATTTTAGGG
>VYZX01020773.1:8222-21743 GCA_013401335.1 Brachypteracias leptosomus | reverse complement strand
ACCGGGGCTTCCCCCGACGGCTTCCGAGGGAGATGGGGGGTTGTGGGGGTGTGTGTGAGGGGGCCCCAGCCGCTGTGTCCCCAGGTTGTCCCCTCCCCCCCTTTACTCCCCCCCGCCGAGTCCCCAGGGTCCCGCCCCGTCGGGGCTGCGCGGTGTGTCCCCGTCGTGTGTCCCCCCCCTCCGGGTCCCCCCCGCTGCGGCGCATCCCGGGGCTATAGGGTTACAAAGAGGCCTTGTCTATGGTATAGCCCATACGTCGGGAGCCTGTAGGGCGAGGGCCAGGCGTTATATAAAGAGATAAACCAGCCCAGGCTGCCCCTCAGGCCCCGTCGAACACCCCCCAACCAGCCCCGGGGCAAGGGGCCGGGGGGNATGTCACGTTACATGTGTGTCACACGCATGTAGGGGATGACCATGGGCTGAGTGTGTGTTAAACACTTTGTGCCTCGTCATAGGGGCACGTTGCTAACGAGGCAGCAATTAGGTGTATAATTTTCAGCTGTGTGTCATCTTTGTTGTTGTTATTATTATTATTATTATTATTATTATTTTATTTTTACACCCTCCTTGTGTGGGGGGTGGTTGTTTTTTTCCCCCCTTAGCCCCCTCAAAAGGGAAATCAGGCCAAGCCCTTTGCAGTGCTGCCCACCCCCAAAACCACTCAGACCCTATGCAACATTTGGGCCCTACCAGCTGGGAAAAAAACCTCATATTTTAGGGTGAAAACAGCTGGAAATGGACCCGGAGGCCTTGCCAGGGTGGTGGGCACCACCATGCTGTTGGGTGCTTGGTGTGGGGTGGCAGAAGGGAAGGCGAGGGGAGGGATTTGGGGGGGTTTTGGTGCTTTATGGGGAGCTGGGAGGAGCTGGGCCGGGCGAGCGTCCCACCAGCAAAGCGCTAATCTCCAGTGTCAGGCGCACTGGGGTATTTTGGGCTCCGGCGTCCTCGCTCCCCTCCTATCGCTTTACCCCGCGCGGGTACGTGCGTGCCATGAGTCAGGGCTTTGGCACTGCCCGGCCACCCTGGGGGGCCCTGCCGGCGGGGCTGCCACCCCCCCCCAACACCAGTTTTGGGGTACTCGTGATGATGAGTGGAGAATTGGGGGGTTGCCAGGCTGGTGACACCCCCCTCCTTGTACCCGCTGGCCCTGGGGGTCTTTGTGACCCCAAAGCGTTTCCCTGTTCCCAGCTTCTGGGGTGGGTCATGGAACTGGGATGGGAGGAAGAAGTCCCCAAAGTGGATGAGGGTGAGGGCTCGCCAAGGTCACCCGATGGTGAGGCTGGGAGGAATGGGTTGTGAGGGGTTGTGGGGCTGGGACCCCGCTGGAGGAATGGGTGATGGTCACTGCGGTGCTGCCCGGGTGGTGATCCTGGCATTTCCCCACAGGAGAGGACAGACACAAGTGACCCGTTGGGAGAAGGCACCAGGTTGGACCCTGTTTGGGTCTGCAGGGCTGGTGTTCCCATGGGAAGTGGCTGTGGATGGCTGTGGGGTGAGCAGCCCTCCCCTCCCAGCTGGGTGACGTGGTGGGGACGCTCCTGTCCCCAGGGGACCTTGGGCACCCAGCACCCTCCCTGGGACGGGTGCACAACTGGCACCGTGCTGGCTTTTCTAACAAAAATAACCCTTCAGAAGTGGCAAACTCTGTGGTGAGCTCCAGCCCCTTGTATAAGCGGCACCCGGGTGTTTGTAGGACCCTCATCCCAACCAGGGCAACTGCAGCACCGAGGTTTATCTTGGACACTTCAACTGGGGCATTTTGGTGAGCAAAGGGGTGCAGAGACCAACCCTCTAGCAGCCATCCTACCTCTAACACCCTCCTCCTGCAAAACAACCCCCCCCAACCTCTGTGTCCATCAAGAACAGGGATTCACATCCCTTTCCCATGACCTACAGTCACCAGTTATCCCAATACCAGAACCAGCATCTTGTAATCGCTGTTTAATCCTCATCTTGCCACCACCGAGCGGGTTGGGAGGCGAGTCCTGGTGGCTCTGGTGCTGTGCTGGAGGAAGGAGCCTTTTACTGGTGGTGTGTGAGCGGGTCACGGCCCTGGGAGAGGGGGTGGGGGTGGTAATCAGCTATAATTAATGTATTAAAAAGCGAGTGACCGCGCAGCTCCCGTCAAACGCAGCGAGCACAGGGCTGGCAGCAGGTGAGGTCAACAGAGGGAGAGGTGTGGGCACACTGGCTGGAAAGGGGGGAAACGGGCAATTTTGGGCTGTTTGTAGGGAAAAAAGGTGTTTTCTTGCCTTAGCACCTCTTCTCCTGGCTGTGGGAGTGGAGGATGGAAGGGAAGAGAATGGGCTGCAAAGCCTTAACCAAGAGTGCTGCCAGGATTTGTGTGGCAAGAGCCATCTCGGGGCTCTTTGTGGGGTTGGATCCCTCTGTCCATCACGGACAGGACAAATGCTGTCCAAAAACCACCTCATCTCTAGGAGCTTCTCTCTCGTTAAATCCTTGCTGGCCGTCACTGGGTGGCTGGCAGAGCTGCCATGGGGCTGGCGGGGCTGCCATGGTGTCTGCACCATCATGGTGATGGGTGGGATGTCACCGAATCCCTTTGACTTTGGGAGCTGCCATTCTAGGGGGATTTTCTGGGTGGCCAGCCCGTGCTCTGTGTCCAAGGTGATGTGTGGGGTGGGTGCCCGGGCCAGAGGCCGAGCCCGGGCACCTGCGTGTTGTGGTTGGGGCAGGCACCTGAGGTGCGTGGGCGTTTGCTGTTGCCACCATCACGTGGCGGCTTATGAAATGTTTTTTTGGAGGGAGGGAAGGAGGGAGGGAGGGCAGGTAATGATGGGGTGAGCAGCGGGGCCGTGCCCCGCTCCTGCTTGCAGCGGGCACGCGGCAGGAGCAGCCTCACCACCCCCCTCCCCACCCACCCCCCTCCCCAAAGCTCTGCGATAAGGCGGCCGGATCCTGCTGCGGGTCCGGACACGTCGCTACAACTCCCGGTGCTTCGGTTTTCCCCGCCTGTGAAATGGGAGCGAGGGGCCCAAGTGAAGCCTCCTCAGTGGTGAAACCACCGCTTGCCTGCCCGTGGTGGTGGGGAGCGGGGTGTCCGTGGTGCCAGGCGGTGTTTTGGGGTCCCCGTGCAGCTCGTTGCAGGGTTTTGTGGTGAGCACGTGTGGCTCAGCCCTTTGGAGGTGACAGGACATGAACCCCTGGTGGCCCTGCAGGGATGACGTTCACTGTGTTGGCACAGAAGGTGGGATCCTGCAGGCGAAGGGTCTGGAGAAACATGTGTCCAGTTGCATGAAGCACATCCCATCCCAGCGATGTAAATCCCACTGGAGTGTGTCCCCTCACCTGGTCCTGGAAGGATGCAACGCTCTGATGTCCCCAGCTACGTGCCGTGAGACAGTGGTGGCACCGAAACCCAGCAGGCACTGGATGTGGCATGAGATGTGCCAGGTCTCAGCTGGCTAAAGCCAACCCGGGGCTCATCCTTGGCCACCTCTTGGAGGCACAGAAGGTGACTTCAGAAGAACACCAGGAAATGCTCGCTTGCAGGTGGCTTGTGGCTGGTGAGCGATGGAAGAGGCTGGTTCACCCCCTTCCCCCTCACTGCTGGGGGGACTGGGACCTGGAGCGTGTGCTGGCAGAGCCCCCCCGGCTGCGAGGGGTGGCCAAGGATGGGACGGCAAAGCTGGAGCTAATTTTAGGAGGTGGGCAGAGCCTCCAGGAAGCAGCCGGATGGAAGGATGTGTCATGAGGGAGCCCATGAGCACCGAGAGCAATCACCAGGGTCTGAAGACGGGTCGAGGAGGTGGCCCCACATCCCTCTGTGGGGAAGAGCTGTGCCACCGCTGATGCCCCAGCTGCTGGAGGGGTGAGGAGTCCAGGGACACACGATGCCATGGATGCCTGGACACCCGGTTTGCTTTACCCAGGACTCTACTGAGCCCCTCACCGCTCCATGCCTCAGTTTCCCCGCGGCCGTCTCGCCGGCGCTCCCCCCCGGCGGGGCGCGGTGGAGGCAGGAGGGGCTGGCCGGGCTTGGGGATCCTTGCCTGGGAGCGCCAAGCCTTATTATTTCCCCACGACTGTCTCCTCCTCGCTCCTCGTAAAAATTAGATCCAGCTGTTCACAATAGCCACTAAACTTCTCTCCGGAAGATGTTCAAAGTTTACAGACGCGGAGCGGCGCGGCGTGCGTGGAGGATGGGCTGCCGTTCCCATGCCAGCTCCTCACCGCCTGCCCTTCCCCCAGAGGCAGCCAGCTCCTGCCTCCCCCCCTCCCCGGCTTAGGCAATTCGGGTTTTGGAAGCAGCACACCCGCACGCAGGCACGCGAGCCCCCGGCCCCAGCCAGCGTCGGGTTCTTATTAGCAGGAAGCTCCGGGCGCTTCGCGGGATGGGAACAAAGATCTGGGTGTGAGACCCCCGAGTTTTGCCTGCCTGCTTGGTGGGCAACTTGGGTTGGGTGCTCTCTTGGTGCTCTCTTGGTGCTTGCTGGTGCTGCGCTCGTCTATGGCATGAGTCTGGGCTCCAGCTCTCGCATGGGGTGCCCGCTGTGCCCCACTCACAGCCTCACCCAGGTGGCATCAAGGAGTGGAGGGTCAAGCTCTGTATCTGATGTGTGAATGGGTGTCAAGCGTGCCATGTCTCTCCAGCACTCGTGGGCCATGCTTGTTGCTGGAGCTCCTTCTTTTACCCAGAATACTGCCTTCGGGTATTTTTAGCAACTTTCCTCCCCGAGGATTCCAGAGCAATTTTTCAATCTGCGGGAGCGGGAGTTGCTGTGCCCGGTTCCCACTCCCAGCTCGGGCAGGGGCTGGAGGTGCTGGTGAGGGTGATGCTGGTGAGGATGGTCTGGAGTGATGGCATATAGCAAAAATGGTGCTAAACCAAAACATCCCTTTCTGGGAATAAATCTCTGCTGCGAGTTGTGTGGGGCAGCACATCCTGCAGTAAACCCAGGACCTCAGCTTGGCACTGAGGTGACCTCCTGGCAGGGGTGACAACAGCCAAGTGACATCACCGTGGCACCTTTTGCCCCAGACTCTGGCAGCCAGGGACATCTTGGTGGCTCAGTTGGGACAGTAACACCCGACAGCCCCCCACTGCCTTGTGTCTTGGATGCTGGGGGGGGGATCAGCTCTTGCACACAACCCCCCCCCCGCTGGTTTCTCCTCCTAGTTTCTCTAGTGGGGATGGTGGTGGTGCCACGGCACGGGCAGCGGGCGCAGCTGCTCCCTGGGCAGGGTTGGGTTTCGCGGGGGTGGAAAGCAGCCGGGGGCGGGTGTGAAATGCATTGCAGCCTTCCTCCTCCTCCTCCTCCTCCTCGCCTGGCAGCCAGCGGCCCCCTGGAAGATGTTTTTCCTGGCCTTGCTGCAATGGCATAAAATGGGGTCAGCAGCACCTGAATCTCCCCCAGGGAGATATTTCTCCTCCCAGGAGTGGGTCTGAAGGTTGGCAGGGTACCCAGGGCACTGTCCCACTGCAGGCTGGAGGCTGCCTGGCCATGGACCCATCCTGGCACTTCCCTAACCCCACAGACCCTTGGCTTCTCCATGGGACAAGTGGTGCTGGGAAGCCCCAGGGACCTGGGACACGGTGGCCACCCTGAGCTCACCATCAGTGGGAGACATCCCAGGATGGGTGTATTTTGGTGCCAATTCAACAGTCCCCGGTGGGTACCGTGCCCAGCATCCACAGGTGTATGCTGGGGGTGTCACAGGTTGGCCATGGCCGTGGCCCGTCCCCAGCAGGCGACTCCAAGCCTGTTGTTTCCATCCAGCTCGTTTCATAATGCAGAGAGCAATTAATGCTGCACAAGCTTTCTATTTATGCGCTGCTGGGTGAAACGCCCCGTCCTGGCTGGGCAGGGCGGCCGTAATTGGGCCAGGGAGGGAGGCTGGGTTACGGTGTCCGTCTGTCCCCTGCCCTCAGGTCTGGAGCCTGGAGGTTTGAGCAAAACCGGCTCAGGTTCCCCAGCAGCCGAAACCCGGCTCTGTTGTCCTACCAGGGCTGGAGGAAGAGGAGGAGATGGAGGGGTTGGTTTGCACACCCATGGTTCTGCTGTTAGGATGGAGCATCAGGGGTTTGCCTGATCCTCTCCTTCCTGCCCCAGTTTTTTTGGAGGCAAATCACTCAAGTTTCCTTGAGTGATTTCCTTGTTCCTTTGGGATGAAGGGTCTGAGCATCCTTCAGCCTCGTGTGGTTGAGTGAGCACCGGGCGCATCCCTGCTGAGCAGGGGCTCAGGGCTTTGCTGGGAGCTGGGGACCCTTTGGCTACAGGGCTCTGGGGGGGGGGCACATGCCCAGGTGACCCTGGCAGCACCGTGGACCCCGGTGGGATGCTGCCACGTGGCCTCCTGTGGTTTCCCCTCTCCGATTGCTTCCTGAGCCGCCCGCCAAGCCGGAAGGGACAGGAAGCGATAGAGGGGAGGAAATTAGCCGGGGCTGTCTCTTGGGGAGCTGGCCTGGCTCTGCACATGGGGCTCTGCCACCACCCGGGTCCCCAGCCCATACCAGGGGTCCCTCAGGTGCTGCTCATCCCCATCAGGAGGTGCAAACCTGGGTGGGAGGGAGCAGGGCGGCCGCTCTTCTCTTCCCTTCCCTTCCCGAGCCGGGGAATCCCTCACCGCAGCCCCAGAGCTGTTGGAAGAGGAGCACGATGTAAACAAACCTCTTTCCATCGCCCTCCACGCTGGGTCTGCTCGGCTGCCGCCCGCCCCGATGGGTGCTGGGTGTCCCTGGGGTGGTGCCTCTTGTGGGATTAGGGTAGGACAGGGGGTAGAACGTTCCCGAAGGGTCCCTGGGCGAGCTGCCAGGGGTTCCTGAGAAAAGCACTTGGCTGTTGTGAGAAAAGTGCCGTAGGGTCAAGTTTGGCTGAGCCAAAAGTGTCTGAGTTCTGTGCGTGGTGGTAGAGGACAGGGAAGCTCCTTCCTGGAGCTTCATGGTCTTTTTTGGGTCCCCCAAAACATGGAGCGTGTGAATGACCCCTACTCAAAACAAGGAGTGTGTTAACGAGGGCCTCTGCCTGCCTACAAATTGCTGTTGGACCCCCAACCGTGTTCTTGCTGAGCCCTGATGGGCTGGGGGGTGCAGGGAGGGGCTGGGGTGCCCAGCTTTGGGGTTCTCTCATTTGGGGTGTCTCAGAGCCTCCTGATGTCCCCAGGGATGTCACCACAGTGAGGCTAGGGTGGTTTTCTGGCCCTATCCCGAGCCAGCCCCAGTATCTCTGAGCCCCCCCAGCTCAGCACCAGGGAGGATGGGGGCTCCTTGTCCCCCAGGTGCAGGTGCCAGTGGTGATGGTGGTGGGGAGGGGGTGATGGTGGCCTCACTGGGATTGGTGCAGGCTGTGGAGCTTTGCGGGTGCAGGGCTGAGCACTGTGCAGTGCCACGCCTGCCCGGGCTTGCCCCTGAACTTTTATCCTTTCGCTGTGGGGTCTGGGTGCAGGGGGGAGGGAGGAGGGCAGGATTGCCCCAGGCCCCCTCATGAGAAGGTGGGATGGAGCTGGGATGCAGCCAGATCCCCCCCATCACCTCTGCAGGGTCTGCTGGTCGCCCCAGTGTCCCCAGCACTGCAGGGGATTGTCCTGTGGGATCCTGGTGCTGCCCTGCCATGGGCTGGGGCACCCCTGGGTAAGGAGGGGACCTTGGGGCTGCTCTGCCCCATGCCCTGTCCCCTCTGGGTGGTGGCCCTTCCCGACATGCTGTGCTGGGGCAGGTGCTGGTGGCCATGTCCCCTGTGTCCCCAGTGGTTTGAGGGGATGCTGGGGCAATAACCACCCTCTCCAGTTTGGGAAGGGCAGGAGAGCTGTGCCCAGGGATGGGTGACACGCCGCTGGCCATGGGACCAGCTGGGACAGCAGAGGTGACTGAGGCCAGCAAGGAGCATATCAGGAGGCATCAGTCCCTGTGCGGTGACAGTGGCCAAGATGGGGCTGGCTGGTGGGGCTGGCTGGGCAGGCAGGGGGGCATCTCCCTGGTTGTAGCTGGGACATGGGGGTTTGGGGCGTTGCCTTGTGGTGCATGAGATGGAACAACATTTTTGGGGTTGAGCATGATGGGGAGCACACCGTTCCCCCCAAATCGGTGGCATGGGACAGGGATGGGGACAGGGGGGCTGCTCTGCACCCAGGGGCTTTGTCAGGGTGATGGGCACCCCTGCCCACATCACCCCCCCACAGCCCCTGGCTCTGAGCACTCATGTCCCCGTGCTCCCAGCACTCTCCCCTGCACACCCCTGACCCGATCCCTATCGATGCTGGTTGTGCTGGTCCCTCCAGCACCCTACTCCTGCCCTCAGCACCCAGCCCCGGTGAGGTGCCCACTGCTCTGACCACAGCCGCTACCTCCAAAGTAATTTCCACCCCCCCACCAGCAAACACCCATCTCTCAAGCACCTTTCCCTCTTTGCCACCCTCCTCTTTGCTTTTGCAGGCTTCAAAGAGGCTTCTCGTTGCTTTTCTAGACTCTCCAGCCCCAAGCAGCTCTGGCTGAGCTACCTGCACAAGCCCCGGGTCTCCCCCCTGTGCCCCCCTCACCCCATGGTGCCAGGGCCGAGCTCTGCGAGCCCGTGGGAACGTTGTCCCCTGGCACAGCCTTGGCCTTGCAGGGAGATAAGGGCTGCCCTGGCAGCATCCTCCCCTGCCCACTGTGGGCACCTGTCCTGGGGGCACCGAAGCCTTGGGCTGGAGCATCAGGGCAGCAGGAAGGGTGCAGAGGGGCACGGGTGCCAGCGAGCATCCCTGCTTACAGGGAGCAAACATCCCCACAGGGGACGAGCATCCCCATCACCGGTCTGGAGGTCCTCAAACCCCGCTGAGATGCCTGCACCATGGGAAGGGGTTTCTTGCCATGGTCCCCGGGAGTAGCTGGGAGTAGGGGCTGGTGACATGTTTTGGGGCAGGTCGGGTCCCCTCCCTGCCCGGAGCAGGTCTGGCCGGCGGGCTCCCCGTGGCCGCCCAGCCGTGCCGGTTTCCTAATTGCTCGTGGTGTTGGTGTTTTGTAAGGGCTGGGTGGAGCGCGGCGCTCGCCCTTGCGTCAGCGGGGCCGTGCACCCTCCCTCCAGGAAACACAACTGGCCAAAAGCAGGTTCAGTGGAGGAGGAGGAGGAGGAGCTGCTTCCTCACACCTTGGATGGGGCCTTGGCATCACCGGTCCTCCTCTCCTGGCTTCCCCGAAATAAGCTGGGCTGGAGTTTCCCTGCTGGGTGGGGGGGAACGTGTGTCATGGGCAGGGTGTGCGGGCAGTGCCTGGCACGGGGATGGTGACCCTGGGCACTGGTCTCACTGATTGTTCCAGGATCCTGCCTGCAGTGGTGCAGCCAGCTCTATAGATCTGCTGCCAGCCCTATGGATCTATTCTCAGCCCTATAGACCTGCTCTCAGCATTATAGACCTGCTCTCAGCATTCTAGATCTGCTCTCAGCCCTATAGCTTCATCCTTGGCCCCATAGTTTTGCCTTTGGTCCTATAGCATCACCCTTGGCCCCAAAAGCACCCCACAGTTAGGGAGTGCAGGGTGTCAGGGGGGGTCCCTGCAAAGCCACCCCTCGGCAACAGCTTTTGGAGCTTTCTCCTCTTGGGGTGAGCTGATGGCAGCTCATCCCAGGTTGCTGGGGGGTCCTAGGACACTGGGATCTGGAGGCTGAGGGCTCCTGAGCTGCCATGGTGCAGCTGTGGGGTCTTGGGCTGCCATGGGGTCCCACAGCACTCTGGGCTCTGGGGTCAATGTGGGGTCTGGGGCTGTTGGGTGTCAAGCTGCTGTGGTGCAGCTGGAGGGGTCTGTGATTCCCCATGTCTGGGGGGGGTCCTGGGCTGCTGGGGGGTCTTGGGCTGCCGTGGTGCAGCCAGAGCTCAGCACCCACCTGAGGCAGCCACATACTCCATTAGGATGGAGCCCAGATGCTCTGGGGATGAGGTGGGGGGTCCTGCCAGGGCCATCCCCATGTGCCACCCTTACCATCCCTGCCCAGCACCTCATCCCAGTGTCCCCCTACCCACCTATCCCAGTTTGGACAATGCATCCTTCCCAGGGGCTGCTCCAGGGAGCACCCTGGCAATGGGGACAACTGGGGAGCTGTGGGACTCTGGGGTGTTGCAGGCCTCGGGGTGCCACAGGACTTGCATTTCTTGGGCTCAGGGTGCTCCAGGACTTGAGGTGCTGTGAGACTTGGGGTATTGTGAGACTTGAGGTGTTGTGGGACTTGATGTGCCATGGGACTTGGGGTACTGTGGGACTTGGTGCCACAGGGCTCAGGGTGTCATGAGACTTGGGGTGCAATGAGACTTGGTGTTCCATGGGATTCAGGGTGCTGGAGGATTTGGGGTGCTGAGACTTGGGGTGTCATGAGACTCAATGTGCCATGGGACTCGGGGTATCATGGGACTTGGTGTGCCAAAGGACTCGAGGTGCTGCAGCACTTGAGGTGCCACAGGATTCAGGGTGCCACAAGACTTGGGGTGTCATGGAACTCGGTGCCATGAGACTTGGCATTCCATGGATCTTGGGGTGCTGCAGGAATTGGCTTATCTGGGACTTGGGGTGTCATGAAGCTTGGTGTGCCAGAAGACTTGGGGTGTCATGGGACTTGGGGTGCTGTGAGACTCAGTGCCACAGGGCTCAGGGTGTCATAGACTTGGGGTGCCAAGATGCTGCAAGACTTGGGGTACCATGGGATTCAGAGTGCCACAAGACTTGGGGTGTTGTGGGACTCAGTGTCACAAGACTTGGCATTCCATGGGGCTTGGGGTGCTGTGGGAATGGGGATGTCTGGGACTTGGGGTGTCATGGAACTCAGTGTGCCAGAGGACTCGGCGTGTCACGGGACTCGGGATGTGACGGGATTAGGGGTATCACAGGATTTGGGGTGCTGAGGGCCTCGGGGTGCCGTGGGCTCGTCCGGCACCGCTGCCGCCATCCCTGCCTTGGCCGGCTGGCTCGATCCTACAATCCAGTTCTCCTTATTTGGCNAAAGAAGGGCTCGGAGCACGCTTGAGCCAGCGGCTGCTGGAGTTCCTTTAAAAGGAGATGTCTGCAACGGAGACCTTTGTACACTCCCAGCCCGTCCGGGAAGCGCCGCGCAGGAGACACCTCTCCCGCTCCCACCGCCCGCAGCTGCCGCCAAACATGTTCTTGCAAAACACTGCACCCAGAGCCAGGCAGAGGGAGGAGGAGGAGGAGGGTGGTTGAAGGCTCCCCGGCATGGCCCACCAGCCATGGAGCACCCGGGGTCCCATCTGAGCATCCTCGAGGCCTCTCCCCGTGCCAGGGGTAGGGCTCTGGCCACATGGTTCCCATTAGCGGGGTCTGGCTCGGAGCCTCCCAGCATCTCCCTTTGGATCCTGGCTCTGCCTTTGCCAGGGCGCAGCAGAACGGGGATATCTGGGGGCTGGGGGTGGTTTTGGGGCCGGCTGGGTGGCAGTGGGTGCTGGTGTGAGGTCGGGCCTCACAGGTTGCCCCGTCCCAAAGTGTCACCCATGGGCAACGTGTGTCTGAACTCCTCATATGGATAACGCAGCACCCAGGCTGTGACCTTCCCAGACTTTGAGTGGACCCTGGGTGCGCACTTGTGGCTTGGATTTGGGGGTCCTCATGGAAAGCTTGGTTGTCTCAGATGCCCCACACTGCTCCCAACCCCAGCTGTGAGTGGGGATAGGGACAGCTTGGGGACCGTGCCATCACCCCACACCCCCAGCCAGGGTCTAACGGGTGTCGTGTGTGTCCCCCCAGGTTGTCGCGTGTCCGTGGGGGCTCGGGGTCGGAGCCCAGAGCAGCCAGCACCATAGCGTCCAACAGCTGGAACGCCAGCGGCAGCCCCGGGGAGGGGCGGGAAGATGGCCAGGACGGCATGGACAAGAGTCTGGACAATGATGCCGAGGGCGTGTGGAGTCCAGACATCGAGCAGAGCTTCCAGGAGGCGCTGGCGATCTACCCCCCCTGCGGCCGGCGGAAAATCATCCTCTCGGATGAAGGCAAGATGTACGGTGAGTGATGGCGGCAGTGGGGGGAGGCAGAACCTCCTGGTCCAAACCCAGCATCGCCCTCAAGCATCCCCCAACCCCAAAAGCAGCCTCATGGGTGCATCCTGGGCTGGGCCGGGGAGGTGGCGGTGACCTGCGTCCCCTCCCTCTGTGTTGGCTCTCCCTCCCTCCCTCCCTCCCTCCCTCCTGCTCCCTCCCTCTCTCGGCCGTGCTGGACAGACTGGTTTGGTGAAGCCGTGGGGCAGGGAGCGGGTGCGGGCAGGGAGCGGGCGCAGGGCTGCGGGGCCAGGGCCAGCCCCTCCTGCTCCCGGGAGCCTCCGCATGGCTCCCCAAACAACCCTTCCCCAGCTGGACCTGCTGGCCGGGGACACCCGCCCTCCCACAGCCACCTTTGGTGGCCTTGCTGGTGTGATGAGTTTGGGAGGGGTCTCAGCCTAGTTCCCGGAGTCTCCCAGAACATCACTCTCTGCAACCAGGAGGAAGAGGATGAGGGTGGGCAATGCAAGCAAGGAGTGATGCTCTTTGGTGCCGCTGAAGAGCAGTGGAAGGGTTGTCCCCAACCTTGTTCATTCCATGTTGTCCCCATCCCTGCTGGGGTAGGGGCTGGTCCCTCCTGCCCTCCACCTGCCACCCCCAGGGTGGGTGACCTCAGCGCTGGGGACATTTTGCCATGTCACCGTCACCGGGATGAAGGCCACCCCCTCCATCCCCAGACTCCAAAACGCACCTGCTCAGGATGTTGCCATCCCCAGTGATGTCTCACCCACCCCCTGCCACCATCCCCACGCCAGCTCCCGGTGCCACCCCGCTCACCAGGGCCCCCCCCCTGGGGCTGGGGGCCATGGGGGGGGGGTGGGGGCAGAGCAGAGGGGTGGGTGCAGAGCGGAGGGGTGGGGGCAGAGCAAAGGGCTTCCCAAGCGGGTGCATTTTTTGGATTTCTCCCGGAATAGCTNATGCCAGCGTCTGGCATAAAGGTGTGTGGGTGCCACTGCTCCCACCACCCCCCTTATTTTGGGGGGGAGGGGTCTCCTGGCCACACCAGCCCGTGCCCCACTGATGCCAGCGGAGCAGAGCGGGGGTGGGGAAGCAGGTGGGAGCTGGGGGGGGAGGTTGGGATGGGCACTCGCTGCCCAAGCGGGTTATTTTTAACCCAGCCAGTCCAACTGGTTCACGTGGTGGTGTCAGGGGACAGGAATTTGGGGAATGTGGTAATTTGGAGGAGGACGTGCCCTCTCTGGAGGGAATGGCACCGTGGGGGTGAATCACGGGGGACAGGGACGGGCACCGGGAAGGTGCAGCCCAGGGTGGTGACCCGGAGGTGGTGCGAGGCAGGATGGGTGCAGGAGATGCTTGGCACTGGGTGCTGGGCACGGGGTGCTGGGCTGGCACTGCCACACTGGCCTGCATGAAGGCACCTGTGTTTCTTCCCCGTTTTTTGTTCCTGTATTTCACTCTCATATTTCGTTCTCATTTTTCTTTTCCCAGTTTTCTTTTTCTTTCCCATTTTTCTTCCCCATTTTTTGTTCCTGTGTTTCATTTCATTCCTGTATTTCATTCCCATTTTCCCCCCCCCATTTCCCCCCC
>VYZX01020771.1:130012-143566 GCA_013401335.1 Brachypteracias leptosomus | reverse complement strand
AGGGTAAACCCACCACACTAATCTTGAAAAAAAATTAAGTTCAGAATTACAGAATCACATTGAAGGCATTCTGAGTAATTACAGCAACAGTAGTACAGTTGTCATAGGTGGCACAGGTGTACCATAAAATGTTAGGAGGAACTTGCTTACCACAGCACTGCTCTATTCACTTGAATACTGTTTCCACAGCAAGTGTTGCATGCTCTTTCCACGGAAAACACTTAAGCTTACTTCAGATATTTAAGTGTTTGTCTCCCAAATGTCATTTCAGGTAGCTTTGCATTCTATTTCAACACATATAGTAGAGACAAATTGTTTCAGAGAAATACTTCCTTCCAGTATTTGTTTTCCTGTGTGTTGAGGGTTCATTACCATCTTTTCTTGGGACAGTTTGTACAGCTGCTTTTAGCTCTGCACACAGAGACTCTGCATGTTAAGTTACAAAGAATTTCAAAGTATAAAGCAATTATATAATGACTCAGCATACATAAAAGACAGATAGGATTTAACAGGCTAATAGTGCGCATTTCTTCAACAGCCTCATAAGACCCCTTATGAGGGGTCTTTGGTGGACTGGGCAGGCATCAGTCAGGGAAAAAAAAGTTGAACCACCACCACCTCCACCAGTAACAGCAAAAAAGAAAAGGGAAGGAAACAATCTATGTGACTGACAGACTATACATTTCAGACTAATGGAAGGAAGTGCATTCTGTAAATGCATAGTTAACTTGTGAAACTCTTTGCCGAGAAACGTTACTGAGATCAGAAGCTTTGTATCACCCAAAGGCAATCATCTCTTTGGGCTGTAAGAATACTCATGGTCATTTTGAATGTGATAAAGGGTGCAAGCTGTCATCTTTTCGTCCATAATCTAGTCAGATTTGATGAAATGGAACATTTTTAATGCAGCCTCATATTTGTCTAGTTAGATGGGTTTTTACACTATTCTGGTGCAGCTGATAGCGCCCAGGTTAGAAAATGTGTTGCTGAACTGGATGGATCACTGCCATTACCTTCTGTACTCCCAGGTTCTATAATAGATAAAGTGTTTGGCTCAGAAAACTCTGATCTATTTTAAAAAACCACAGATGTATTTTAGAGCAATTTTGAACTGATTCCCAAGTCATATACTTGGGACTTCTTTCTTTGTAGTTTTAAATTTTTAATATCAGAAAAGATTAGCCTGTTAGATATAGCAATCAGTTAAACTATTCTAGGTATAATAACTAGATATTTCTTTGTGAAATGTTTTTCTAATGGACAAAATGAGCTATGATTTTCTAAAATAATTGAATATGATAATTAGAATATGAATTACTAAATATTAACTGAGTATATGACACTAATTACAGCATGAAAACTTAAAATATTCTTACTACTGTCACTTTTAAGAATCTGTCCTGTAAATTTTTTTTTTACTGGGCAATTTGCTTTGGACTTGACTTTTAGATGTTCATTTGTATTGGGTCTGGTTGAGCTGGAGATGATTTTCCCCATAGCAGCCCTCATGGGGTGGTGCTTTGTGCTGGGAGCTAGAAGGGTGTTGATAACACACCCCTGTTGTGGCTACTGCTGAGCAGAGCTCACACAGCACCAAGGCTCTTTCCAACATTCCCCTGCCCACACTGGGATGGGGTGGGCAAGATCCTGGGAGGGGACACAACCAGGACTGATGACCAAAACTGACCAAAGGGATACTCCATACTATATGATATCTGTTCAACAGTAAAAGCTAGAGAAAAGGGGGGAGGGGCATCCTTTGTCCTCCAGAGCAACCTCTATGTGTATTGGAGCCCTGCTTCCTGGGAAGGGGCCAGACATCCCCTGCTGATGGGAAGTAGAGAATAAATCTTTGTTTTCATTAAACTGCCTTTATCTTGACCCATAAGGGGGTTTGTCCATCTTATTTTTTTCCCTCCTTGCCCTGATGGGGGTTGGGGGGATGATAGAGTGGCTTGTTGGGCACCTGGTGCCCAACTAAGGTTAACCCATCACATCACTCATTGAGAAGATGCTTTGGTGTGTTACTTAATGGTATAAAATATCTACTCAAATATACATGCTGCTAAGAGTGCTCTATTCTCAGTTCAGAAACTGAAACATCTAGGACCTATCCCCATCTTGGGTAAATTGTTTAGCTCTAGAAAATTTAGTGGAATCATGCCAGCTGATGTACAGCATTTTGTTTATGAATGCTTTTGTTCCCTCTTTGCTTCCTTCAGACATATTCATGCAAGGAGGGACCATTATTTCACCTAGTTTAACCTCCATTGTAAAACAAAGTCACAGCACCTTGTAGCTTCTGTTCTAGCACTAACCTGTAACACCCTTCTGTAAATTCTGCACTCTCATAGGCCATCACAGTTACAAAATCCAACTGAACAAAGAAATGGGGAAAGTTGTATGTGGAGAGGTATCTCCATAAGAATAGACGTGTGAGCAAACCCAGACTTGGCGGCGCCAGTAAGAATGGCTGCAGGGAAGATGTAAACAAGGACACACAAAGACGGTTACAGGGAGGTTGTAAACAAGGACACACGGGGACAGCCACGTGTGGCACGTGACACAGGAGTGAAGCAGCAAGAAAATGGAGGCAGAAGGTGGAACCGAAGGAGGCGCCTTGAGAGCAGTACCTGGCCAATCAAGAGATGTTGCTTAGCGCCTGGCAGAGTTGGTTACTAATTAGAGTGGTGCTTCCAGCTCGCAGTTAGCGCTGGTGGGTATATAGTGAGTGAGCTTCGGGCAATAAACGGCAATGCTTGGATTATATTAATCCGTGTATGTGTTGTCCATTGATCTCCCGCCGCAGTTGTAGATGGCCGAATGTGTAATACGTGTGCATTAACTGGAAGTAAAGGAAAGTTGCTAGTAAAGAATATAAAGCAGAAGGTGGGAACTGGGGAAACTTTAAACAAAATAAAGTGAAAGAAGCAAAAGATAGAAGAAGAGATCTACTGGCAACATATAAGGAGTTTCATGATTACAAATAGTATTAATAAAATCTATTAAAGTGTCAGATGACTCATACCAAAACATTCGTTGGTTCAGTCAAAGTAAAATGATTCTAGCTGATGTTCAACAAATACAAAGCTGAAAGAAATATATCAAAGATATTTTCTGTGGGCTGAAATAGATGATAGACCAACAGGTGCTGTGGGCTTAAGTAGCCAAGTGAAGAGCTCAGCTTTAAGTATTTCTCAAGACTGATGTTTGAACCTGCTGTCAGTGATGCTCAGTCCTTGTGCAAGGACTTGCAGGGCGTCCTGTGGTCCTCATTCAAGTCATGGCTGCTACAATCAGCTGAGGGAAATGGCACAGCAGCAATTCATATCTACCGAATCTCAAATGGTTATAGAAAATGCTTCTCAGTGTGGTATGGTTTGAAAAAGCTAAACTTGGTGGAAACTGAATTCTTCTCAAAACTACATAGAAGTTGCTGAAATCAGTAGAGGGATTGTTTTGATCCTGAGGTTTGAGAGAGGTGGAGGCAAGCTGGAAAGCAGCAGGGGAAAAGCTCTGGTCAGGGCACAAGGGTCTGAGCTCTGCAAAGGTATGAGTGGCAGCACAGGCTCCAGTGAATCCAGAAGTGTCTCTTCTGGTTCAGCTCCCACTAGAGCCACTTTAAAAGCAAACAGTAGATGTATTTTAGGCCCTGCTGTACATGTACTGTGGTGAAATGAGAAATGATGTTGCAGTTGTAAATTCATGGACTGTTTATTTTGTTTACCTTCCAACAAAATAATTGCTGCTTGATTATAACTGCAAAAAGGTTTTGCCAGCCAGTCATACAGCAGGTGTTATTTTCTCCCTGGGCAACTCTCACAGGACTAATGCTGTACATTTCACCAATAAAATCACAGTATACTAGGCCAAAGTTCACATCCATCTAGTCACAGGCTTTTAGCTGTTGCAAGCCCATCACAGACTTTTTGCTTTTGGGGACCACTTAGTTTCATTCACATTTGTACAGAGAGGGCTCATAGCAGGAGTTTTTTTCTGGAGAAAATAAACATGCTGGGCCAGGTGTTCTGTGGAAATCCATGGAGGTCTGCAAATTCAGTGTTAGTTGAAAGGCTAGGTTTTTGCTGGTGACAACCTACCTTCTGTTCTTTTACTTGGAGGCATAACAAAGTCTTCCCCCACACCTGTCACACACACAGATGCACAAAGACACCTGTGTGCATGCATCAGAACGGTATTATAGGCAGATAAGATACTAAATAATCCCAGGGCTGACACCTGAGAATTACAATTTATTTTCCTTTGTAATGGTAATATGTTTGGGAAAATAAAAATATTAGTTGTTTAGCAAAAAAGTGAGGTAAGGTCCTTCCACTGACTCTCCACAATAGACTACCTTCTGTCAACTATTTAAACTTTCAAAAACTTAAAGGTGTTTTTTAACCTTTTTTCTTTGGTTAGAATAAAAATGGATGGGGATCTATATCTCAGGCCTGCATTTTATAGAGAGTATTGATATCACAGCGGTTGATAAGAAAGAAAAAAATAAAGAGAATTAAGAGCAGTCCAAAAATTTTTAAAACTTAGCAAGCTAGAAAATAAAATTACCTAATTAATTGCAAAACAAGTTCTGGTAATTAAAATAATGCTTACAGAAACTGAAATTGGGAAGCACAGCCCTAGAGATGTTTTATTTTCTATTCAAGACTGCTTTCTGTCTGGAAAGCTGCTAGTTCAGGGCTCTGTGAGCACCTTGTCTGCTATCCTGTCTGCAGCTGCATGGATCAAGTGAAATTGCTTCTCTGTGTCCCTGGGCATGCCTCTGCTGTGCAAGAGAGCAAGTCAAAGAAAAGAGGATGGGAAAGAGGACAAAACTCTTCCTGGAACCATGGCATATGTATTTTGTGGGTGACTCCATGATAGGCAACAGGAAAGGGGCTGAGAGGTATTTCCCCTCCCAGTGCTCTTCCTACAGAGACGTATCTCTGTGTGGTCTGGCTAAGGATGTTTTTATAAGACTTTTAGTTAACGTGCCATATAATAGCCACAGTCACAGTTTGCTGTCTCTAAACAGTTGTTTATTTCCACCACGTTTCAGGAAGCCTGCACTGCTTGACTTATTCACCTGGAGAGGAGTGGACAGGTAAAAGTAATAAGTTTCACTTTTAAAAGGAGTAAGTGAGAGTTCAGGGTTAAAATCATAGCCTGACTTATCCAAAGAAGCCATCTGAGTATCCTCTTGGAGACATCAGCTACCATACTAGAGTCTTGCAGCAGAACATGTCAACTAGTAACAGAGTATAGAAGGAAGATCCCAGCCTCCACTTAATTTGTTTCCCCATCAAAACCAGTGATATTTCTTAAACTCTACATGCACAGATTTAGAGTAGTCATAGTTTAGGAGTGGGAGGGAGGGAGGGAGGGAGGGAGAGGTTCCCACCAGTTTCAAAATGTTTCACAAATTTTCTGTTGGACAAATAGCAGAAAACTCTTTTCCTGTTCAAGCGAGTCACATAAAAGATCATATTTATGTTGTGTCAGGCAAATAAATGCAAAGAAGTATAAGGCTATTGCTAGCAATGGTCCTTTGCAATAGCTTGCCAGTGTAACATGTTCAAATTAATAATACAGAAAAAAAGTATCTTTCATAAAAATACTATTACTAATACACAGTTATTAGTACTAGTTTTAGAAACCTTAAAAAGGACAGCACCTTACTATAGATGCTTTCCTTATAGTTTAGGGAAGTTTGTCTAAGTTCTTTCTATTTCACAGAAATGACCCAGCAACTTTTCCAAGCTCATACATGACTTTCAAGGGGAATTATTAGCAAGACACCATTAAGAAGACACTGTAATTAACAAGAGATTGTCAGTCAGAGTTTTTAGGAAGTGATTAAGAACTTGGTTTTCCCACACTTCCCACAGCAACTGGGCTTTGGACTGCCTCATCCATTAGAGTTTTGCTAAGTCACTGATTACTGAGGAATCTCCCTCACCGTCTCTGAGCAAAGGCCAGATTTCACTCAAAAAGGCTTCCTAAATTTTTGTTAAAGCTTTGAGATACTCTAGTAAACACTTCCAATATTTCCAGATCACTTAATGCGCAGTATGACGCACTTCAAAACTGCCTGGTTTTCTAGAAAACTTCTAATAATCTGCTTTTAAGAAGTTTAATATTTGACAGCTGGAAACAGAAGAAACTACCTCACTAATATCATCTAGAGGTCTTGTTCTGTTTCACTGTCCATATAATGAATAGGCATGTGGCACACGACTTCTCTCACACACACACAGCTTTTCTGCCCCTCGAAGTAACACAAGTTATGAAGTAGTTTGGAGCACCAGGCAGAAGAAATGAAGGGTTTCTTCAGCAATTAAGCTGCTTCTTTGGGTCATCAGCTATGATGTAAGTTTTCAAGATGTTCTGGGTTTGGCTAGGATAGGGTTAATTTTCACCAGAAGCGGGGAGGGGGCACAGCCAGGATAGACATCTCAACCAGCCAACGGGATATTTGAAACCATACTGATATCATGTCATGTCTGCAATGTAAGGGGAGCTCAGGTAGGCAAGAGGCAGGTGTACAGTGAGTTCCAAGTGGGGAGCAGTTGAGTTGTACGTCACTTGCTTCACATAATATTTCATTAGTATTATTGTTATTTCTGTTCTTTCTTCTCTCTTTGAGTTGTTCTATTAAACTGTCCTTATCTCAACCTATGATGTTTTACATTTTTCTCTGATTCTTCTCCCCATCCTATGGGGAGAGGAGAGGAGTGAGCAAGTGGCTGTATGGTGTTTGGTTGCTAGCTGGGACTAAAACCAGGACACAAGAGAAAAACCTGTAATTTTAAGGCTTATTCAAAAAGCATGGAAGTACTGATAATGGCATTTTTAGGGGCTGCCAACTATTAAGAATAGTGGTGTTCCTGCTCCTGCTGGCTTCCTGCATGCACAAGGATCTGAAAAAGGTAATGAATGCTCTGTCACCAGGACTACCAAGTAGGAACTGCTGATGTAATCTGTTATGAATGACCATAAACAATGAATGTTTCTGTAGAGGGTTTTTCTCTGTTATAATGTTTGTTAGCTTTTACTGGATCTCAACATTCCATAGCCAAGAAGTAACTAGTCTGATGCTAAAGGCCTGTTATCAGTCTTTCCTCAGCTGAGCAGGTAGTAACTACTCTGTAATCCCATTCAGCTCCCCCAGGTCAGAGCCAAGAACTGGGCTTATCATTGTGTTTATTTTGTACCAGGCTTAGGTTTGTGAAGTTGCAAATATCTGGGTACAAGGCTCTCAAAGAACACTGTCAACACACCATGAGTTTTTCCCTAATTTGTACCTAAACCTGATACTTACTTAAATATTTGCCATCTCACATCATACCTAGTCAAACACAAATGGATTTTCTTTGAGAAAACAATGTTCCTCCTTGCCGAAAGGCAGAACAGCAGACCCTGCCACTTAAGGAGCTTTTGCACTCAATTAATAAAATATTTTCACTATACTGAAAAGCAGATGACCACCTTGCTCAGCCAAAACCACTATAACACACTGCCCAGTACAATAATAGTTTTCAGGAGTATTTTTTTTTGAGACCAGTACTCCCCTCTTCTTACAAAGAGAATGCATAGTATTTAGGAGTGGAAGTGTCTGCACATTTAGATATTTAATTTGCATTTGGATAAGAATCATTAGCGGTATAAGCTCTTAGCTATGGACAGTCAATCTAAATGTAATATGGATTGCTTATATCATAATAGTTAAGAAAGCAAGCTTTAGAATAACCAAAATAAATCAAAAGCTTTGGTCAAATTTAGTCAGCAGCTTTAGACTGAAATGTGTGTGTATCCCTGAGTTTGTTTTCATGACAGTGCATAGAATAAATGAGGAAAATGCTTAAGAGGTTGGCTAGTAATTTTCACCTTTGTAAAGTGAAATAAAAGTGAATCCTAATGATGATGATTTTTTTTCAGTTATCACAGCTATGCAAGAAGCATGTAAGGAACACAGAAAAGAAACCCACCACCTCTAGGTCTATGGCAGAAGCCCAGAAGTCTCTGACACAATGAAGCCATGACTAAAGGATTAAAATCATACAAATGTCAAACACTGGGCTGTAGTAGACAAAAGGACATGAGCACAAACAAACTACAGAAAACCATTTTCCAAGGAATTTGAGGCCAGTTCAAACTTCAGAAGTGGAACAAATTTAATTTAAACAGAGGAGTCTTAATCAAAAATAATCTGAACTGATAACCAGATAGGTTACCACGTCATTCTTCAACATGACTGCAGCTTATTCTTGTGTCTCTTCACACCATTTATAATATGCAAAAATTAAATGAATGCACTTTGCGTTAAGATTTCAGAATGATACACAATCTTGTGCAATGACTTAGCTATCTTGTCTGTCAGGAGAGCCTATGAGATCCACAGTTGTTTAGTCTGGAGAAGACAAGGTGAGGTGAGGGGGCAGGGATATACACATACACATATGTGTAAAAATGAGATGGGAGTAACTGGGTAACCAGTGAATGGGTAAGAAGCAATGAGCACAAACTGAGTCACAGTAAATTCCACTTAAACGTTTAAAGAAACGTGACTTTTTTTCTGTGAGGGCAGTCAAGGAGTTGAGCACATTGCTCATAGAGGTTGTGGAGTCTCTATCCCTGGAGATATTCAAAACCTGACTGGTCATGGTCCTGAGCAACCTGCTCCAAGAGATCCTGCTTTGAGAGGTCAGCTAGATGACCTCCAGAGGTGGCCACCTGTCACAGCAATTCTATAATTCCATAAATGTACACCCTTAGTTAAAACCAACAGAGGTTATGATAAAGAAATCTAAAACACAAAAGGAAAATATATTCTAAGATTAAAAGGTATTTAATGTTGAAAATGCTAATCCAGAAGTTTAGATCACTGTTCTGCTTTGTCAAGTCTACATATGCCTCAGTGCTGGTAGGTAGAAGGCATGGGGTGGAGAAAAAGCTGCTTAAAAGAGAGAACACTAGTAAGGAAGAAGGAAACATGAGATTTCATGGGCACAAATGATTCAGCAAATGTAAAGCAACAGGAGCTCTCTTGAGCTCTGAACACTGCTCAATGAAATGCATAGCTACAGAGCTCTGTGAACATCTGTGTCTTTCTATAAAGAATGTCTTGTCTTGGAAGGTAAGTCCTGCTGTTTTATCTACAGCTAAATATGTCATTTGAAAATTCAATATATGGTACCATGGGATAATATCATTAGTGGGTGGGTAAAACAGATGACACTGGATCAATTCTTCAGTGTCTGGCAAATAGCATGGGAATGGTACAAAGACTTCAGGTGTCAAAAACAGTCCTTCAGGATGTCCAAAGCCTGTAAGTACTAACACAGGGAACTAGTCAGATTCTCAATTTTGTAAAAAAGTTTTGCTCTACTGTTGTGAGCTAAATGCCTGGTCTGTTGAGGTCCCATGCACCTTATGGTCTCTGCCAACTTGTAAATCACACTGCTTGTCCCAGTGTGAAACAGATAAGGTAACAACAGTACAGCACCCTTTCCACTAAGTATTAATGCTTTTCAATGAAATACTTTATTAAAACTAGTTCCTTTAGAAACCTACAACCACTGAGGATGCCATGCCCTTACCTGTAGCTCACCTCTTCCCACAAAATTAGTTAGCTTTAACTTATATGAGTTTTCAATGGATATATTTGATTCTCTACCTATTTCCTCAGATTTATCCACACCCATGTTTTTCTCTTGCTGTTCTGTGACATTGAGCATATTATTGCCAGTGGAAATAATTTTACTGAGTGTAATAGTTTTACTAAACTGAATCTAAGTGTTTCTGTTGGTCCACATTTCCAAGGAGGCTGCAGTTTCTCTTTGAGACAAACCAGAAAGAAGTCTTCTAGTGCAGTCCTGGCCAAGAAACCAGAAGGATGTGGCTCAGTGCATGTGACTTTGGCTAACTGGTATGGTTTTCATCCACATCAACAAAGGGGTGGTGATAATATATCCTTTCTGCTGACTTTGATTCTTGTGTATCAGGAGGGCAAGACCTCTGCAATAGGGACCTCTTTTGGATTTGTACATGCCACAACATGGCCTGTAAGGTTCCAAACAAAATGACTGAGAGACCATGCTGCAACTGCTTGATTCAGTGCAGAGAGATGGCCTGTGTTTAACCAAGACAGAAGGTCCCTGGAAGCATTTGTCCAAATTTCTGAAGCTTACAACACTGCTGAACAGGGTGATGTATCCTGTAGGCTAACCCATGCAGGCTGACTTGGTTCCATGAGGAGATATATTCACAAATTTTACCTAATGATCAGCTTCTGCCAGGCGTATTCACAGCAGCAACCTCTCTGGCATGAGTAAACTCATTAATAGTGCTATGTGTATACAGGTTGCCTGATCCAGTCTTCATTTTTATTCTTTGCTAAAATTCAAAATATCCAAGGGCATTCTAAATCTTTGTTTGTGATGCAGTTGTGTGGCTAGAAAATGAATCTCAGTGTATGTACACATAAACAATAATTATCTTAATTCACTTATGATGATTTTGAAACAAATTGCATTGATTTTTAAATACATGTTTTCACCACTTCCTGTGCCTTCCTTACACAAAAATAAATAATAATCTTTCTTCTCTAATTTTGAAAAACGTCATAATTTTTGCTTGCTTCTGCAATGTTCTCCAATGTAAGCACATGTGAAAGTCTGGTATAAATGATTTCATCACTACTCCTAACTTCTTCAATATGCCAGGTCCTAAAAGGCAAAAGCTTTCCACCCCCAGCTTGCATGAGTCTGGCACATGTGAAATGCAGGTGTTTCAGGAGAGGAGTTAGAATGACTGTGCATTCCAAGGACACTTCTCCAGCTATATCAGTTGCAGATTATTTATGTGTCTTGGCTGCAGACTTGACACTTGTTTACAGTGGCACGGACATCCTGGCTCACAGTGATGGCTTTTCTCAGACATTGCTCAGAAGTTAATATTTAGGGAAGGAGTTAGAGACTAGGGTGTGCATTCAGTGAACTTTATGACCATGTCAGAGTCTTCTGATATTATGATAATCTGTATTTTTAAATTTCAGTGAAATTTAATCAAAGCACTGTACTCTAGGGGCTGTGTACTGGCATGGAAAACTGAATGAGAGCAAAAGAAGAAAGAGAAGTATACTGAAATTGGCACCGTAGGATGTTAGTGGAGTACCAAACAGGACAGAGGATGACAAGCAGGTCAGTGGGAAGAAATAAGGACATGGTCATAAAGAAATCAAAGGAGAAGAATGTGATGACAGCTAATGAAATTATTCAAAACACTAACAATGATACAGTCAGATGAATGGAAAATCAGTGGGTATTCATGTTCCAGATGAAAGAAAAATGTGTATGTGAAGGAAGCCAAGACAGAGAAACACAAGGACATGGGTGGGAAGTGAAGTTGAAATGCATAAGTGATGATTGTAAAGACAATTGACACAGAGGGTTGGATAGATGGTGACAGACCTTATAAAGGGCTGTAGGCCGCCAGTGCCTCAAAGAGGAGTGAGACCAAAACCAAAAATTAGACAGAAGAGAAATTTCTAATGAAAAATACACCAATGGTCAGGTATTGTCATTTCTTGGAACAAACACCAGATTTTCTTCCTTTAATGAGGTATTTGGCAGACTGCACTAGCTTAACTTGTATAAAAATATTAACTATCAGTTAAGTAATTTGTAAAAGCAAATGAAATCTCACATTCCTAGCTTGCTGGTCTTCAGGCAATAATTTCCTAATCAGTATTTATTTACTTAGCATTCCCAACTAGAACCAACTGTGGCAATTTACAGTCACTCCGAGTAACCAAAAACCAAATAGAAAATCCCATTCTAGTAATTTTAAACTACTGTATAACTTACTCCCCACTTTGGAAACTCATTTGCTATACTTTAATTACACTAAATTGTGCTTAAAAGTATTTAATATGCAACTAAATAAAGCAACATCCTAAACTTGGGCCATTTATTGTGACAGTCTGACAATTTGTTGTGACAGTCATAACAGATTGGGTAGCAAAAGCTGAGCAGCAAAGGCTGGCTGGCTGACTTTTGTTTCAGCAGATGATACTCTTGCTTGCTTACACTTTCAAGAATGATCAGAACTAGCAAGATTATTTTCAAAGTACTTAAAATTTTGTAAAATCTGCAATGTTAGCAGTACAGATCTGGGGGAGGAGGTGAAGCCATGACTATAATCTATGGAAAGCCCATAAAGAAGACATGAACTTCAATCCTTGCATGCAAAGAATTTGGGATGAGAATTTTTTCCTGACTCAGTCCAGGCTGATAGTGAGCTTGAATTGGGGCTGGGCTGGAGATGGTGCCACTGAAGATGTGGCAATTAGATGTGGTTTAGTGGCAGACTTGGTAGTGTTAGTTTACAGTTGGATTTGATGATCTTAAAGATCTTTTCCAATCTAAATGATTCTATGAATCCCTTCTGAAGGCAGGCTGTCAGGGCTCAGCTAAGAAATCAACTTATCTTTTTCCTTCTCTGTGCTCTGAAGAGTGGACTTGGAAGTCCTTATCCATCTCTGCCAGCCTTTCATGCACTTCTGAATGGGAACAACCTTCTTGTTTCCCATTCCTTGTTCTAGCTTAGGAGCTATTCAGAAGGCAGCAGATCAGCATCCCTCTTGTGTGCCAGACCAAGCCCTAACTCTTCCCAGCCAGAGGTTTAGACAAATTTGGGAAAAAGTGTTAGTACTAGATACATATCCCTTTGGCAAAAGACATGCTGTCTGTGTTGTTGCACAGCTGAAGTGCTCAGATAGGTCAAGGCCCAGCAAAAAAATCAGTGTTTTGCTTAAATGTATAGAAAAAACAAACTTGCTAGGTGTTAAGGTTTAGATTCAGGACAGTCTGCTAGACCTGTAACCAACACTCTCTGTTAACCCCTCTCCCTTCCCAAGAGGAGAAGAGAAATGGAATAAGGGAGAGAGAATTATGGATTAGAAAAGAAAACTGAAACAGCTTCAATGAGGATAATAATAATAAAATGAAAAATATACCAATATATATAAAACCAGTATCGAACCTAAGCCCCCGTGAGTACAATTACATCATCCTCACCACTGATGCTGTGGAGCAGACACTGGGGACGTCTCTGACTGGACTCAGAAGCAGACAGGAACCAGGTTCAGGAGCTGTATTCGGGAACTGGATTCAGGAACACATGAATTGGGATGGAAGGCAGAACAGAGAGAGTCCTTCTTGAATGCTGGCCATTGAAGAAGAGAGCTTGACCCTTGTGATCCCTCAGCTTTATACTGAGTATGACATATATGGGATGGAATACCTCATTGGTCAGTTTAGGTTCCCCTATCCTGGCTGCTCCTCCCCACAGGTGCGGCCTTTCACTTTCTGCATCCTCTGATGCGGTACACAAGAGTTAGCAGTGACCTTGTCTGCATACCAATCCTTTGTAGAAATTGTAAATGTCAAGCATTATCACTGCTAGAAGGAGACACTGCAAAAATATGCTGTTAACTTCAAAAAGTTCAGTTACTTAGAAGAGACTGAGCTGAAAAGTAAAATCACTGAACAG
>VYZX01020771.1:55018-120643 GCA_013401335.1 Brachypteracias leptosomus | reverse complement strand
TGCTCAGCCCTGCTCTGCCATGCATTACCTGCCAAAAGCACCATGGGCACAGCCCTGCTGTTACACAGAGCAGCACCAAGCAATGGTGCTAGGTACTGAGCAGTGTGGGCTTCAGGGGAGCAGAAGATGAGACATGGGGCCAGAGGATGAGGCATGGAGGCAGCCAGGCCTGGTGTGCTGAAGTGATGGGGTGCAGGCTGGCCCTGGAGACCCTCAGGCTTCAAACAGCTGCCCTGGGACCCGCCACCAAGACGCAGCCCTGTAGCTGAGCAGAACTCACTTTCAGGGGGAGAAACAAAGAAACAGCACCTGGAAGGAGCCGTCAGCATTAATGTCCCACCCTGTCCCCAGCAAAGAGCTGTGTGGTTGTACCTCAGCTCCTTCCAAACAGCCCCACCAACACCAGGTGACAGTTCCAGAAGGTGGGCACAGCACCAAAGGCAGCCCGGGTGGGGACAGAGATGCCATCTGCTTCGTTAGTGACACCAAGACTTCTCCTGTAGTGTTTATTCTTTTATTGTCTTTCTCTAATAAGTAGATTGAGGTGACTAACAAGAGCCTCCTGGCCTGCTTCGCCTCCATTTTAACAGGCCCTGGAGTCCCCCTAGTGCTACCAGCAGGGTAGCCTCTTGTGGGGAGGGGGACAGTCCTGTGGGCAGGGTCTCTCCTCTTTGGGGGACATTGGGGTGCCTCAGACAAGTGGCCCTTGCCCTGGCCTGGAGCAGAGGGGCTGCGGCCTCTCCACCACAGCTGCCTCCCAACACTTGTTACAGGTCTCCCAGAGCTCCCAGTGCAGCCATGGCAGCAGGGGCCTGGTGTTCTATCAAGAAAGTCTGCTCAGACCTCAGGGTAGAAGCCACCTGCTTGAGCCTCAGGCACTGGCCCCGCAACCCCCTCCTGCTCATCCTCGCTGTTCTCATCTGATGACTCTGAGGCCTAGAACATTTACCATATAAAAATATGACTCCAAGAACAAGGTGGCCTCATCCTGGCTGTCTTCAGCTGATGGCTCTGTGGGGCATGGGATGTCGGTCGTCAAAGAATCATCACCCAATGACTCTGAGTCCAAGGTGGCTTTGTCCTGCCTGTGTTAGGCTGATGGCCCTGTAGGGCCCAACAGCAGCTCCCAAAGCACCACCCAGCACTGTAAGAAGCCTCGCTTGGCCCTCCAGACCTCACAGGCACACTCAGCAGGAGTCCAGGCATGATCCAGACTGGCCCAGGCTCTGCCAGCACCTGAAGCTAAGCAGGGAACGATGCAAGGTCACAGTCCATTGTTCGCTGATCGAATTAGAATTAGAATCATAGAATTGTCAGGGTTGGAAGGGACCTTAAAGATCATCTAGTTACAACCCCCCTGCCATGGGCAGGGACACCTCCCACTAGGTCAGGTTACTCAGAGCCCCATCCAGCCTGGCCTTCAAAATTTCCAGGGATGTGGCTCCCCCTCCTCTCCGGGCAACTTGTGCCAGTGTCTCACCAGCCTCATGGTGAAGAACTTCTTCCTAACCAACTGCTCAGTGGCCTTGCAATGGCCCATCTGCCCCTGCAGACCTTGCCTAGGCAGTGATCTGGCTGACTTCCAGTGAAAGATGTTTTCACTGTAAAAAATCTCTTATGTCAAGATAAATCCTCTCCCAGTGCTATTGGTACTTGTCCTCCCTTGTCTCCTCCATGTAGCTCCTTGTGAAGTGAGAAAATTAGAATAGAATAGGAATGGGGATAGGAATAGTATATTCAAGTTGGAAGGGACATACAATACTTATCCAGTCCAACTGCCTGACTGCTTCAGGGCACACCAAGAGTTGAAGCATGTTATTAAGGGCATTGTCCAAATTCCTCTTAAACACTGACAGGCCCAGAGCATTAACCACCTCTCTAGGAAGCCTGTTCCACAGTTTGACCATCCTCTCAGTTAAGAGATGCTTCCTAATGTCCAGTCTGAACCTCACCTGGTGCAGCTTTGAACCGTTCCCAATGTCCCGTTTACAGGATCCCAGGGAGAAGAGATTAGCACCTCCCTCACCATTTCCCCTCCTTAGGAAGCTGTGGAGTGCAATTAGGTTGGCCCTCATTCTCTTCTTCACACCAGACAAAGCCAGTGTCTTCAGCCATACCCCACAGCACATGCCTTCCAGACCTTTCACCAGCTTTGTTGCCCTCCTCTGGAACCATTTGAGTACCTTCACGTCCTTCTTAAATTGTGGGGCCCAGAACTGCACACAGCACTCAAGGCAAGGCCACACCAATGATGAATACCACAGGAGAATCACCTCTTTTGACTGGCTGGTGGTGCTGTTTGATGCACCCCAGGATGGAGTTTGCTCTCTTGACTGCCAGGGCACACTGCTGACTCACATTGAGCCTGCTGTCAACCAACACACTCAGATCCTCCTCCCCCAGCAGGAGCAGGACCCTGGCAGGAGCTGCAGCCTATGTTTAGGAGCAGGTTTTCTAGCAGGACCTGTGGGGAACCCGTGCTAGAGCAGAGGAAGAGTGTAAGGAGGAAGGAGCAGCAGAGACAGAGTACTATGGACTGATCACAACTCACTCCCCTTCCCCATCAACCTGCACTGCTGGGGAGGAGGTGATAGAAAAGTCAGGAATGAAGGAGTGAAGCTGAGCCTGAGAAGAAGGGCAGGGAAGAGGGTTTAGTTTTGTCTTTGTTTCTCATCATCCTACTCCTTTTTTACTTGGTGATAAATCAAATTAATTTGGCCTGTGATAAATAAATCTATTTTACCTGTGACAGTAATCATTAAGTGATCTCCCTGTTCCTACCTCAACCCATGAGCTTTCCTATCTTACTTTCTCCCCCATCCTGCAGAAGAGGGGAAGTAACAGAGCAGCTTGGTGGGTATCTGGCAGGCAACCAGCCTCTATCAAACCCATCAGTCACCAAGTCAGTAATACAGGAGAAAGAGAGAGAGAGAAAACTCCCTGGTTCCACTCTAAGAGTTATGCTGAGCACAGAGAGAAGGCCCAAACCTGGAGAATAAAATCCTGCCTGAGCTCTGTGCCTTGCACATACATGCAGTATCTAGGATACCTAGGGTGAGCTGAGCTGGGTGAATGTCACCTAAAGCAAGGTCAGGAGAAGCTCTCTCCTGCCAAGGCCACAGATAAGACAGTTGTCTTCAAGTATGTAGTGGTAGGGCAAAAAGAGGAAAACATGCTCCTCTAGAGTTGCCCAGCAATAGGACATTTGGTAGAAGACAGACTGCAACAAGGGAAACACAAAGAAATCCAGAAAAAAAAAATAAAAATGTTCCCCAAACATTAGAAGAGGTAGCACAGAGAAGCCATCCAACTTTGGGAATATTAAAACCAGAACAAATCTTGAGAAATCTGACCAAAGTTGTTCCTGCTTTCAAGTGAAGGCTCGGACCTGATGACTTCCAATCTGGAGTACTCCTAACAGCACCAATATCCAATGGTCTGTACTCCTTAAGACACCCAAATCCGAAAGATAAATATTCTGTTTGCAATGTACACAGTCCACACATTTAAACTCATTTCAAACAAAAAATCTTATTGCTTTATTCAGGTTTTGACATAGCTTATTTTAAGTTACTGGAAGTCCTGTTCAATTTCATATAACTAAGCAACTTTTTCTATGTCTAAAAAGAACAATCCCCACAAAATGCATTTTCTGGCTTTTGGTTTGGGCTCCTTTTTTGCTGTTTGTTTTAAACAAAACTTTGAAATACTCTGTGGATATATTTTAGATACTACAAGAATACAGAATGGCTTTATGAAATTACAACTTCCAAATAGTCTTCTGAGAAAAAAGGTTACATACTATCAATATCCTATCTTCTTTGACTTAAAAAGTGCATACACATTCAAAGGTTTTACACTTTTCCCAGACACTTTTGAACATACACAAATCACATCAGGTGTTTTTGTTCTCAAGGGGAAAAAAAGTAGTTAAAACAAACTCCTATTTTTAAGAAGTGTTCCATGGAAAGTGTGCTACATTTTTTCTTCTGGGAGGTCAAACCAAGAGGATCTGTTCACAAGACTCTTTGGCAGTCTTAGCATCAGTGGTTGCCTCTCTGGACACTCTAGGAAAGAAATCCTGGGGGAAGGCAGTTGATTGGAAGGCGCTGCTGGTGCTTCTTGAACATAGCTGGTTACAGTTTCTGTGTGAGGGGTCTTACTGCTGAAATCCACTGTGATGAGACTCTGATCAGCTGCTGCTTCTTGAAGGTCGACATTACCATCTCTAATGTCACCATCTAAGTCCCCCCTTCTGGTAGGAATACTGTAGTTTTTGGCTGCTCCTGCAGTTTCCTCACCAGCTCTGTAAACATCTTCACATCCTGTCCTTCCCTGAAAAGAAGATGTAGACTTGTTTTCCCCCTCATTTATCTGGGTTGTGCCTGTCCAAGTAATACTGCTGTCACATTCAGTACTTTCTGGCTCCTTGCTACTATCACTATCAATTGTAATCACCACTGGATAAGAATGTGCTGAGTTACTCATGCGGTGTTTCCGGTGTTTCTTCTTATGCTTCTTCTTTTTCTTTTTAAGATGCCTTGTTGTGTCTGTTGCTTTTCCTTCATAGACTATCTCCACACTTGGACTCCTCATCTTTTTTTTCTTTTTCTTACGCTTTGGCTCGCTGCTTGCTCGATTATCTGAAAGGCTATCTTCATTTCTGTAGCAGTCACTGAATTTTGAGAAAGTTTTCTTGGGGTCATTTTCTCTTCCTGGACTTGTGCTTTCCATTAACACGTTCTCCAAGTGGCGAGTTTTGTACTTCCTTTTTCCACCAGGCTTTTCACTTTTTGTTCTGTCAGTTCCTCCAGAAGGGGTCCTTGACCTGTTGCTTGATCTACTCCTTGACCTGCATCTGTCATAACAGTAGTAGTGTCTCTCATGGATTCCCCTCTGGCTATGTGGATCTGTCCTTTCAATATATGATCGTATCCTGTATTCTGGACTTGAAGATTGCCTTGAGTAGACGGCATTAGACTGAGTCCTCCTTCTGCTGGAGGATTCATAGTCATCTCCGTACACCTTTCGACTACAGAAAGCATAACCCCACTGGTATCTATTTTCATAATTGTCTCTTACATAATAACGATCACTGTCTCTGCTTCTCGATCTCCTTTTGCCATGGCCTTTGCTACGTGATCGTGATCTGCTTACTTCTCTGGATGGAGTGCTCTCATGACTTAGAGACCCTCTCTGGCTTTTTAGAGAGACTCTGGTGTCTTGAGCCCTCGACTTCCTGCTGCTTCTTTTGCTCCTATGTTTGCTACTATCTCTGCTTCTTGATCGTTTCCTTTTAAGTCGGCTTTTGCTATGATGTTGCCTCCTAGAATGATGGCCATGACTGCCTCGACTGTTCTGTGGGCTCCTGGACTTCCCCTTCCTAGACAGTCTCTGATTCCAAGGGAAGCATATTGTGTCACTCCCTGGAGAGCGGCTCCAGCTGAAGTCCTGTGGAGACAGATCTTTTACCTTACATTTGTTCTTCTCATCATCTTTTGGCTCTGTCTTCTCAACTGCAGGGGACACACAGCTTCTACAGCTACCTGCATCCTCCTTATATGTAGGGGAACGTGGTGAGAAACTCCTGCTTGGTTCACTATCACTCCAGCTGCGACACTGGATTTCCTGCTGTTCCTTCGTATCTTCCCTTTTTTCTTCCCTGATGGACTCTTCAGAGTCTGAGGACAGCTCAACCACTTCTGGTGTCCTCTCAGCTAACGGCTTAACATACCCAACAATAACACAATTGTCTGAGGAAGAGTCACTGTCATTTGAGTCAGCATTAGTCTGTAACTGAGTCTGCAGTTTGGTTCTTTGACTGACTGTAACAGAGTCCTCATCAGAACTTTCTGATGCCTCTAGAGGAGAAGCTATGGTTGTATGAATCTCTTCTGAAATGAAATAGGAAGGCCCTGGAGTTTCGTCATCCCAGGGGGCCTGACCAAGATCAGTCACAGACAAACTGTTATCTGGTCCTTGAGAAAATGCCACATCTGGAGATATTGTAATAATTGACGAGCCTGAGCGGCTTCCTTCATCATATGATGGCGCAGGACAGTCATAATTGGCGTGTTGATCATACGCTTCCAAATTAAAAGGACAACGGGCAAAACTGATGAATTCATGTAAGAAGTGCTCAGTCCGATTCAGCAAAAATGGCTTTAACTCATCAGCAAAGGCCTGACTTTCCAGATCATACCTAGTCACGCTACTCATGATAAGGTGCTGCACAATATTAACCAAAGATCCATGGGCACCAAACAGGACTGTAAGTTCTCGCTTCAGCCAAGGAACTAACCTGTGAAGGCAAGCAGGGTTGCGGCGGAAGAACTCTGCAGAAATGTCTCGATAACGGCCACCATCTTGAATGCTACGAATGCGCACGCCAGTCCGGTACAGAGCTCTGCGGAAGCTGATCATCTCCTCCTCCTGGATCTGCCGCGTAGATCTGCCCTCTGCATTGGCCCGCCTCCTTGAGGCCAGCCTCCTTATCATCCGCTGGATCTCCCCGTCTCTCTGCCGCACTGGTTCGTTTGTTAACGCTTCAAACATTATCCCGTCATCTGGAGGGGTCAGCGTCCTTCGGAAGAAGGAACCGCCAGCGCGGCGTTCCCCTGTTAAGGTGGTGCGGTAACGAAATCTCTGGCCATTAGGACTGGCAAAAGACCTGTTTTCTGATGGGCTGAGTATGTACTCCTTAAAGTCATCTTCAGCACGAATGGTATGGAAAATGGAATAAAACGGTTGCTTGCACAAAGGGCATTCTGCTTTGTTTTTTGACCACTCCTGGACGCAGCGGAAGCAGAACCTGTGCAAGCAGCGATCTAGATATGCAACATTGTCAAATCTGTCCAAGCAGATGGGGCATTTAGAGTCAGGAGATGCATCTGTTGGCAGCTTACTGGTACTGGCTTTTGGCGAAAAGCTGTCATCCTCATCTGCAGAAGTCATCTTCTACAAAGGAAAGAGACAAAAGAACATTGCTATCTCAGAGATATAAAAATGTTAAAGACAGTGTCTGGACACAGAAACCCAAAACAGTCACCTTAAGTTGGCAAAACGTAGTGTTAGCACTGAGCAAATACTGAATCAAGAGGTGGCACAACCTAACTACTCTGCTTGGCTTCTCTTCACAGTGAGCTCCAGCTCCTCAAGGTTTTAAGCTTTAAACAGAGCTTGAATTATGTTCTCACGGATGAAGATAACAGGCAGGGCTCTGTTTTCTTCCCCACCCATAAATGTTTTCACATGGTCAGTGAGCTTATGATTAACATGGTATCCTCTGAAACACACTTCTAAAAGAGACCAATGCTTATATGTGAAAACTATGAGAGGAGTTAGTTCTGTCCTTTAAGAAAAAAAGACAAACCAACTTGAACTAGACTACCAGTTTCCAAGTTCTGCTGGACCTGTCCTCTTTCTGCACCCTCTGCCTGTGTTTTGCTGAGCGTTCACAATGGGCCACATATGGCTTGTTGGACTAGATAACCTCCAGGGATGTGTTCCAGCCTAAATTAGCCTTTGTTTTTATGACCAAAGCAGAAAGAACCAGGTGTCATTCCTATACCCATCCTCAGGTACACACGCTGCCTTTATACCTAGTCAGACTGCAAGCCTGATTAGCAATGAATCCATCTATTTTGAAGTTATTCTGAGTACCAGCACTACCCTAAGGCACTATAACTCACGGGAAATAAATTACCGTGCTACTTCAAAACCCACTTTTCGCAGCAAGCCTAGGAGCGGTTCACAACCGCCTGCGGGACACCAGGCACGAACTGTGCGGTGCAGATGCGGGCAACTGAGACACACACCTCCTCCACACACCCCCAGACACGCACGCACGGAGGGGGCACAGGCGCCCGGCCGCCGGCGGGGACGCGCACAACGCGAGGAGGGTGCCACAAACGCACACACTCGTACATGGGGCCGGCATCACGGCCCCCCGGGGCGACACGGGCCGCCCGCCCGGCCGCCGCCGAACGCTCCCCGCCCAGTTCCTCCGCGCCTCCCGCCCCCTCGTCTCGGAACGCCGGTCCGGCAGCCCGCCGCCGTCCCACCGGAAAGGCCCAGCCCTGCTCCCGCGCCCGCACTCACCACTGCCGGGCCCTGGCTTCCCGTGCGGGCTGGGGCCGTGGCCGCCTTCAGCCTGTGTCGCGTTCGGCAGCGCCCGGAGCCTGGAACCTCCCGCCGCTGCTCTCCCGGCGGGCGGCGGCAGCGGCGACGGGCGCCCTCCGCCAGGCGCCGTAACGGTTCTGCCATCGGCAACGGCTGAAGCGGCGTTGCCACGGGAACGGTTGCCCCCCGCCACTTAGCGGGGCAGCTGAGCCGCCGCGCTACCTGCCGGGACCGGGACGCAGGCGCCGTTTTGTGCCGTCACTTCCGCTCCCGCTGGCGACATCTTGTCGGCGGGCGGAAGTGTTGAGCCGAGGCTGTGGAGGAGGCGAAGCTGTAATGGCGCCGCTGGAGCGGCGGGACCGGCGCTCACTCTGCCGCCTGGTGCGGGCAGAGGGCAGGGCCTAGCGGGGCGGAGTCAGGCCCGGCACTGCTGCCGGCGGGGCTCGGCTCGAGTCCGCCCGGTCTGGGGGGCCAGGGATTATAGCCGGGCTGCTGTGCACCTTGTAGTGGAGGTAGCGGACACCGGGACCTCGGAGGTAACCGGGGAGTTCCGCTACTGCCGCCGCCAGTGCGCAGTGTGTTGTCCTGCAGGTGCTGGCTGTCCTGGTGCTGCTTACCTGCGGCTTCGTCCTCTACGGGGCACGGGTGACTGCCCAGCGGCAGCTGGAGAGCAGCCTCCTGGGCCAGGGGCTGCCCTAGGCAACGGTGGGGCTTGTGGGACGCCGCCAGGAGCTTGGCGTTGTCTGTAAGGGCATAGAGGGATCCTGTCAGAAGGCTAGAGCCCCTCTAGTCAGTTCGCAAAGAAAACATAAGTAGCTCTTAGGAAAGGGAAAGTAAAGTATAAACGGTTTTAGGAAAGAGGCAAAGATCTCTCGTTACTAGTTTTGTACTAATGTGTATCTGCATTACCCTTACCCACTCCCATTGCTAGCACAATGTAAGGGATTTGTATCCAAAATGGTCCACTTGTTCAACTTCCTAAATGCTGTGTTCATGAGTTGGCTTTTGGGCAAAGTGGGATCCCCTCGGAGCATCCATCTCCAGGCACCTGCCTCCCCCCTAGTCACCAATAATGGGAAGATGATGCGCCAGGCTTCTTGCATGGAGATTTTCATTTATGAGCTGAAAAGAAACAATCTGAAAGTTCAGTTGATCTGGTTTGGAGTGCTGGTTTTCTGCACAGCTGTGAAAAGCAGAAGTCTTGTGGCTCCTCTCCCACAGACCAGCAGCATGTCATCCCACACCTAGACCTCTTGAAGCTGAGGAAAAGCTTTTCCCTGAGGCTTCCTGTGCCGCCAGGTCCTCTGGGGTCCCTTGGTGGGCAGCAGGGGTTTTCCTCAGCAGCAGCTTTGTGGGAGTGGGAGTGTGGAGGGGCTTCAGTCTCATGTCCTTGAGCAGCAGCCACAGCACCGACACTGCCCAAGCTGTTGGCATGGACTGGCAATGCCTGGGAGGGCACAAACCCCAGCCCTTCCTCTGGCTTGCACTCGCATGAGGGCTGACACCTTCTCATGCAGGGCAGCAACAGCTCTTCTATGGAAGGAGGTCTGCAGGAGGCTCAGGCTGTTCAGTTCCCAGGTTTTTTTAGCATCTCCTGTGTTAGCTGCATCACTCCACAAATACATGAAAATAGTCACAGAACCCAGAATTCCCCTTGCAAAGGCTTCTGTGCTGACAGGGAGGCTTTTCTGCCTTTCCACTGACTTTTACTGTGAGCCAAAGCCACATGGCTGGAGCATCTTTTGCTATCTATGCAGTAAGAGCTCAGCTTCAGTGCACTGTTGTCCTCACCATGGTGCTCAAGCCTGGCAGTTGCCAAGCGCAGTTATCTTCTTCCCCTGGCTATCTGGGCGCCTCCAGCAAGCAGGGCACCAAGAGCAGGAGTGACGGACATGGGACTGGCCAGCTGTGCTAGGAACTGACCACCACTGGTGTCTGACCACTCGTTTGCCCCAGGCTGTGGTCTCTCACTGTTTGCTTCTCTGCCTTCCTTTCAGGTGCCACCACTGGCATGCACCTATAGCTGCAGGTGGACAGGAACCAGTCACTGCGGACGTTGCTCTGCTCTGCTGCAAACCTTCTAAGTGTCGTTTTGCAGCCACTGGGGCCAAAATCACTCGTTCTGCCTTTGTTCCTTCTGGGTAGCGAATGTTGGCGGTCACACGGAGCTGCTTTACTTGCGACCTGCCACGAGATGGCAAAATTCTCCCCAGCGTCGCTCCCAAGACTGCTTGCTAGCGCTCGGGCTGGAGCCGTGCAGGGCTGCAGCACGGGCTGAATGTTACTTCCCTCGGGTTAGCTGCTGCTCGGAGTGTTCTAGGGTGCCTCTCCAACAAGCTCCGGAGGACCAAGAGCTGCCCGTGGTCTCTGGTCCCTGGAAATCCAAGGCAGAGCCTACAACTGCTCACAACAGAGATGAAAAGCTCAAAAGTGTCCCTCCCTGACGAGGACCTTGCACAGTGCCAGCAAGGAGGCAGAAAGAGAACTTGCTCTTTATATGGCATGGTCCTTAGCTAACTGAGAAAACCATGCTGTGTTCCTGCATATATTAAGAGAACTGAGAGTCTCAAGAGCTTTTTCTTCTCTGCCCTACCCTGACTATTCTCCCTTTTGTCTCTTGCACTACTATCACAGCACCATGCCAGAGTCAGTGTCAAGAGTCTACACATCCTGACATTTGTGTGAAGACATGTCAGAATGATGGCAGCAGCAAAAAGCAATTATTTTTTTCTCACAGGTAACATGGGAGTGGGATCAAAGTCCCCACAGAGGAAAGAAAATACTTCCTTGTGGTGAGTTAACCTTAGCTGAGCACCAGGTGCCCAACAAGCCACTCTACCACTCTCTCCCCCGATTCCTCAGCAGGGCAAGGGGGAAGAAAATAAGATGGAAAAAACCCCCTTGTGGATCACGATGAAAGCAGTTTAATGAAAACAAAAGCAAAGCTAAGCAAAGGCTGTGTGCGGAAGACAAGAAAACAAAGATTTATTCTCTGTTTCCCATCAGCAGGGGATGTCTGGCCCCTTCCCAGGAAGCAGGGCTCCAATACACATAGAGGTTGCTCCAGAGGACAACAGATGTCCTCCCCCTCCTCTTCCTTTTCCCTAGCTTTTATTGTTGAACAGACATCAATATGATATGGAGTACCCCTTTGGTCAGTTTGGGTCAGCTGTCCTGGTTGTGTCCCCTCCCAAGATCTTGCCCACCCCATCCCGGTGTGGGCAGGGGAATGTTGGAAAGAGCCTTGGTGCTGTGTGAGCTCTGCTCAGCAGTAGCCACAACAGGGGTGTGTTATCAACACCCTTCTAGCTCCCAGCACAAAGCACCACCCCATGAGGGCTCCTATGGGGAAAAATTAACTCCATCTCAGCCAGACCAAATACAGTCCTTCAGCTCTAGTGGGGAGGACACAGCTTGCAGCTTCTGTCTCTGCACCCTGCAGCTCACCCTTCTGCTTGCCTCTGCTACTCACCCAGTAACAGTGGTTCTTTTGGGGAAGTACGAATTAAAATCACGTGCATCCCAAGGATTTGAAACTGCCACCTCAGCAAGAAAAGTCTCTATATTGTGCCACTAAAATCATCCTAAAACATACACTGGAGAGCTCCAGGTAACCAGGGAAATAATGGAAACTTGAGGTTTGGATTATGCTCAGTTTCTCATGTAGTAAATCCTGCACTTTGGCCATAACAACCCCATGCAATGCTACAGGCATAGAGAGGAGTGGCTGGAAAGCTGCTGGGCAGAAAGGGACCTGGAGGTACTGATCAACAGCTGGCTGACTATGAGCCAGCAGTGTGCCCAGGTGGCCAAGAAGGCAACAGCATCCTGACCTGTATCAGAAATGGTGTGTCCAGCAGGACTAAGGAAGTGATCATCTCTGTACTCAGCATTGGTGAGGCCACACCTTGAATACTGTGTTCAGTTTTGGGCACCTCAATACAGGAAAGCCATTGAGGTGCTGGAGCAACACCTCATCTCTGGTCCAGTGAAGGGCAGCAAAGCTGGTGAAGGGCTTGGAGAACAAGTCTTATGAGGAGCAGTTTAGGGAACTGGGGTTGTTTAGTCTGAAGAAGAAGAGGCTCAGGGGAGGCCTTACACTCTCTATAACTACCTGAAAGGAGGTTGTAGGGAGGTGGGTGTTGGTCTCTTCTCACAAATCACAACTGATAGGACAAGAGGAAATGGCATAAAGTTACACCAAGGGAGGTTTAGGCTAGACATTAGAAGAAACTTTTACACTGAAAGGGTTATTAGACTGGAACAGGCTGCCCAGGGAAGTGGTTGATTCATCATCCCTGGAGGGTTTAAAAGCCATGTAGATGTGGTGCTGAGGGACATGGTTTAGCAGCAGACTGGGTAGAATAGGGTTATGGTTGGACTAGATGATTTTAAACGCCTTTTCCAATCTAAATGATTCTGTGATTCGCCCTGATTCTAATGCTCAGAAGTTATGCATTGTCTTGAAGACAAAGCCATAAAGGTCATTGTCCAGGATCAAGCTCCCGAGACATGGATTGAAAGTAATTTCTCAAATAGATATCTAGTCATTAGAAATAAACTCATCATATCATCAATAGCAGTATTCAAGTTTTATTTCCTATGCAGTTTTGATGCAAGTTTTCTCATTTCTTAATAAACTGAGCTACCTCTCTCTGAAGAAGCTGTCTCTGAAGCTGCTCACTTGCAGTGTTGTCATCTATGTTGTATGTTTCACCGTCCTGTTCCCTTTGAAACTCTCTGTTCAGCTTGTGCTCTTGTGCTTGCTCATGGAAATCAGAACACACATGCAGATGCCCTCAGCTTGCTTCTGGGATATCACAAGAAGGGCTTGGACCTAGTGCTCAGCATCCTTCATCCTCTCCTCACCCATGAAGATGCAGTGCATAGCAGAAAGCATGTGTTTCCTGATCCATTCAAAATGGTACAGCAGCTAACAGTGTTTAGGCAGCGTTCACTATTCACCACGAGGTCACCAGAGATTACTATTTTGCCAATGCTATCATCCCTAAAGAAATATATTCATAATACTGACTAAATCCTCCTCAGATCCTCTTTTTCTTTGTATTCCTTTTTAATAAAGCATAGCTTATTTATCAGAGCAAGTCTGGTTTATTAGTCTTGAAGTGTTTTGTTTGTTTGTTTAGGTTTCAGGGGGTTGTTTGGAAAAATTGTAATAAGCATGCTTTTGATTAGCATAGCTAAGAGGACTTTTGTTTAATGAAATGATTAATTGATTCAGCCAGGTATGCAGCCACACTAACAGCTGCTTCATCAGATACAAAAGATTCTCCTTCAAATACGACCTTGCCTCACTAGCATGAGGCAGTACCCATGGATACATGTTAATTATAAGGTTGATAAGAATATGTAAGGATAGCTAATGTTGTAGCCGAGTTATTTAAGAAAGGCTATTGAAAAGAGTCAAAATGAGAAACAAAATTATTAGCCAGGCAACCGTTGACTAAATTCAGCTTTAAATCACTTTAACATACTGATGATAATCAATTTCTCCGAAATTACTCCAGCAAAGAAGCTGGAACAGAATTTTCATTCCTGCATTACACACTATTTGAAAATGGAGGAATTACACAAGTTCAAACTAGAGTTTAATAGAGCCCTCCACCTGCTTAATAATAAGTATATGCTTTCATTATCCTCTCTGTTATTTATGCAACACCACTTGTAACATAAAATCTGTATAAATACAGGTTTTAGTAAATACAAGTTCTTGGTAAATGGAAACCTAATAATCTTTTAAAATCCCAATGGTGACCAGACATAAAATGCATATAAACCTAAACACAGTACTTCAGACTACAAGTAGCTGCTATGTCACCACAGATTAAGAAGCAAAAGCTACACATTTTGTGGTGAAAGATGTATGCATCATATAAGACACAGAAGGATAAGGGTAAGAGATAGAGGCAGGAAAGCAGAAGACTACACTGAGCCTAAAGGAGGGGGACATGTGATATATCAGAGGACCCTGTCCAAAGATATTACCAGTGCTTTGTGATTAGAAACGCTAAAAAGACATAGGACCAGTTTGTCTGAGTTGTGGTGCTGTCAAAAATCCTGTAAGACAGTTGGGTTTCAGTTCCTTACCTGCAAATACAGTCATGTTTTCCTGCTGCATTGCCACTTCAGGTTTCCTCTACTGTTTGCTGCAGCCATCTGCCATTACTTTCCTTGTGCTGCAACCACTTTAGACATTTCTGTAGAAAGGAACACATGTATCTGAACAGAGGTCAATGCTACAGAACATTGGCTCGCTGTTAGAGGCTTGACAAAGCTGTGTAACACACGAACATAAGCAACTAGAGGGAAGCAAAAGCATGCAAAACCTCTGCAGAAGCTAGACGGCAGTGTTGGCACATGCTCTAAGGCACAGGCAAGCTACTGCTTGTATTCTGCCCAGTGGCATCTAATAGTGGGTGTTCTGTTTACAGAAATCAGTTTTGGACCTCCTTTTTTGTCATCTGAAGAAAAAATAGTTAAGCCTCTCTGAAACTTCAACTTCAAGACCAGCAACCACAGAAGAGGTGCTCAGAGTTCATGGAGGAAAGCAATAGACAAAAAGACTCAAGCAGAATTCCAAATGCAGAAAGGACATACCCTTAACCTTAATAGAAAAATGACTTTCCCCCTTCCCCCCCTTATTCACATTTCTGAACATCAGTAGGTCATCCAATTTAACAGTGACACACCACCAAATGAGCTTGTCACTAAAAGGAAGTTGCTGTTTTTGAAATATCTATTTACACTCAGATAAAAAGAGAGGTGGAGGGCTCTGCCACAGATACTGGAAGAGACGAATGGTTAAAAAGATAAAGATCTTCAAAGACCGTATGTTGCCCCAAGCAACCTTTAATGAATTTTGTTGTGGTTCAGTGAGTCTGGTTTGTTTTTAACAGTTCATTTGGCAAGTTGTTGCTGCAGCCATTCCTAATAATAATGTCACAATAATCTTCTAACTGGGTACAGCTTTCTGACTATACAGGATTGCTCTTGAAGTGATTTCTGGACTTGGTAAGATGGAAAAACATGCAGTAAGTTCTTTAGCACATATCACACTGAAGAACAGGAGGACAACAGTCACTCCAAGAAAAAGCAGAAAGAATTAACTTCCACTCAGATGAGGATTATTTTAAAACGATAGCAGCAGCTGAGAGCACAACATTGCCAGCAGACAGGGACAGCATTTAACTCCTTTACACTTTGGGTGTTACTGATTACAGTCAATATGACAATATATTCTTATCCAACATACTAGTTTTTTGAAAGAGTTATTTTCCTAGTCCTCTATTCCCAACAATATTTTGACTCTATCCTTGTGCTGATTCAAGCAGCAAAGTAATCAAAATTACTAAAATAATGAAATTATGAACTATAATTAAGACTAATTATATATATTGGTTTTCATCATGAACTAAAAGCTCAGTGCCAGCAATAGAGCCCAAAAGGAAAAAGATTTAAAACCAAACTATTGAAATAATTTGCTAGCTATGCAGCTTAATAACCACACCTTATCTTTTTCGTCAGCTGCAGCCATCCTGCTGTCACTCCACATTTCTACAGAGGCTTTCAAGCATAGGATAACACACTCTGTCTTCTCTATTGTCATTTTCTGAGCTGTTGCTGTGGGTGGACAATACATTTTGCTGCAGGCAATACATTTTGCTGCAAGGAGAAATTTGTAGTGTAGGAAAAGGGGAAGAAAATGAAAAGGAGACTTCCCCTAGGACATTAAATCCAAGTTCCATACAAACAATTTACCATGACCTGGGGCAAATAATCTTACTGCAATTACATTGAAAGTGTGCAATTTAAAAAATTGTGCTCTGTGTAAACAGCAGCAGTGGTCTTCAGATCAGTGGCAGACATGAAGCTTGCTATGACCTTAATAATTGTTCCCAGTGTTTTCAAGGGGACTATTCTTGTACAAAAGTGCATGCTGAACTTCCAGAGTAGGGACATAAAGCCAATTAATTCAGATTAGCCACAAACAAGTTCCAGACTAATATCTTTGCAAGTCTGCTATTTATTAATCATTTGCAGTACCTTCTAATTAGGTATCTTAATTTCACATACCATCCTCTGCAGGATCAGACTATAGGGATGAGCTTTACCCAATTATTGTACCTCTCCAAGAAGGGCTAGTACCATAACTCACAGTATTGCACATAGCAGTGGGCCTCAAGGTCCTGACAGTGTGCAGGGTTCAGCTGGTCTCGGCTTGCAGCAAACACACTTAAAACAGGAGTTTTACAGTATTCATATTCCAAAGGCCTGTGGACCACATACTGTGTGAAATTTGCAGCCGAATGCATTTGTCCATTATCATCCCATCACTGATTAAAAGAAGAAAGTCCATGACTTCAAATCAACAACCTCTGGCTTTGTAATGCTGAGCTCTCTTCTCCAGAGAGAGAAGATGTTTGGGTATTTCACCTCAACAGAACTAGACAATGCAATATCACATTTCACTCCTTGATTCCATTTCTATGATGGTAAATGGCACCTATTAGGAGCTACATACCAATTCCAAAGGTAGTCAGTTAAACTGTTATGCTTTGCTTCAGACATGCAGCATCCAGCCACGGCCTACAGATTTTATTGACTGCATCCAGGAGGGTTTTGCCTAAGTGAAGAACCAAGGGATTTGGTCTACTGGTAAAAGTGTCAGCTTAATAATAAACTCCTCCTCAAATAATTGCAGTTCATTGGGCCTTGATCCAAAGCATGGTGTAGGTAATGACTTCAAGGAGGTCTGTCAGCACTGTTGTGTTGAGCGCATATGTAACTGTAACATTGAAACAGACAAATTTTTGTGGGAATGTAAAAGATAGAAATACATCTCATGGAGCTTGCAGTCTTACGTAGGACTGCTGCAAAAAGAACAAGTGAAGGGAAATACAGTTGTGCCTGTTCTCTTGAGTAGAAGCTGAGGAGAGAAGAGCTGGTAAGAAAGTTGGCTGTGCTCAGAAGCAAGCTGAAACCTAGCAACTGTCTGCAGTCCTCTTGAAGGCCCCAGGCCAGAGCATTTTTCCAGGCCAGACAGGGTTTTAAAGAGCCTTCAAAACAATAGATAACATACTTTTTACTAAAGCCTGCTGAAAGTCTCCTAAAACAGCCAAAGCTGTAATAGGAATGGTGGACTACAAATGGATGACAGTGGAGCTTAACAGAAAAAAACCCCTATAGTGTCACAGTGGACTGCCCTGGATTGAAAGGTGATGAGTCTGATGTTTAAAAAACTGAGACAATAGTTATTTGATGGCTACCACTGCAATAAACTGGCAAAGCAAAGAAATAAATTTGTTCCGTTGAAATCTACAGTCATCTGCGTCTTTCTGCAGAAGAGCTCTTTGCATTGCACGTGTCCAGGAGACAATGCTCATGATCAGGCCATCCAGCTCTCACAGGAGTGGGTCCAGCAAAAGTGGAGCAGAATCATTTTGTCATGGCTTATGTAGGTTTTGCTCCTGAAGCAGCAGTCTGTATCAGGAGAATCATCCTGCTGTCCTAACCATTCTCAAACCCACTGACCATTTTTTCCTTTTCCTCAAAAAATTCTGCAGATTTTTTTAACAAATGCCAGCTCACCTGCATTTCACAGAGAATGGAGCAAATTTCATTCTTTGCAAATACTTGTTTTTCATTCCTTTTAAGTAGTCTGTGACTCCTAAGAGGTTATTAACAGCCATTTCTGTCAGACCCTGGTCTCTCCAGGTGCTCTTTCTACCTGTGGTGAGTCTTTTTCTCTAAGATTTTCCTTGCCTTTCATTCTGAGCCTGGATTATGCTGGAGAGCAAGACAGAGGTATAATCCTGGTCTGAGAGGTGGAATAGAAGGGGAGACAACTTCACCTGGCAAGCAATGGCAAACTGCTTTCCTCAGTATGAAGCAGATCAGCAGAGAGGGGTACTCTTCTATCCCCCACAGGCTGCACAGCACAAGTGACTGCACGGGGACATCAGCCACTCACAGATGATTGATTTGCATCTTTCATCGCAGAGATTGTTTCTTTCTGAATGGTCCATTAATTCTTACTTCCAGCCAAAAAACCCCAAAAAAACAAGTGCTGCACAGGGAATTTTGTTTCTGTGTAAGAAGAAAGGTTTTACAACAAATGTTAGCACAGGGTCTAAATTGCAGAAAGAACTAGTTAATTACTTTTCCAGATACAATAGGGTATATTAATATGTATTACCATGAGGTCTATGTACACATATGCAATTTAATACGCTTTATAAACTCTCTGTGTCTCAGATCACTAAATCTTCATTTGAATGGATAATAAATACAATTTTCAATTTTCTCAAAACAGTAAAAGCTTAGAAAAACAATATCTTAACACAGATCTCAGCAGACTTTGATATAAAATCCTGGGTGTGTTTTTTGTGCAAGATTCACCAACAATTATTTTGTGAATATGTACATTGATTGCTTTGTCATTTTTTTTCTATAAATAAATTCAAATTAGGCATTCTTTATCCAACAGGAAGAAAGATACGTAACTACAACTCAAAACTACTTTGCTCATACTATCATTGGCCAACATATCTCTTTCCATCACACTAGTGTTGATAATAAATACTAATCTTCTTGGTAAAGAGTACCCAATACTCGTTTGAAGAATGCATACTTATAGTTTAGAAATAGCTTAGTAGGATTCCCCTATTGTTGCTTAATAAGCATATGTACTTTTATTGTTTTTTTCCAGTTAATCATAGCTCACCTGTGTTGTTTCTGATGTTGAAGTCAGATAATGAAACTGTAAGTGCCCATTCAGAAACCTGTATAAAACTTCAGTGTTGAATTAAATGGACAATGTCCAGTACTAAATAAAAGTGAGTTACAATTAGTTTTAGAAGAGAGCAAGCTATGCCTGCAGCCTGCTGATAATTTACATTTTCACAGTCACATTTTTCACTAAAAAAAAAATGCTTCTTTCCCTGCTAGTGTTGTGTGAAGAGCCCAAACTAAGAAAGATTAAGACTCATAGTGTGCATATGAATGTTGAGAACTGTCAGCATTAAATCATCATGCCTCCCTGTCTCTGCCAGGGGACAAAGGGCAGCAGTAGAGACTTCTGAAACCACTTGAGAAAATGAGGCCATCTCCACCAGCTGAAGTTTGACTCTTTTCTGGCATGATCTGCTCAGCACACAGAAATTCACACCTTTGAAAAGAATTAGGAGAAAAAAAAAGCGTTATTTTGCAGGAAACTGTGACTTGTAATCCAAGAGCAATCAACAGAGACTTCAGGGCCTTATGACGGATGGTGAGGGAGTCTGGGGCACAGGTTATTTTTTCCTCTCTGTGTCCAGTTGTGGGCAGTGACATCAGAAGGAACAGACAGATGCATGACAAGGTTTGTGACTACCTGAACATACACAAGTCTGTGGCACCTGATGAGATGCATCCCAGAGTCCTGAGAGAACTAGCTGATGTCATTGCCAGGCCACTCTCCATGATATTTGAGAAGTCCTGACAGTCAGGTGAAGTCCCTGGAGACTGGAACAGGGGAAATATTACACCTATTTTTAAAAAGGGTAGAAAGGCGGACCTTGGTACTACTGACCTGTCAGCTTCACCTCTGTGTCTGGGAAGGTCATGGAACAGGTCCTCCTAGAAGCTTTGATAAGGCACAGAGAGGACAGGGAGGTGATTCAAGACAGCCAGCATGACTTTATGAAGGGCAAGTCCTGCCCCACTAACCTACTGGCCTTCTACGATGGACTGACTACATCAGTGGACAAGGGAAGAGCTGCAGATGCCATTTATCTGGACTTCTACAAGGCTTTTGACACGGTCCCCCACAACATCCTTCTCTTTAAATTGGACAAATATGGATTTGATGGGTGGACTGTTTGATAGATAAGGAATTGGCTGGATGGTTGCATCCAGAAGGAGTGGTCAATGGATCGATGTCCAAATGGAGATGGATGACAAGTGCTGTCCCTCAGGGACATCAATGACATAGACAGTGGGATTGAGTGCACCCTTAGCAAGTTTGCAGATGGCACCAAGCTCAGAGGTGCAGTTAACATGCCAGAGGGACATGATGCCATCCAGAGGGACCTAGACAAGCTTGAGAAGTGGGCCCATGTGAACCTCATGAGATTCAACAAGGTCAAGTGCAAAGTCCTGCACCTGGGACGGGATAATCCTTGGTATCAATACAGGCTGGGGGATGATGTGATAGAGAACGGCCCTGTGGAAAATGTCTTGGGCATACCAGTGGATGAAAAGCTGGACATGAGCCAACAACATGTACTTGCAGCTCAGAAGGCCAACTGTACCCTGGGCTGCGTCAAAAGGAGCATGGTCAGCAGATCGAGAGCGGTAATTCTGCCCCTCTACTCTGTTCCGGTGAGACCTTACCTGGAGTACTGTGTCCAGTTCTGGAGTCCCCAGAACAAGAAGGACATGGATCTGATAGAGCAGGGCCAGAGGAAGGCCACAAAAATGATCAGAGGGCTGGAGCATCTCTTCTACGAAGACAGGCTGAGAGGCCTGGGATTGTTCAGCCTGGAGAAGAGGAGGCTCTGAGGAGACCTCATAGCAGCCTCCCAGTACCTGAAGAGGGCCTACAAGAAAGCTGGGGAGGCACTGTTTACAAGGGCATGTAGCGATAGGACAAAGGGTAATGGTTTTAAACTAGGGAAGGGTAGATTAAGATTAGACATTATCAAGAATTTTTTTTACTATGAAGGTGGTGGATCACTGGAACAGGTTGCCCAAATTGAAGTCAGGTTTTTGCTAAGCTCACACAAGGTTCCTTTAAAAATAGCGAAGCAAAAGTTTTGAAGAGCAAATAAGGACAGAAGCCACAAACTCTTACTCTACAATGTACCAGTCATCATATTTAGTCTCACTTAACAGAGGTGATAACGTCTTTTACTGCTGTTAAAAGCCTCAAATGAAGCATTCAAGCAGCACACACAACTAACATGGCAATTAAAAGCCATGGGATAGCACCTATTTTATACCACATTTACAAGTCTTTGACTATTTAAAGAACTCATTCTCCTCTCATGCCTGCACCAGTAAGTTGAATTTCTCTGGTAAGAGACTGATTAGGCCAACATCCAAGAGTTAGGTATCTAGCTTAAATTAGCCAGGCAGGTTTCCCACCACATCCCAGAACATCTAATTTTTACTGGATGATCTGGTGTCTTGGTTTTCACCTCAATGAATTGCTGCTTTCTTCTCTAATTTCTTGGGAGTGTTTTTAAAATGTGAATCAGGCATAAATCATCAGTGCACTTAGGCCTGCATGAGAGTACAGACATCCAAGGTCAAGAGTTATAAGGTGATCTTGCTTCACCTGATCAATGCTAACTCAAAAAATTTATCAATGATTTCATTTTAAGCAGCAGTGGGAAAATACGTGTTAATCACTGCCTGACTTTGGGACATCATCTTTTTCTCCCTGAAACAGTCCAGCATTTGCAAGTACAGAAGCTGCAAGGCAAGAGGATTATACTCGGACAGGTAAAGATCACAGACTTCTCCTTGCATAGGCTCAGTGCAGAGGTTTTATGACTTCTGAGAAAAAAGCTTTTACCAGAAAAGTGATCTGAGTTAATGAATTTTTCAGAAGGAATATAAAGCAGAAAGATGCCACTGGGATGAGGCAAACTCAAAGCCAGAAATAGAAAGTGAGGCTCTCCTGACCATCTCATCTGTTTCCTGGTCTTCAGCTTTCCATGGCTTCCAAGATGTGTGCAACTCATCTAATTAACCTTAAACAATGGCCTTTATTAAAGAGAATATGCGAAGAGGAAGAGACCAACATAGAATTTAACCTATACATGGGATTAACCTGAACAGTTTTCCTGTTCATGTCTAGTGCTTTTTGGTTTTGAGAAGAACACTTGACATAATCAGCAACTTGGTCTCCAGTTGCCTTCTGGTGCCTCACTCAAAGAGTTATGCATCAAGCAATCTACTTCATATCCTCCTATCGACCTTGAAAAAAGGCAACTGGCAACAAAGCTGTCTAAATGCTGCAAAATAATCAAGTGAGCTTCATTGTTCATTACTTTATAATGAGAATAAAGTTAAAGAACCAAAAGCGTATTTTTTAGCACTAATGAAACCAAACATAATCCGACATGCTTAAGTACCTATATGGGCATATTTTATAAAATATGTTCAATTTCCTGAACAGAGTCTGAACTGACAGTACAAAAATCAACCCTCTTGCTTTTTTTATCCTTTCATCAGGGTCTGCTGATGCTATAGTAAGTTCAACTGTAAGTTGAACAAAAAGGCATGTCCTTACCTTCTTGGTCTCATCCCACACCTCCCCTTCCCAACACTGACCGCAGTTCCCTCCACTCCCAGATCCACCTCTGGACACAAAGAGGTGCCATGTTTGGCTTTTCCTGTATGAGGACAGAGCTAGCATAAGAAGGCAGTATTGGGAGTGCTTATCTGGGGTGAGTTGCATTTGCCACTCACCATTTGCAAGGGACAGCTGGCATGTGAATTGTGTATCTCTAAATAAAACTTGTGAGGACACAGGAGTGAGGAGATGGGCAAACTCCATGTGAGGTGGATTTTTCTGATCTGTTTTTTCACTCAGAGTAGACCAGCACTGTAACCCTGATTTTGTTTCTGAAGGCAGTGCAGCATCCCCATACACCCTCATCAATTAGAGAAAGAATTAATAGATTAGTATTTAAGTAGCAGTAGAACCACATCTCTGCCTAAGAAAAAGTGCTTTCCAATGACTTAGCTTTGGTTACTGAGCTTATCTTCCAGACTGCAAAATCTGCCAGACAAGGTAACATAACTTCTAACAATGAGATCCAGTCATGCATTGAAGATATTAATTCATATCAGTAATAATACCTATTGAAGCAACTCATTAAATTAGCCAGGTTGTGCCATCCTGCACACCTGATGGGGTTAATCTAATGTCTTGTCCTGTCCCTGGGCTATCAGTGGGCAGCTCTAACTAAAAGTGATCTGAAAGATATTTTCCCAGGGGAGTTTCTGTTTCCTGGAACTCAGGCATCGCTGATTATTTTTCCTGCGTTGCCCATTCCAGTCTTTCCAATCTTCATATCTCCTAGAGGACCTGTGCAGCTTTTTAGTAACTTGAAATCAAGGTATTAAATCGGCAATGTTCTGATTACAGGCAAGCTTTGAAGGCAACAAGTGTGAACTTACAATTGCACCATGTTAGCACTGTGTCATTCCACAAATCTGGTAGTTCCTCTGCAAATATAGGAGTTGATTCATCTAAGGAGTGAAATTATGTTTCCTTATTCCTGAAAAGCCTTGGAAGATGTAAGGAGTTTCAGGAATGCGAAAGCAATTGTATGTATTCTTGCAGAAATTACAGACTTCTTTAAACTTCCATCTATTCAAAGAAAATTGAGCCACCAGGTACACATCTCTCAGCTAACAGAAAGCACCCAACACCCATCACATTTTAAGATTACCATTTGACTAGTTTGGTCATCTCTTCTGAGGTGCACCTTGGAAGATATGCCATATCCTGACCCAGGAAGGACAGGGTGAGTTTACTCACTGAGACAAGGAGGCTTTCCAGGCAGAGAATACCATGTGTGCGTCTTCCATCTCTGTTCTTGGCACTCAGCCAAGCGTGCCCCCAGGGTCCCAACCTGCAGGAGAAATTAGAGAGGCTTATGGGATTTATTTTTTTTTGCTTTCCTTTGGCTTCCCTTCAGTCTCTAGGACTGGACTTGAACTATCATCTCATTTTGATGTGAGCTGCAGGCAGCTGTCAGATGACAAAATTGCTCTCTATTATGCGAACAGGAATTGAGACAGCAACTTGGAAAGTAAAGGTTTAGCTTCCACAACTACTCCTTTAAGCCGCTCAGTCCCTAGTATCTAGTGAGCTATATTACCTTTAAAATACCCCTTTCTCTGGGGTAAAATGATAAAATTAAATAGATTTAAAACTGGAATTATTCCTTAACTTTAAAAATTATTACTCTCTAAGCAGAACCATAGAGGTTCAGTCTCCTGGACATGAAATGACATATGCAGTCTAAACCAGCATCATAATCAAAAAGACAAGATGTGTAGAGCATGCAGTCACTTACAAAAGGGATTGAATGTTTGCAAAATTACATACTGGCCTTGAGGAGTTCTCTGGGTAACAACTGGAAGGAAAAACACTGACAAATACCTTTCAGCCTGATAGTGTCTGCAGAGTTTTATTTCTGGACGTGGAGAAATATTTAATATTCCCTGGCACAGGCTCTCTGTGCAAAGCCTCCAAGCTCTTTGAGATCAGCCGCCTTTTACCAGCAAGCTGTACATCCTCCCATCATTCCTCATGCTGCTGCAGGGATGCACATGCACTGGCTGAACAGTGCCCACATTAGCAACCTGCTGCCTTGAACATATTCAACACCTGCCCTTTGGTTGGATGATTGCAAAGCAGCAAGAGAAACTGCAAAGGTCAGGCAGAAAGCACTGAACAGAGCGAGCCATGCAGCAGACATCAAGTAAAGCAGGCAATGAGTTCTCAAGCCCAGGGAAAACTGGTCAAAAGGGTCTGAAACAGAAGCTGTTAAGCAAAGTGAGAAACTAAGGTTCTTATTTCAAAGCTGCTCCATGAAGCAATATTGCAGGCATGATGTGCTTTGCTTTTGGTTGTGCTCTGCTCAAGACTGAAGGCAGTTTTGAATTACAAGACAGCAGGGGTTGTACAAAGTAGACACAAGCCTCATCGGGAGCAGTAGCTGTAAAAAAAGCAGGAGGGCAAGGAGGAAAAAACAAGAGCAACTATCCTGATAAGGGGAATAAATTAAATCACATGTTTTCAAAGATAAGCAAGGTTAGCAGTGAAAACCTTACACACTCACTAATAGGTAAAACCACACGTATAGAACTTTTCACCTTGCAAGAATTTAACGCAGATTGTCCTTTTAGGTCACCACATCTCAGCTTGCAGTCTGCCTACACAATGACTGTGCCTAATGCCTCAAAATGAGCAGAATAAAATGAGAGATGACTCCATCCTCCTCAGAGAGGTATGCTAGCAGGACAGCACTTACAAGGCTCCTTGCAGTACCCTTCGTGAGGGCATTTCAAAACTTACAAGGCATCACTTCATGTGATCCTGGGCAGCATCAGGTGCTTGAATGCAACATGTTCAGAACACACAGCCCTAATTGCAGAAACACGGGGTCTTGGAATAGGAGCTGCATGGCAAGTGTGAACACCACTGACACCCATGCTTTCCCTGGTGGGGTGAAGTCAGAAAAAGCATCCCATTCCTGGGACTGCAGAAACTGGAGTAAGATCCTGAGGCAAGAGCAGATCTCTGCATTGAAGAGTTTACCTGGAAATTTGTACAGAAATACAAGGGGCACAATGATTTTACCAGAAGCCTTAGCCAGTCATCCTAAATTTATCTGTCCTTATGTCTTGGTCATCTCATGGAGAAGAAAACACAACCAACAACTGTGAAATGACACCTGTGAACAGGGATTGAAGTGACACCCTACTGTAATAGCAGCTCCTTATAAAAAAGATGCACCAGCTGCAGCAGAGACCACAAGGGAGAGAATAACAAAGGTGTGTGGTCACTCACATCTTGTCTTGCTTCCATGACAGCTGAGCCCTGTGCAAAGCAAAGCTTTTGGGGCTCCCTCCCTGCTCCTGTACACAGTGGAAAAGTGGATTCTGGTGCATGTCACCTCATTACATTGCAGCTGGAGAAAGGGCTTCTTTTTCTTACCTGTGAACAGTTAGGCCATGACAGAAATAACTCAATAAATTATGAGGTCCCACTCCAACTGCAGCTCTTTCATCAGCACAGAGTATTTCCAGGTAAGTGGCAGAGACCTACTGCTTGGCAGGTGAATTCTTGTGGGATTTTTTAAATTTATTTTGGATTTTTTTAAAGAAAAATACTTTAGGCATTTAAAAAGCCAATTTGGAACAGCCCAGTTTTGGGAGCCAGCATGCTCCGCAGCTATGGCAAGTTCTCAGAGTCAGGCTGATGCTGCAAGGCATGAACTGTGTTACTTATATACATTTAAGTTATGTAAGTGATTTTCACTGGAGAATACATTAAATGCCCAAATCTAGTTCTATGCCTTATGTTCCTTTGCTTCAGGGTTTGAACACCAAAGTGAAAAACTGTTGCAAAAAATGAGTTTTTCAGCCACACCAGTACAATCCACATGCTTTGAGCTCTAGACATTTGAGAAGCTAAGAAAGCCTTTCAAGGTAAAACCTGGGGACTTATGAATGTTTCACAGTGAGAATTTTCAAATTTCTGTATTTTGGAAAGTTAGGTGTCCAGCTGGATCCTGCGGTGTTAGATTTTTTTAAATTCTTGGGCAAAATAACTTATTCTGACATTCACAACAATGCAGTTTACAAATGGCTTTAAAGCCCCATGTGCTTCCCATGGAAGTGCTGGATCTTCAGTGCCTACAATGGACATGTGATTAAACTGGCTGCCAGCAAAATGGCTGGTAAATGCTGTGAAAGATTGCCTGCAAGGTAAAACAAAGTACCTGCCACACACACCACACACACTCTTCTCCCCCCATATATATGCCAAACTACTACATAAATGGATATCACTAAGCAGAGAAACTTGCTTATCCAGCCATTAAATAAGGAAAACACAACCTAGATCAAGGGAGACAAAACCAGAAAGCCCTTTTTCATCTTATGATACAAACTATTGTCAGACTCTCACTTAAAATGCCATGTGAGCAAGACAAACTTGCAGTACACTGGGAGGGGAGCACAAACACACCTGTGTTGTACCACATTAAACTCATAGCATTGTAAGCAAGTGATCTCACTTCTTGGAGCACTTGTGAAAGCAGGAGAGAAGATAGATGAGGGTGGCAGAGGAAGGGAATTTGAAATACAGAAACAGAGCAAAATTCCATACTCTAAATTTCCCAGCATCTTCATTTGCATATGCATTTCTGAAAATGCAACTTTTCTCCTACCTTTTTTAGAGTGGTATTGGCACAAATTCATAAGGGGGCCACAGTCTGAATAGACACAACCTGGAGTCCAAGCCTGAAGCAACAGCAGGATAAGACCCATGTAGGGAGACAGCAGCCAAGATCAGTACACAGCAGCAGGTCAGATCTCCTTCTGCTTGGTCTGAGGTGCCTGTAGTTCAGAGAAGGTAAAATTGAAAGTGGTATGTTTTTAAGAAAGAAACAGCTTTCCATAGTGCTGCAGGTTAATAATATTTTGTTAAAGCCATAAGGACCTGTGTCATGGAGACCCTAAGGAGAAAGGAGAAGAGAATGGGGAGATGAAAAAAAAAACAACAGAAAAGTGGGAAAGCTGAGGAAGAGGACAAGGGGAACTGCATCTCTAGTAGATCTTGTGACTATTGCACAGAGGCAGGAGGTTATCCTGAAAATATCAATTTAATATCCCCATACCCTTGGCCCAGGGGGAAAGACTGGTTCCGGTGTCTGCTCCCCACGGGGATTCCCTATCTGGCACAAGGTAAAGAGCAAATTAATCTCTGGCTGAGCAGCACATAAACCAAAACCAAACTTTCATCAGCTCTTCTGGGCACCAGCCACCTCTCTGGGACCTGAAAGCTCCCAGATCCTGGCATCAACCCCACGCACTGGGGTATAAGCAGCATTGGGTCCTTACACCCCTTCGCTTTTGCAGAGGGAGAGCTCAGCTGTTACCCCTGCCAGGGTGGGTGCTGGTGTGTGGAGGAGAACAGTGGGCACAGCCTTGCAGCCCTCCTTCAATGAGATGCACACCTATGTGGAGGCACTAGGTAAGGTCAGCACCTCAACTCAGGTGAGGCACTCCCTCTAAAAAGGTTTGAGGTTATGTGCAAAACTTTGTCACCTTTTATGCAGGCATCTAACAGTGAGGCAAAGAGGATGGCCTGTGTGCTCATTTTGACTTGGTCAGAGTTAATTTTCTCCATAGTAGCTAATATGGGGCTGTGTTTTGGATTTGTGCTGAAAACAGTGTTGATAACACAGGGATGTTTTAATTACTGCTGAGCAGAGCTCACAGTGTCAAGGCCTTTTCTGCTTCTCACACCACCGCAGCAGTGAGCAGGCTGGGGGTGCACAAGAAGATGGGAGGGGACACAGCTGGGACAGCTGACCCAACTGACCAAAGGGATATTCCATACCCTGTGATGTTAGGCTAAGTGTATAAACCTGGGTGAAGAAGAAGGAAGAAGTTCAGAGTTGTGGCGTTTTTCTTCCCAAGTAACTTACACATGATTGAGGCCTGCTGTCCTGGAGATGGCTGAACTCCTGCCTGCCCATGGGAAGCAGTAAATGAATTCCTTCTTTTGCTTTGCTGGTGTGTGTGGTTTGTGCTGTAGTTATTAAACTGTCTGTATCTCAACCCATAGGTTTTCTCACTTTTACCCTTCTGATTCTCTTCCCCATCCCAGCAGGGGGAAGCTAGCAAGCATCTGTGTGGGGCTTAGTTGCCAGCTGGGATTAAACCATGACAGTCTGTTACAGAGAGAGACCTAGTAAAAGTCTTAGGATGCTGAGGGATCACTGGGTTGTCCCCGCAAGGACAGACTTCCATAAGGCTTTAGGATTCTGCATGGACAGAAATGAAATCTATGGATCAGGTGGGGAAGAAACAGGAGTCAAGAAGCAGCAAGGATCAGCCTCTCTGCAAAAGGTAGTGAGCAAGGACCAGGGTGCAATAGCAGGGCAGGAGCAAGCAGGCACCGGGATGCAGGGTGGCAAGTATGGGTCAGGGTTGGAGTCAGAAGCAGAGGTCAGGGTCAGAACTGGGATCAAGTAGATATGAGACTAGGCAGAGATGTATCTGCCTATAGCTGTGACTCAGTGTAGTGAGGGGAAAGCAGTAGAGATCAGCTTCAAACCTTCTCTCCCAGGGAAGGGAGGCGCACATCCTTGCTTCCAGCTTCCTTCATAACCCCTTCTGTCAGAAAAAGACCTGACCAGACCTGACCTGAGGAAGTGTGGACTGGATGAATGGGTAGTGAGGTGGACTACGAACTGGCTGAAGGAAAGAAGCCAGAGAGTCGTGGTCAATGGGGCAGAGTCCAGTTGGAGGCCTGTAACTAGTGGAGTGCCCCAAGGGTCAGTACTAGGGCCAGTATTATTCAATATATTCATCAATGACTTAGATGAGGGAGTTGAGTGTACTATCAGCAAATTTGCTGATGACACCAAGCTGGGAGGAGTGGCTGACACACCAGAGGGCTGTGCTGCCATCCAGCGAGACCTGGACAGGCTGGAGAGTTGGGCAGGGAAAAATTTAATGAAATCTAACAAGGGAAAGTGCAGAGTCCTGCATCTGGGCAAGAACAACCCCAGGTACCAGTATAAATTGGGGAATGACCTATTAGAGAGCAGTGTAGGGCTACAAAGATGATTAAGGGAGTGGAGCATCTCCCTTATGAGGAACGGCTGAGGGAGCTGGGTCTCTTTAGCTTGCAGAAGAGGAGACTGAGGGGAGACCTCATTAATGTTTATAAATATATAAAGGGGGAGTGTCACGAAGATGGAGCCAGGCTCTTCTCAGTGACAAACAATGATAAGACAAGGGGTAACGGGTACAAACTGGAACACAGGAGGTTCCACTTAAATATGAGAAGAAACTTCTTCTCAGTGAGGGTAACAGGACACTGGAACGGGCTGCCCAGGGAGGTTGTGGAGTCTCCTTCTCTGGAGATATTCAAAACCCGTCTGGACATGTTCCTGTGTAACCTCATCTAGGTGATCCTGCTCCGGCAGGGGGATTGGACTAGATGATCTTTTGAGGTCCCTTCCAATCCCTGACATTCTGTGATTCTGTGATTCTGTGACCATGGGTGCATCCAGCCAAACTTCAACTTGGCCAACTTGCTTCCTAGCAGGGAAATGTCATCCTGAGAAGTGCTGGTCTCACACCTCATGGGTACCTGAGGCAAAGATCTCCAAGAGCAAACAGACCACATCCCTACCACCAAGAAATCAGAAACATTTTGGCTTTGTAAGATCATGGTACCTAAGTGCCATGCAGGCTTGTTTATGAAGACAGGCAGATGAAGAAAAAGATGGTATGATTCAAGTTTTATGCATAAGAACTCTGGAGAGGGTCAATTTGCCCAGTTAAATGTGTGAAATGAAACCTGTTTTCCTTATGGCTCTAACTAGCCCTTTGCCCTTGGGTCTATTGCTTCACACCATGCTTTGAAAGTCAATGAGCTTGGAGGAAGCAATGTCTCAGGGCTGACAGCCTTTTCCCAGGAAAGACTTGTGCTGAATGTGTCCACTTCCAGATCAAGCTTGGATGAAACGTGAGCTGACTGATGCCAACAGCACACACAGGAAAGGCAGTCTCTCCAGTGGCCAGGCACATGCCACCTCTGTGGCTACAGCCTGTGCCAGGCTCTTTGAGCTGTGGCCGAAGGATGTTGGTGTCACTGTTGGAAGAGGGGTCATCCTAATGACACCTGCCTGTGCCAGCTGTGCAGGAAGGAAGCTGTAAACTGTCACCGAGCAAGACCCCAACAGACATCAGAGACAGACTGACGTAGGATGCCCTGCACTGAACCACCTCCCTCCCAGAGCTGCTCCACCTGCCAAAGCCAGCCTGACCCAGAAGCTGCCAGCTGAAATCCTATCCCTTGAGCAATGCAAGGAGGTGAACTGAGCCCCTTGTGGGCTGAAAGATGAATGTCCCCACAGGTGCAGAAGAGACAGAAGTGTGGATTATCCTGGCCTACTGCAGCTCCATGAAACAGATTGTCCCTGCTGTATCTTGCAGACCTGGGTGCAGATGCTGGGCGTTGACACACACAGCTAGAAATCTTGCAACATGTCCAAGATGATCCCTGAAGATCAAACAGCAAAGCACATTGTAGAGAGACTTCCCCCTCTCTGGTCCTTCTCATACTCAGCTTTATTTTCTTGGGAGCCCCTCTCACTGCAGTCCTCCTGATGTGAGCTGCTGCCCCAGCGATGCACAGGTCCCACCAGGCAGCTGGTGCAGCCTGGGAGTTACCTTTGGACAGCACATTGCTTTTTAGCTGTTCAAACTACAAAATTAAGAGGCTGTGACTTTTAACCCTGATATTGAAATAGCATTTCTACCACAGTGGTTATGATGGGGACAAGGTTTCCAAAGCTGGACAGGGCCTGGAAAGGTTCCCCATTCACATGCTCTGAGTCCCTGATGGGACAGCTGGCTCCAGACTGCCAACAAGGATCAGGCATGAGCACTGAAGCTGATTTTTACAAACCACAGGAGTCACACCAGGTCACTAGAGTTGGAAACCAGTGGAGATCAAAGCAGCGCACTCCTGCTGCAATGATTGCACCGAGATCTGGCTGAAAAAGCAGAGGTAAAAACACTTTCAAAAGAAAAAGGACAGGCAGTATTGCAGCTGTAAGCTTCTCATCTCCACTCTCTGAGTTTTTAAAACTCTCCTTCTCTATAGATGGACAGCAAATAACAAACACATCAGTGTCACAGGTCTATTAAACAACCTGGACGTAACTAATTTCTTCAGTAGCCGGTGCCCTCTCAGGTAATCAGAACAACATGTGCCATGTGAGCAAAGCCTCCCAGTGTGCCTGGCACTGTTGTCAACATGCCACCCTTAGCTCTGAGACCTTCCCCATCTATGGTGGTTCAAGATCCAGAAAAAAACTTAACCAGCAGGACTTTTGCCTCCTCCCACCTTCTCTTCTGAATGAGAAAGCCAGTGAAGAAGGATGAGCAAGACAAGCAGGACTAGGAAGATCACGATAAAAGCATGTGTAACCAGTGTGCTTTGTCTTGGAGGACTGTGAGTACTGAAATCACTCAGGCACACCACAGCAGAGTGACGTAAGGGGATCAGCTCACACACCACTGAGATGTATTCATTGTTGAGGGAGAAACACAACAGCTGTTTAGCCATGTGCAGTAGCAGCATGTAACAATTTTATGCTAAGAATGCCTGAACTAATCGGACCTTTGGGGGAACTGAAGAAGGTAGAGTGCAATTACTTGAGCTGGAACTTATCCAGCATGAAAAAAAACCCAGCTTATTCCTGGAAAAATTTATTATGGGAACTTCCATAGCGAAACCCATTGTCCAAAATCACCCAGAATGCTGGGTTGACATCTTCTATTAAAAGCTGTCATGTGCTGCAAAGAAATAGGACAAATTGACTTTTAAAAGGCAAGATCATTTCAAGGGGTTAATCTCATGCAGACAGGTCTGATCAGTGAATGACGCAAATCAGTATACATCAATTGACTCTATCACAGGAACAAAGCTGCTTATACTGATTTATAAACGCTACACATCTGGGCTAAGGTATGTTTATTAGTTTGTTTGCAACATGAGATGGTTCTTTAAAATAAAATAAATAAGCATTAGTTTTTTCATTCCTTTGGTTAGTCTGAAGGCAGCTGTCATGTCATAGATGCTCAGAAGCCTATTGGGAAGTGACCTAAAGGTAATGCCAGACCATGATCTGTTGAGCACACCCACATCTCAATCACTCAGCAAATTTTGCACCAGATATGGTCAATTTCTTATTTAAATTGAGTCAGATAAAGAAATATTGAGGTAATGGATGAAGCTGAGCTACTATTAGGCTGAAAGAAGAATATTGTACAAAAATTGAACTAGTAGAAACCAGGTAAGTGGAGCAAGCTGAACTGATCATACTTTTGTGCTTAGACAAAGAGAAATATATCCAAACTTAGTCCTGAGACTTAATTTTCAGTATCAGAGTCCCTGCAGACAACTCATCTGAAGCACACGGTGTTTCAGTTATCTAGCTGTCTATGCAAACCTATGTAAATCATGAGCTGTCTGAGCTCCACATACAGTTCCGCAGACCGTCAGCTGCCTGACACATGCAGACAAGACAGCCTGATGCTGATCCTTCAAGCAGAAGCTACCTAGGATCTGATGCAGCTTATGTAGTGCTGACCTACCAACCCTGGGGTCTTGTTGCCTTGTTCGGAAATGAATTCAATTGAAAAGAGCAATTTAGGGCATGCCCTCACCAGAGGAGGTTCTACTGTTAAGTAACAAGAGGCCATCTTCCAGGACACAGTGTCCCACATTTAAGACAAGTGAGACATTTTTATTATTAGAAAGCTACGATACATCTTTGCAAGCTTCCACCAGGCGTTTTTACACTGGCTCTGTCAAACTGAAACCCAGATATTATTCATACTGGTCATTTTGTGATACACTTTTCACAAGCACAAACTTGACAATTACAAGCTTTAATAAAAAACAAAGCAAAATTTGCAAAAATAAAACTACTTTTTTTTCTTACTTATTCACACGCATTCATATACAGACCAGGGAGAGCATAGGACAATCTTTCAGAGATCATGTACCTATGAATAGCTGAGATCCATGGAAACTTTCAGCTTACATCAATGACTTACAGTTTTGTTTTGTTAATGACAGTTGTGTATCCCATTCGTCACTTCAAATCTCAAATGTACATTTAAGAATTTGATCCAGTTAAAGTGCACTCAAGCTTTGATCTAGTAAAAATCTCCCTGGGACATATGGATTGACAAAGCCGATGACACTGTCCCAAAATTGGCTCTGTAGTGACAGTGGGCAGCTGTTACATAACTCAACACTGAAAGCTGATCTTGTTTCATCTGCAGGCAGCCAGGGAATTGCCTGCCCTCCAAACATGTCAGCAGAAAGAAAGAGGGATCCCAGCCAAAGGAAATGAGAAGGTGACAGGCATAGAAAGAGTAATCGGCTCGAATGCCACAGAGGGTGATGGAATGAATCTAAACACAGGCGCAGCTTTGCTCTTGTAAGAGGCTTAGTGCTTTCTTCCCAAAGCTAACTTTCACACAAGGGACCGTCTCAGCTCACTCTAAAGAAGAAGTGAAGTGTTTAAAGGCATTTTAGGAAAACCAGAACAAATTCAGTGCTAACATGAATGGAAAAGAACTACCACCAGAAAAATGTTTGCTCTGCTAGTGCAGTCACACTGCTAAATTTCATTTCTTTTCCTTAAGTACATTGGAGACATACTCCAGAAATATAAATCTCAGACAAAGGCAGAGAAATCACCTCAATGCTCCTTATTCTACAAAGTCTGCCAAGAAAGAATAAAAGGAAGTGGAAGTTTCTGCAGCACCAGTGTTTGCACAGACTAGAAATGCATAGCTACAATCACGGAGGTAACCTTAGCTCAGCTCTGTCCAGTACAAGCCATCTTCCAGACTCAGGGCTAAATATATGACGATGAGAGAAATTGCCACAGCACAGTCCTCGCTACTGTCTCAGATAATTGCCAGTTGTGAGAAGCATCATCCAAAGAAGAAGCACGATACATGCCTTTTCCCCTCACCCAATCAGTAGAGAAAGGGATTTAATTTCCCCCAAAGCTGTGATGGACTTGTCCACAAATCAGGGAGAGTCAGATCCTGGTCTCATGAGATCATTAGCAGAATGTCAATTAAATTCAATGGGTCTTTGATCACAGTGGATGAACCTGTTGAATAAACATTGCTGAGACTTTTTTCATCCAGTTTTTGTCCTGCTGACTGATTACCTGTGCTGCAGCTAGCAACTGGGTAGGAACTCTTGAAAAGGCCCTGACAAGGACACAGGGTCTGAATTAACAATAAAATACTGTTAGAAAATCGCTTTGCTGAAGACAGAGACCCTACAACAAGCCATGGCAGCTGGTGGCTTCCCTTGGGCAGAATAAGGAGGGATTCAGGACAAGGGATTTACAATAGGAACCAGTACCCTTACTAGTGAAATAGGATCATACTCTCCAGTTCAAGCCCAAGGACTACATGGCTTATGGCTTGTTTACAGAATGTTTATCAGCAGACCACACTCTCCTGAGATACCCTTGTCCCTGAAGGGAGTCAGGAGCACAGAAGAAATGGAATGCAACTGCCTGGGACCTAGAGGAAAGGTAGGTCCTAGCAATCAAAGATCCATATTTGGGGAGAGTCTGAAAATGAGAAAGATGGATAATTAAATACAATGCACTGTTCAGTGTTTCTGTGGGGGCTGAGCAAACCTGTTCAGAGAAATATGTAGCATAGTGGGTTATGGCCACTTGTTTAGACCTAGCTCACCCCTAGACTCATGGTCCCATGAAGATTTTCTGCTCTGGAAAATCAGCAGCAGACATCAGGTCAGCTTCAGAGGCCAGACAGGTTCTCAGGCACTGCAACATGCTCAAGAACCCCATCTGTTAAGGCATCAAAACACAAAGGACCTCTGAGTTTATAGCCTGGGGGAGCGTGGGTCTTATGCACACAGCATCCTTACAAACTATCCAGTATTCTTGGAAACAGCTAAAGTTGAAAAAAGAAAACCAACCAGGTGATGGTTTTGAAAGGAATGACAATTGCAGCTCCACCAGCTGCACCTAGCAGTTGGCATCCGTGTCCCTAGCAGACAAATTTACTATGCTGGGCTCAGCCAAGAGAGGAGTGTGCCAGGTAGTAGTTAGCACAGCAGTGGCAATGACCTCAGGAGGCCACAATGGAATGCTCAGAGGATAGGCCAGAAAAGAACAATAGTACAAATTGCATCAATGTGGCACAGGGCGCTTACATAAAGTTAATCCTCAGAAAAAAGGTCTAGAAGCCCTCCGTTTAATAGGATCCTGAGAGGCTTTTGGCAGAGAGCACAGAGACAGTTCCTTGTTGTGAATAAATCAAACCTGGTAGCCATGAACCAGTCTACACCTACAAAGAGTCAGGCCTCGTGAGCTGAGAGCGCATTTTGTCACAGAGCTATGGCAGAAGCATCTGCTGGGGAGAAGTGTGCAGTGTGTGTTTCGGAAGCAATTGTGTTCAACTCTTGCTGCCTCCCAGCTGCCACTACTCAGCTTCCACAGAGCTGCTGGGTGCTGCAGATACCCTATGCTCTGCAATGCCTTCAGACTCAAGAATTGGGTCACCAGCATCCCAGCATCCAGCCACTAAGGAAATCATAGCAGCCTTAGGGAGGAGGAGGGGGAGGGCAGATCACTACAGCAACAAAGTCACGTTTAATGTTCGCTGTAGCTGCTTACATCTAAAAAGGGTCGGAGAAGACAGGGAATGAAAAGCATACACATCGCCAGCCTGCAACAGGGGCTAAACATCCTGCACGTGGCTTTGTGGAGCCTCCACAGCATAGCTCTGTTGCCATGAAACAGTGGAAATGTTCCCAATTCTGCTCACGTACAACTGGGGAGAGTCGAAGGGAGGAGGGGGTGGTGAGGCAAAAATTACACACAATTAGGTGCTGAGAAATACAAATGAATAATCCCAATAATGTTTTAAGCTTTCACTTTCTATGAGTTAACCTAGATAGGAATCTAGGGATTCTAGTTGGGTTCAGTGTTTCAGAGAGAAAAGCATGAAAAGGCTCCCCTTCATCAACAAAGATGATATCTGTATGTCTCTGAGCAGGTGGCTCTGAGCAGATGACTTGTAGAGAGGCATCCCTAGCCTTAGCAATTTCTTCAACTAAATTGTTCTGTATGCAAATCCACAACACAATTTCAACCAAATATGGAAGAAAAATTAATCTCTGAGGCTTTAATCTACTTTTCTACTGGTGTTTGAGAACAGGGAACTGGCTAGTATCCCCACAGAGCAAAAATAAATTAGATGCTCAAACATATATTTCAAAGAGACCTACCCAATTAATTCTAGTGCTGATGAAGTACCTGATCTTAGTCACCTGGAGAACTGTACCCTGCTGAAAACCACACAGAGAATTTTGTTGCTGCTGTGGTCCCACCCTATTCCTTCCAGCTCATGTTCTTTGTTCTCCTCTGTTGTCTGAAGCCCCAATTCCCTTCCCAAGCTGTGCAACCCCTTGCTACATAAGGTCCAATCCACTTGTCTTTGCTGTCATGCACTCACTCTTGATTTGGGGCCAAACTGAAATATTTCACTCTTGCAGCTATGTTTTGTCAATATGAGGCAGTAAGAGAAGGCAAAATCCTCCTGCACATCATTCCCCATTAAGACAGTTCCTGGAGCAGAGATAACCAGGTTGCTTCTGGGTTTGCTGTCAACCCATGTTTCTACTCTGGTCCAGATTACATTGGAGACTCCCATGGCATCCTAAAGAAAAAATGCATTTGTGCAATTGTTAGGCAGGGACAAGCTTAATTTGAAAGCTAATGTGAAAAGGAACGATGCTCCTGCCTTCCCTTTGAGGGATGTAGGGCCCTTTTCTGGTTCTCTTAGGCTTTGCAGGGGGATCCTGTGACACCTCTGGAGTTGGACATGAATGATGTTTCCCATGGTCACAGATGCAGGGATCACAGGGGTAGCATGAGGTTTGGTTCCTCAACCTCCTGAGGTGCAGAAACAGATGACACTGATCACAGGGTGCACTTAGTAATCACAGTGCTCGGTCTGCAAGCATCTCAAATGACTCTGCTGGACAGCTCACATATGAGGGTGCTGCTTATGTTCCTAAGAATCAGCACCTACAAGGTCACCTTTAGTTTTCAAAGCCTCTGGACTTGGGCTAAGGTAACATCAAAGAACAAATGACATGACACAAAAAATCAGAAGGAAGCAAGTGTTTTGCCTTGATAAAATTGGAGCACTCTTCAGCAAAATTGGGCTTTTGTTTGCTGGGAACTCAAAATGTCTATTCAAGTTCCTGCTATTTGCCCCATAAATTAATCTAATGAGTTGCCTGTGAAATAAACCACTAGAAAAGCCTTTGTTAATTTGTACCAAAGTAAATGGTTATCTAAAATAGACACCACAGGGAGGTTCTTAATTAGTTTGTTGTCAGCTGGGACTAGAAATGCTTGTGGCAGCATGAGGCTAATTAATTACTCATCCTGCCACATTGCAGCTTCCTGTCAAAGCACAAGGTACTTCTCAGTGTACACCAAAGGCTGGTTGCTTCTTTTGAGAGACTGTGAGAACAGCAGATGAGGGTCCTGGACAGACCCGTGTTCATTTTCTGTAGGGAGGTGTCTGGAGGGGGTGTCCAAGCCAAGCATCTGTGCCTGGGATGAGCTGTCTGTCTAGATGAGGACCCTTTGCAGCTCATATCCTGTGGCTTCAACTGAAGGTTGCTTCCTGAATGGAAAATGAAAACAAGTCTTGGGAAGTGGGCATTTGAGACCAACTGGGAGCCCAAGGATGTCCTTACCTAAGGATGCTTACCCTGAGTCACAGGGACACTGCACCAGCTGCACCCATCTGCTTGCCTCCTTTAGTAGCATCTTCACTTGCAAGTCTTGGGGCCAGACTTCTGACAGCCGTCCTGCTGTCTCCCCATACGTGCAGTACACTGGGGACCCAAAACACTGCCAGAGTCTGCAGAAAGGCCTGTGCAGGAAGGAGAAAAAAGTCTGTTATCAAATTTCTGTTAACTGTTCCTTCCCTATCATCATGCCAGTGAAAGATGTATTCTTCAGCCAGAGTTAAAAAATTTTGCACACATGCATTGCACAATACCTTGCAGAAGCCTACATAGTGAGAAAGGAGCCTGCCACATGGCTCAGGCACCTTCTTTGTAGGCTGGAGATGCTTCAACAGAGAACATAGGGCAGCTCATACCCGATGCTTGATGTGGAGATGGGGCCTCACCCATGGGTGCCTTGTGATGGGCTGGGAAGGGCCAGTAACAGTGAATGCACTGGGTAAATATTCACTGGTACCCTCTAAACCCAGCAGGAAGTTTAAACCCATCTATGGGAGATGGTAAACAACATCCTTGCCTAAAGACAGCTTCCCTGGGTGTTCTGGGCTGCTCCCACATGAGGTGGCATGCGAGGGAGGCGAGGGTGGGCAGGAGCCAGGTTTGGTCAGTTTGAGCCTGGGCTTGGAGACTTGGTTTGCACCAACCCCTCACTCCTGGAGGGCTGGCTGGAGACCTTGTTGTGCTCTGCTCCTCCTCTGCAGCATATGTAGCTGCTTTTACAGCATCCTTCCCTTTTTCTTCAGAGACACAGGTCTGTTCTACAGAAAGGGAGGGAACTAGCAGTGTATTTACACCCACACTTGCAATCAGGAACAGTTTGATATCCCCTGATATTTACATCCAAGGTTTTTGCCAGCTCTGAATATTGCAATCAGTCCAAGTGTACAGCAATAAAAACTTTAACCCCACCATCCCAATGCCCATTCACCCTCACTCACTGATGCCTTTGAAATAACAAGAACAGCCTATTACATTGAAAGGTGTGTAACATTGGGAAAGTCCTCTTCCACCACCAGCCTTTACCCTTTGTGGTTACACATCTCCTCATCTAGTGAACACTATGATGTATTTTATGCCTAAAGCATTCACACAACTGCACTCCCAGCACAATGAACACATAGCCCTACTTTTAAATACCGCTCCCTGACACAGGGAAGAACCGAGACTGGCTTATCATCATCATCATCAGCAGCAGCAGCAGCAGCATCCTCATCATCATCACACAATCTGTGATGGCTTAGTTAGTTAATGGATATTAGGAGTGCAGCTTCAGGGAAAGGCAGTGAGTCCATAGAATGGAAATACTAAAATCTGTGTAGCTACCCCCATAGCTGCCAAATTAGTTGGTAGGGCACTAAGGTAAATCAGGTGCACATTTAGCCACTATTGAGACAACAAGGCATCTTATCAGTGGTGCCTGTACAAGTCAGCTATTAATTTTTAGACAGTCAGTGGCATGCAAGGGTCATGGTGATGCAAGGGCATTTTCCTTTGGACAACAGAACATCTCCTGATTTTTCCCCACTCCAGCACTGAGACCTTATGACTCTTCCCACTCCTTTGGTGCATTATCCATAGAAGAAAACAGCAACATCACCCAACCAACCATTCCTTCCCCTTCTTCCCCCCAAACTCCTCATGGCTGGTACCTGTGGGTACAAACCCAGTACTTCCTCAGCAGGCAGTCTCCAGCAGCTCACAGTGTGGGAGGGAAGCCTGGACAGACTTCTGTCGCTTCCTGACCTCAGTCTTTGGTGCACCTGAAAACCAAACACAAGAAGCAGAACTGCACAGCACATACGCACTGTTGGTTTGATCCATGGAGCCCTGAGTGCCGGCTCCTGGTATTGCTCACTGGGACAGCAGAGCTGGCAGATACCCGTCTCATAGAGCATCACTCTTCCCTGGGACTTCAAAGAAAGTCTGAAAGCTCTTCACAGTGGCCACCACCAGCAGCTATCTGGGCTGAGGCAAGATGTGTCCTCTGAGGAGCCTTTGCCCTGCAGCTGCTGGAAGGCATCACTGGAGGAAACCTCTCTGAGACACCTGGCCCCACCTGGTGGGGCTGTGGTGGGTGAAGCGGCAGGTATCCAAAGGCAGAAGGAAGGGGAGCTGCCAGGAAAGTGCCCAAGAGCTGGGGATCCACCATGGGACTGCAGCAAGCAGGTCTGATGCCTCCAGCCATGTGACAGCAGTTGGTCCCAGTGGAGCAGATGGAGGAGGTAAGCTGTCAACATCAGATGGGGATAAGACAGGCTGCCTCCTGAAAAAAACAGATTTCATGTTATTCAGGGATACATCTGCCCTGTGTCTTGTGTCACATTGCACTTCTTCCCCCAGAGAACTCCTGGTGCACTAAGAAGGTATCACACCCCTCAAAGAGAGCTGCTTGCATCCCTTTCTCCAGTAAAACTTGCCTTGCACTTCTCTTCCTTCCAGTGTCCCTGCACACAGTGACAAGGGGCTGCTCAGCCCATGTATGCACACACGCTCATGCTCATCCATCATTTTCTCTGCCACTACAGAATCACAGAGTGCTGTACGTTGGAAGGAACCTCTGGAGGTTGTCTGGTCCAACTCCCCCACTCAAGTAAGGTCACCTACAGCAGGTTGCCCAGGATCATATCAGGCAGCTTTTGAATATCTCGAATTATATACAGTGATGAGATTCCCCTAAGCCTTCTCTTCTTAATGCTGAATAAATAGTCCCAACTCTCACAGCACTTTTTCATAGTAGAGGTGCTCCAGTTGATCCTTCAATCAATCCCTCTTCAGTGTGTCCCTGTCTGTACCATACTGAGAAGACAAGAACTGGACATAGTCCTCCTGGTGTGGCCTCACCAGATCTGAGTAGAGGGGTACGATCATCTCCCTCAAACAGCTGGCAATACTCCTCCTAATGCAGCCCAGGAAACCATTCACATTCTTTGCCCCAAGGGCACATTGCTGGGTCATGTTCTACTTGGTGTCCACCAGGACCCCCAGGTCCTATTCCGCTAAACTACTTTCTATCTGGGCAGACTCCAGCATATATATTGGTGTCTGGGGTTGTTGCTCCCCTGGTGCAGGACTTTGCACTTCCCCTTGTTGAATTTCATCAAGTTCTTGTCAGCCTATTTCTCAAGCCTGTCAAGGTCCCTCTGGAGGGCAGCATGACCCTCTGTTATCAGCCACTCCTCCCAGTTTTCTGTCATCTGCAAAATTCCTGAGGTTGTCCTCTGCCTCATCATCCAGATAATTAATGAAGATGTTGAAGGACCCAGTGTTGACCCCTGGGGCACACTGCTAGTCACTAGTATCCAATTAGATGTTGTGCCACTGATCACCACACTTTTGGTCTGCCAATTCAGCCAGTTTTCAATCTACCTCACTGTGTGCTCATCCAAGCAATACATCAACAGCTTATCCATGAGGATCTTATGAGAGACAATATCAAAGGCCTTACTGAAGTCCAAATAGACAACACCCACTGCTCTCCTCTCATCCACCAGGCCAGTTATTTAATTGTAGAAGGTTATCAGGTTGGTCAAGCATGACTTCCTCTTCATGAACCCATGCTGACTGTTCCTGATTATTTTCTTGTCATTCATACGCCTGAAAATGGTTTCCAGGCTTAGCTGTTACATCTTGGCAAAGATGCAGACATGGCACAAAGTAATCCCAGGTGGGCAATCAGAACTGTTATGACAAAGTTTTCACTGTTTCTTTTACACCCACAGCATGGGATGATTATTTAAAAAGAGATATTTGCATTGTTTAAATGAACTATAGACTGGGGATTTGATGATATCCATACCCATTTTCATTTGCTTCAAGTTTAGTTGGCTTGAGAAATTCCAGTCTTCCAATGCCTGCAAGTAATATGAATTGCTGGTACTCTTTTGACCAGTTTCCTTAGTTTTTTACTATTTCCTTAACAGACAGGAAGGGTGTCAGCAAGCTTCCCAGAAAGAATTAGTCCAAGTGCCCTAATATGTAGTCATTTCTACATGATTATGCTTAAAACTGTTTTAAAGGTGTTTCAGCATATCCAAAATCATTAGCTTCTAACCGTAGAGTTAGGTCAAGACAACCTGACATTGGCTATTTTCCCTCCCTCTCTCTCCACAGGCAAGGGACTCCAATTAGTGAACCTTTTTAAGAAGTGTGGGCTTCAGTTTGCTGTGCTCCTTGGGACGAAGCAAGATAGCAATTATTCACCATTACACATAACACACAGTACTTGTGGGTGACTCCCCTGATATTATTGCATCTTCTGAGTACTTCCAGAATGAAGAAATAAAGTACATTTAGTCAGAAGTATCCTAAAGGGAAAAAGCACACCAGGCAGAATGATGCAAATAGACAAAGCTGCCATTCAATTATATGGGCAGGTTTTTGCTCCTATGGTGCTATCTGATGCTGTGACTCACACAACAGCCTGTACCTCTTCTACAGCAACCCTGCTGAAGTCCCTGAGGTCACCTCAAGACTGATGCATGACTCATTACCAGGGTTTCTGAATCCCACTCCTGGTGAGATGGCTCAGTGGCAAAGCACAGGCCTCTCAGGCATTTACTACTTCCCTTTTGCCACTTGTTTATTAATCAGACTTTCTCATCAGCAGAGTCCTTCCACATCTGACCCGTGGCCAATTAGCCAGCAAGCAGAAGTCAAGCACAAATGACTGGCTGCACAGATCAAGGCCTATGGGCATTAGCGAACAGCCAGAGACCAAACATCCTCCCCCAGGTGAACCTCTTGTGCTTGAGGACATGAAGAGACAGAAAACCTGCCTGGGGTTTTGAGAGCAGCTAGGAGGGAGGGATGAGCCATAGGGTCTGACTAGGCAGACACATATGAAATATAAATAAGGCAATTTTGGTATGTGGAGCTGGGTGAGAATCAATTTTTTTCAAATGGGAAAAAAAAATCTGTTAATTGAGACATATGAGGACCACAGCACACATTTGCAGAGCAGAAAGAAATTAGCAAGTATTTCCTTTTGTGGATGTGGCTAAGAAAACACAAGCCTCAAGGCTTGGAGATGGATGTGGCATTCAGCACCCAACTTCAGCAAGGAGTACTTGCTATAGATAGCAAACTGGAAGGACTTTGTGAAGCAGTTCTTGAGCAGGTTTGAAGTGCCTGTGACCTCAGCAAGACAACATAGTCTACTCAAGCTAATGGAGTGGCTCAAATGTGTGCACAAAAGCATTGCTATAAAAGCTTGAAACCTGAGCATCCCAATCCACATAGAACTTGTCAGCAAAACAAGTCCTGTGTTTCACAGCCCAATTAGGTAGGACTTACACTCAGCAGTATCAAGTTGTGTCAAGTTTTAGCATTGCCATAGAGCTTGGAAGGTGGAAAGGAGAGTCTAATTTTACCTGTGATGTTACTAAGGATTTGTGGAGTCTTTCTATAGTATAGCTGAGGTGTTCTAGATAGGCCAGCAAACAATTGTAATGTATTAATTTGAAACTTTACCTCCCAGATCTATCTTCCCTTATGATGCTAACAAAACTTTTCCATCTGTTTTACAGTACTGCCTAGTCAGAGAAAGATTTTGCTTTTACACAAAGCCACTGACTGAAGTGGACAATCAGATCTGCAAAACAAAAGGTTCAGAGAAGGGTTTAAGAAAGAAGTGCCAGGAAAATTTATCTAGGTGTCATCATGTTATCTAGTGTACTCAACTGGTACCCTTTTCACCACATCCATCTTGGTCCATTTCTGATCTACACCATCAAACCTACATAAAACCAGAAATGATGTAGCATGTCTAAAGTTGTTTATCTACATAGCTGTTTTGGTTGCTTCATGGTCATTAAGAAAGGTCAAAGAAAGTCCTACCCCACTGATGAACATGCCTGGCAAGCTGGTAAAAACACATGAGGAGAAGGCTGAGGTACTCAATAATGTGTTTGCCTCAGTCTTCACTGGCAACTTTTCTTCTCACACCTCTCAGGATGATGGGCTGCAAGGTGGGGACCAGGGGGAATAAAGTCCTTCCTGCTACTAGAGAAGATTGGGTTCGTGACCACCTGAGGAACCTGAACAAGTCTATGGGACTTGCATGCATCCCAGAGTCCAGAGGGAATTGCCTGAAGTAGTTGCCAAGCCATTCTCCATGATATCTGAGAAGTCCTGGCAGTCAGGTGAAGTCCCTGGAGACTGGAACAGGGGAAACATCACACCCATTTTTAAAACAGGTAGACAGGAGATCCTGGGCACTACTGACCTGTCAGCCTCACCTCTATGCCTGGAGAGATCATGGAACAGATCCTCCTAGAAGGACAGGGAGGCAATTTGAGACAGCCAGCATGGCAACTCCTGCCTGACCAACCTCATGGCCTTCTATGATGGAGTGACTACATCTGTGGACAAGGAAAGAGCTACAAATGTAGTTTATCTGGACTTCTGTAAAGCCTTTAACACAGTCCCCCTCAATATCTTTTTCTCTAAATTGGAGAGATATGGTTTGATGGGTGGGCTGTTTGGTGGATAACAAATTGGTTGGATGGTCTCATCCAGAGGGTAGTGGTCAACAGCTCAATGTCTGCACATGGATTGGTGGCAAGTGCTGTCCCTCAGGAGTCTGTACCGGGATCAGTAATGTTTAGTATCTTCATCAATGACATAGACAGTGTGACCAAGTGTATCCTCAGCATGTTTGTAGATGACACCAGGCTGAGTGGTGTGATTGACATGCCAGAGAGAGAGGATGTCATCCAGAGGGACCTGGACAAGCTCAAGAACTGGACCCATGTGAACCTCATGAGTTCAACAAGGCCAAGTGCAACGTTCTGCACCTGGGTTGGGGCAATTCCAAGCACAAATATAGGCTGAGGGATGAAAGGATTGAGAGCAGTCCTGCAGAGAAGGACTTGGGGGTACTGGTAGATGAAAAGCTCGACATGAGCTGGCAAGGTGTGCTCGCAGCACAGAGGGACAACCTTATCCTAGGCTGCATCAAAAGAAGCATGGCCAGCAGGCTGAGGGAGATGATTCTGCCCCTCTACACCACTCTCACAAGACCTCACTTGGAGTATTGCATCCAGCTCTAGGCTCCCCAGCACAAGAAGGGCAGGGACTTGTTGGAGCAAGTCCAGAGGCGGGCCACAAAAATGACCAGAGGGCTGGAACAGCTCTGCTGTGAGGACAGGCTGAGAGGCTTGGGGTTGTTCGGTCTGGAGAAGAGAAGGCTCCGAGAAGACCTTATTGTAGCCTTTCCATACTTAAAGGGGACCTATAAGAAAGATGGGGACAAACTTTTTAGCAGGGCCTGTTGCAACAGAACAAGGGGTGATGGTTTGAAACTAAAAGAGGGGAGATTTAGACTAGATACAAGGAAGAAATTTTTTACAATGAGGGTGGTGAGACACTGGCACAGGGGTTGCCCAGGGAGGTGTTATATGCCCCATCCCTGGAAACATTCAAGGTCAGGTTGGATGGGGCTCTGAGAAACCTCATTTAAAGATGTCCCTTCACAACACTTAAAAGTCCTTTCCAATCCAAATCATTCTGTGATTCTGTGAATCTATGAAATAGGCTGCCATTGAGCTAAAACATTACTTCAAGTAACAACCTGATTGGCTGATTCTGAATATTTTAGCATCAATACAACTGGTCAACAAATGTAGGCTAGAGGACATTTGCATTGTTGAGGTGGCACATGCTAAAAGTAGTGAAGATTAAAAAAAAGATAGGGTGATCCCTATCTGAGGCATCCATCCTTTTCGGAAGGATGACTGATGTATAGACACACTGGGCTCAGACCACTGCATGAGACCAGACCTGCTGAAGACTCTCAGATCTTTGACATGCTAAAGTTCCCACCTTCCTGGCTAATGCTCAGCAGTATTTTACTCATTTGGAGCCATTAAAGTTTATATATTTTACATCTGATGGATCAAGATGATAAAAAAAAGAGATGGTATTTCATACAGCTAACACCACAATAGTCTCTACACTTTGAATTATCTCTTTATTTTAAATCTCTATTTCCAATTGGAAGTCAGCTCTAATTTGCAGTTTTCCAGCTTCCACACCACAACCACAAGGAGCTGGTGTAGGTGACACCTCTGTAGCGATTTTCAACCTGAGTAATTTTTACATATTTTACCAACAGTGACCACTACTTTCAGTTATGAATTTCAAGCAGTGAGAGGATGACATATACTACCTGGTTAACAGTCACACTAAACTGTTATGTGGGACAGGAAATGGATTTTGTATTTAACTGAGTATACAGGGAAAACGCATGGTGAGCAAGCTGAAATTAGTGTTCCCATCCAGAACTTACTGACTTACCATTTAACACCCCTATTTATGCATGACACATAACCCATGTCCCATATCAGCATTCTGCCTGCCCTGGAAAGGGATAACCTGTTCACAGCTTTCTTTTAATGAATCCTAGATCCTCGCAAAAGCCCCTTCCAGAGATCAATCCAATTATACCAGTCCTACAACAGCTGACAAAATCACAGTCTAGAATAAGAACAATTTTTTTTTCCCTAAAATCAGCTTCAATTTTGCTTTAAGTGAACAGTCTAAATTACAGGTAATAGCAATAAAAGATTGTTAATCACCATCATCATCAGTTCAACTAAAGCATCACAACAGAAACATTCTTCACCTCAAAGGAATTGTTTTGGGGTTTTTTTCTCTAATTATGAACAGGATAGAAAATTCAACCATTTGCATTGTTGCTTGTTATGTGAATGGATGCTTACTGATCTTTTGATTTCTAGCTTAGAAAGACAATTTTAACAATTTAACGAGCATGCTTTCCTAGAACAGGATGGTTGGTTTGCCCTTTCTGTCCTCCCCAGGAAGCATACAATGTTCATACTCTTAGTCCTGGAAACCCCTTACAAAGGAACAAATTGGAGGCATTTAGTTCCACCTTTGTCCTGACATTTTCTCTAAATATTTTTCTGCCCACTAACAGCTTTCTATTCCAAAGTAGATGTTCTCTCTTCCATCTCAGTAACCCTGTCATTTAAATTTGAAGGGCCATTTTTATTTGTTAGATCTTATGACATGTACTGCAGTTCTTACAGTATTTTTTCCCTTCCACTGATGCAACCAAAGATATTTACATTTCCATGTCATCTACCAATGCAGTTTTCCTTTCTCTCAAGGACTGTTGATAATTACAGCTATAGTTAATTGCTATTCCCAAGCAACATAGTTTATTTTTCAGCAAAATACCAATTTCCAATCCTACAGGAAATCTTAAAGATCATGCAAATATACAAGGGGAGGTGATAGAAGGTTAGAGAGCCAGAATGGTGAGTTTCAGAGCATTAGTTACCAACGTAACTCTGTTCATCACATAACCTTTACAACAGTTTTGTTATGTGGGACAGACTGGCTGAAGGTTACTCACTTCCCTTCATCAAGAATTTAGCAGACAGATAAAAAAGGCATTATTCATTCTAATGAGGACATAAAAGCTGTATATCTGAATAACAGCACATGGAAACAAGCTGCAGATTCTCACTTCAGAAAATATAAGCCAAAGCACTACAATCGTTTCTCCCCCTGCTAGTTCCTGCAGTGACAAAAGTGGAAGTTAACTTGTGCTGAAGTCTAATTGGAAGGTTTTAATTCTTTCAGTCAAGATGGAGGATATTCCTTAAGAAAGCCCAAATTATTCCTTTTCAGCCCACTCAGCAACAGGTGAGAGGCTCAGTGTGGATTTTAATAGACAACTTTCTGGAGGACAAGTTCAAACGATGACCATGGCCCATTACAAACTTCTAATCTCAAAACCAGGCCATTGCCACTGACTTAAACACCTCTCCCCAGCAGGTGTACTTCTACTCCCACACTAACTCTTCCTTGAAATTAAGAGATCAAAGGATATCATTCTACACCCCACTTATGAAGAAAGTGTCCTATAAGACAAGAGTTGTGCCCATTAATGAGAGGATATTCTCAGGCTTGCTCTCTGCAAGGCAATGTGGAAACCTACAACAGAGAGGTGCTTTGTTCATGTTGTACTGCAGGGAGGATGAGTAACACCCAAGACTGTGTCCATGGCTGAAAGGTGAGGGGTGTTTGGATGTTTCCTAAAATGGCTACTCCGAGCTTTCAAATTTTCTAGTATGAGGAAAATGAATAGCATTAATGAGAAAACCTATAGAAACCACCGTTTCACAATTTAGTTCAGAATGTTTTTTCTGAATGTCTCTTTGGTGCTTTCTGGCATCACTCCTTTTTGTCTCCCAGTACCTCTGCCATAGGTGAAAGCATTTACTCCTTTAAATGTTGAAGCTACCTGCCTGAAAATGCTGCTGGTCATAAGGGTACTCCTGCCTTTCCACATTCCCACACATTTCAGATCCTTTCCTATACTCTTCCTGATGGTGGGGCTTACCTTGTATTATCTTCACCCGTGTGCATCACAAAACACAGAGTCAGAACATCACCATCACAGGCAATTTATGGTTGGCCCTAGACAACAAAGGAAACCCTGTGAGGTGCATCCCAACAGCTAGAGTCATTCTTGGGGTCTTGGGGAGGGGATAACACCGGGAGAGACTTTATCTCTAAGGGCCTCCTCCGGGATGAAATTCACCGGCAGCTCAGCATCTCCTAAAGCCTTGTTCTCCTATTGCACCGAACTCGGGAAAAGAGAGTTTGGGGCAGGACTGCTCTCTTATCCGGAGGAGGATTTACTCCTAAACCACGGTCCCACTATGGAAGGAGCTCTGAGGGCGGGGGTTTCGAGGGTGGGGGTTCCGAGGGCGGCTGTCCCCTTTGCAGAGGGAGCGCAGTCCCGGCGTTCCGAAGCGGGGCCGGTGCGCCCCGGTGAAGGACACCCGTCGCGGAGTCCGGCGCGGGTTTCCCAGATCCAGTCCCCCGGCCTGGGAGAAGCCTGCCCGGGGTGGTGGCAGCGGATAGCGGGGACCACCAGGTGGCGGGAACCTCCCCGAGCCCTCCGGTCCCGCCCTCCTAGAAGCCCCCACTCCTGCCTGGCCCCGCAGCCCCCGCGCCACGGCACCCGTGGGCGGTGTACGTACTCACGGCTGCTGCAGGGCTCCGGCGGGGCCGGGCGAGGAGGAGAGGGAGGAGGAGAAGGAGCAGAAGGAGAAGGAGGAGGGCAGGTGTCCTTTGCTCCCCACCCGCCGGCTGCTCGAAGCCGCCTGGGTCTGTCACGCCTGGCCCTTCGCCGGGTTTGAGGCCCCGTGCCCGCCGGGAGGGCGCGGTGGGGCCGCTCCCAACTCCCCGGAGCGTTCGGCGAAGCGCGGCTCAGGGAGGGAGAGAGGAGGCGGGACGGCTCCCGGTTCCTGCCCCGGCCCCGTCCCGCCCCCGGCTGCGGCTCCGCCGAGGGGAGGCCGAGCGGTGCCGGCCGTCGGGGGCCGCCGCGCCTCGCTGACCGGGGAACCTCAGCCCGTTGCCGAGGAGGATCCACCCCGTGCCCCGAGGGGCCGCTTCGGTGAAGGAAAGTGGTCCTTTGCACGCCAGCAAGATGGGGAGGACCATGAGACCCGATGACATCAACCCCCGGACGGGGTTGGTCGTGGCTCTGGTCAGCGTCTTCCTGGTGTTCGGCTTCATGTTCACCGTGTCCGGCATCAAGGGAGAGACCCTGGGGGACATTCCACTGCTGGCCATCGGGCCGGCCATCTGCCTGCCGGGCATCGCCGCCATCGCCCTCACCAGAAAGACCGACGGCTGCACCAAATGGCCCAAGAACAAGTGTCCGTGCTGCAAGCAAGTCATGGACCGAGATGTCATGGAGCTGCTGAGGACACCGTCGGACCTGGAGTCTGGCAAGGGCAGTTGCAATGAGCTGGCTAAGCAAGCATACCAGAAGGACAGGAGAGTGGTGCGGGGTGAGGACTCCCTGTCCATCTGCACCACCACCACCACGACCACCACCACCATGGGAGAGTGCAAGAGCCTCATCAGAAAGGTGGAGCAGGAGGAGATGCTAAGATACCTGGAGACCTGTTACCCAGAGATGCCGGGGAATGTGTTCGTGGGAGATGGCTCCACATACAGTGCCTTGGAGAAAAAGAGCTCTTCTCCCACCAGGGACAGCACTGCTTGCCCTGACATTGAAGATAACATTTTTGTTGCTCCTAAAGACAGTATCATTGTCTGCTCTTACAAGGAGAACAGCCCTTATGACAGATACTGTTGTTACATAAACCCTACTGGAGTCAACTCAGACCAGGAGACCATAGTGTGAAAGATGCATACTTTATGTATATGTATGTGTACAAAAACTACAACTTCAACTTCTTGATAGGGGATAATATAGTTGACTGCACTGCATGGGACAATCCTGATACTATTACAATTTAACCTGGTATGTGACTGATACTCAAACCTTTTGTGCCTGAAATACTCTTTCTGTAAGTAAACAAGCATGTTTAAAGGTTAAAGAATTCAATCCTTCATTTTGAAAAAAAAAAAAAAGAAATTACAGTTTAATTTCATTTTCTCCCTTTTCCTCCTTTTTGTTTTCCTGCTGCTGCCTGTTTTACCCAAGCCTGTAAACACACTGGCAGGAGGACAGCAGTGGCTGTCAGTTGAGATCAGGAGCCGAATCAAAACTCTGGAGCTGTCTGTAAGAAAGAATGTGGTGCTCTATGGATGAATGGGTCTTAGCAATAGTGTCATTTTATTCTGGGAGGGATTGAGAGATGTCAGCATGCACTCCAATAGCTGGCTGATGTTAGGGAATATAGAAGTGTTTCGTCTCTTTTCCTTCTTCCTGGCAGGATTTTATTTTTGTCTGCTTCAAGAAATCAATGTGCAGACCCTCTGGGTTCTTCTGAAGGTCTCATAGGAGCCAGATAGGCTCAGGGGAGTTTTCAAAGACTAATCCATCATCAATAGCATGCAAGTTACTGGTTTTAGCTTAATTCCCTCCTGATAGTGAGTTCACTGGAATGTTTCTAACACTTCTGGATTTTATAGGCTTACTTGACAAGGAAATTACAACATGATAATGACACAGTTCTTGCAGAGACTAGGAACGGCTGTCGGTGGACTCAGGGTCTTAAAAATATATTTCTGTACCTCTAAAGTCACTTACAGAATAGACTTCTATGGGTTGTGTTTAGAGATGTATCTGACTTCTGAAAATATCATTTTCATGTGCCTTTTCTAAAATGCCAGACGTTTCTCTACAGGTTTTGAATGGTTACAGTCCACTCAGGGGTCTCAAAGCCATGCTTTGCAGGGGGAGAGAACAGAGAACCTGCCAGGCAGGTGTTTTTGTTCACAGCATAGTGATACATAGCAAGAGAAATATGAAGTGAGTAATAAGGGTTAGCCACTCAAAATCTGAGCCTGCAGCTTTACATACAGGAACGCAAATCCTGGCTATTCTGTCCAACAGTAAATTGCATGTTCCATGCTGTGTGTGAAAATCTTGTCTGGCCTCTACTGTGTAGGTAATAGAGATGTGGTATAATACGATGTACATGCTAAGCAACTACTCTAATGGTTAAGGTCTTGGGAAAATGGTTACTAAATCATAGAGTAATTTGCTAGCATCTCTCAAAGTCTCAGTTCCTATAACTGAACTCTCAAAAATCTCAAAAGCAATGGGATGGGAGACTAATAACTGTTCTTACTTAGTTGTTTTTTGTCAACCCTAAGTTGTATCAGACAATAGTGTTGAATTACAAGGTAGGAAAGAAGAAAAACAGCCTTTCTTCTGTAGCAGCCTGTGATGTTGAGCAGAAAGTGTCAAGGACTTTTCCAATTAAATCAACCATTCTTCACTGCCCATGGAATTGTTTAGAAAGTGAATGGAAACTTTATGCATCTACTTGTTTGCTTGTTTGGAAACTTTTGTCAAATCACTATGGACAATCAGTCTCTGAAGAGGTTTACAGAAGGAGGAAATGCATTTTTCAAGTAAGATAGTTTGGTTTCTCTCAGATCAAACAACGTGTTAATGCTTTGGCCAGACTTTGGTGGGGCATCAGGATGCTATTAGGATAAATTAAAAAAATGCAAGCTAGTTTAAGTCAGATAAAGCCTCTCAGTAGGTGGTTACAGGCAGCTTTGCTGCTCTGGCATGCCTCAGCAGTACTGTGGGAATAAGCAAACACTTACACTCTGTACATCCCAAGTTTTATCCACTGAGCAAAGAAATTCCACAAAAACAGACCCTCTCCCTTACATGTTCAGCTCCCACATAAAAGCACTCTGTCATCAGACAGATCACCTCCTGCAGGCTTAGTCACTGCAGGACCTTATTCTGCAATGTATGGAGCAGCTTTTTGATGACACTGGGAAGTCTTATTTCATGACCTCTGAAGCCAACAACTGAAACACTTCTGATGATCATGATGAGAAATAAGGTCTTTCATCACTTTCTGTTCCCAAGGGAACCAGGTGAAGGTTTCAGCTTGTGCCCATGGGTGCTTAGTATCCTTGAAGATCAGACCCACCATGAGAAAACAGCCTACCAGGTAGCTGCACACTGCCTTTGCCGGGGTTGTGAGCCATCACTTGCCTTGCATAAGAGAGCAAAGCGTCAGCCCACTGGGAACCTAGATTTGTACAGTTCTGCAAATATGTAAAGGAAGAGGTCAGCTTTTCTGTTTTGTCTAGGATTAGATGTTCTCTGTCAAAAGTTATATGGGGTTTTATGAGGCAAGACAGCAAACTTTAGTGACAAATGGAATGGTAAATACACAACTCGAGATACAGCCACGCAGATCTGAGTCACGTGCTATTCCATGCTTAGTGTAGAAACAAGAGAATGTTTGTATTAAACCAAAGCTTAATGGGAGTGAACATTTTCCACAATATACAGATATAAAACATGTATATTTAACACGTGATATTTGCAGGCAATGTCCTTCCTCTGTTCATTTAGCTGAGGTAAGATTTCATAACAAAATACATTTAAGCAATATTTCTAGGCTAATCCACCATAATCCACTGAAGTATTTTATTGAACATGTGAGAATTTGAAGTTAAAGAAATATTAGTACTGCCTCTGAAATCTCTTTCTTTGATTTTTCCTTTCTTTTCTGCTAGCTAATCAGAGAATGAAATGGAAATGGATTAATTTGGCAATTAAAAAATAAGAATTTGTCCATTTAGAAATGAATTTTGTTGTGAGTTTCTGTTGTTTTGGTTTGTTTTTTTTTAAAGTGAGCTTTTTTTCATATGCTGTCATTTTTGCCAGTAGAAATCTACTGCTTATTTGATCAAAGACAGCATGACAGCAGCTCCAAGCTTTTTATGCAGACACCATTCCCAGGCCAGAGAATTACTTGGGCTTTATTTTTGTTCAGCTCATGTGGTCTCTTCTAATGGCCACTAGAATTTGTAGGACCAGTGCTGGTATTGGAACAGGCAGTAATAATCGAGTTGCTTTCCAGAGGCAGCTTCTAGTCCTGGGTCTGATTGGGGTGTGATTCCAAGCCGTGACCCAGAGATGAGAGCTTCTTTCTGTTCTTCCTACCTTTAAAACACCTCTGGGTCAAAGTCCTAGGTATCCATGCTATCCTCCAAACAATACATACAATTGTAGTAGAACTTTGTTTGTGGGTTTAACTTTAACACGGTCAATTGCCACATACTGCAATACGCTTTATATTAGCGTTTGAAGAAAACCAGTGATCTGGACATTCAGAGAGGGCTTCTAGGATACATAAGATTTAATTTTAGAATGGCATTTTTCATAGTGCTACAGTGGAGTTTACCTTCTTTTAAGAAACAATGTGATACACAGATCAACTGTACACAGAACAAAAACAAATTTTGTGTTGCTTTGTTTAAACATTGATTGTCATAAGTAGCAATTTTACAGTCATACAAGCTGATCATTGCAAAGCATTGAACACAACAATGGGTGTTTTAATCAGTGTGCAGTTTGTCCTCTTGGAGCACTAAACAATAGCTGGTCCTTTTCTGCCTGGAAGTGAGTGGGAGGTGAGAGTGCGCAGGGTGTGTGTACTGTACTCTGGATCTGCGCCTGCAGAAGTGTGATGCTTTTCCCCAGGCAGTTCCTCCCCATCCAATCCCAACCTCTTCACAGCCCTGGCTCCAGTAACTATTTATTATGTTGTGAATAGCAGGGTAACAGCCCCTCTCAGCAATTTTCCTGGTACATACCAGAGTGTTTGCAGAACGAGCTCCTGCTCTTGACCAGGCTGGTAGAATCTGACCCTACATTATCCATCCTGTGTAAGCCATTATGTTGAGATGTCCAACTGAATTGTCAGTTCTCACAGCACAGGCCTGGGATTTTCCATCTCTGTGTAATACCTTTCACACTAGAAGTGCTGTAGAGATGGGTTAGAGTTGGGTGGCTGTCAGGCCTCAAAGACACTTTCAGCCTGGTTTTCATGAGCATTTAGGGACTAATCTATTTATACACAGAGCACAATCTGTACTCAGAAACTTGAATCTCAACACGTTGCCAGTAAAGCCATATTGCTGGGGAATGCAGTCCTGACATGGGAGATTTTCTGAGTCTTGAAAGGTTTCTCTGTAAGTTTCTAATATCCATCATATTAAAACTCATAGAAGAGTTTCCTGATATGTGAACTAGAGGGGTTTTCTCGACACATTCTTAACACACAGCATGGGGCATCAGCTGCAAAGCAGCTCGTGGTGAGCCCATTTCTGCTCTGCAGCCCATCTGAACATGCAATCCCTACTGCGATGACTGTCGGTGGGTTTGTTATTTCTCTGATACTATGGGACCTTTCATGTCTGCTCTTCAGAAACAACACAGACAGGAGATCTAGAATTCACTTTTAATGCTCCTTGGCAAACTTTCACCAGTAAGAATTTCCTTTAATTTATCAGTCATCTCAGTGGAGGAATTCCAGACCCTGTATGTCTTACTAGGCAAGGACATCTAGCTATCATTGGGTTTTAAACCATGGTTTATTTTCTGTTCAGAACAGATGCATGGATTAGCCCTGACCAGCTGATTGTCAGATGCATGCAGAAGTGTTTATGCTTGATGTGTTTACTTACAAACACTGCACAATGGATAGGTGTGTATACGTTACAATTTGTTTGCAAGAGCAGGTCATAGAATGCAAAAGCAGAGCATATATTAACTTCAGATCTGCTTAGAGGACCCCTCTGTCTTTCTGACACCACACTCAAATTTTCTGCGTCAAGCTTATTGTTGCAGTTTAAAACTCCTTCCATCCTCTAGAAAATGAGAATTTTTCTAAGAACACTATTGTGGCCTTTTAAGGACACACAGTTCTTCCAACAGGATACACAGGGTTTAAATGTCCCAGGACTGTGTTTCATTATAACCCCTGTGAAATCCTGGCTCCGTTACCAATCACAAACTGAAATTTTCCAGTGCTTTGGATTCAGCATTTCCCCAAACCATTGGTAAAAGCCTTGAACCCTTGGTAAATTCTAACAGATTCAGTACTAGTATTTTTTCAACCTACAGTTGAAAAACTATGGGTTTCAACCTACAGTCAGCTTACTTAGGGAGTAGAAAAGGGTTAAATACTTTGAAAATGTCTCTATATTTTGTTCTAGTGAGACAAGAACAGAAAAAGAAGTATTTTTCATGAAAGCAAAAGAGATCAAAAAGACTTCACAGGCAGTATTTCATGGCTTTGTTAGATTAGCTGTGTTATATTCTGATCACATAGGCAGTGTGTTTAGTGCATTCTTCCATATGTGTAGCTTCTCTTTGGTAGCTTACCCTGAGCAGCCTACTCGGGCAGGGACAGAGAGTGTTTTTCTGCCTGGAGACAGGATGCAAGAGCTACAGAAAAAGTTGGTATGTAGTAGGGAACTGATTCATTTTCAGATCTCATCAAAACACTTATTTGTACACCACTGTGTTTTACTATGAAATGCAGTGATAATCGTTAGCAATTATGTGCGCTCATGAACATATGGATGCTACTACAGCAGCTTCATGTTTGGCATTCACTGCCTAGGAAGTACCTATTCCTCTGCCATTGAAATCCAAGGCAAAATTCACAAAGGTGTAAAAAAGTCATGTGGAGCTTCAAGGTCAAATTTAGTGCTATATGAAAACAGTTAAACCAGGCACTAGAAGCTAGTTCCAAAAAAGGCTGAATGTGTGCTTACACTGCTACTGCTACTGCAGTAGAAAGGTGAGGTGCAAGTACAGAAAATGGGGTCGCTTGGTTCCCTATCTGAACCAGGAGACCATGGTTAGCATGCTATGGGACACTAAACAGCATCCTGCAGACTCACGTGTGCTCATTGAAAGGCTTCAGTCATCAGGGTTCCCACACAAACAAATTCTACAAAACCCACTCTTTCATGTTTCAAACTGGTTGTTTTATATTTCTACAACAGAAAGTGCATTTTAGCAAATTATAAATTAGGAGGAGAGAACATTGGTTTGCAAATTATTTTATCTTTGAATTTCAGTTTAGAATGTGATAATGTACGATCCAATGTTTTACACTGACTGTTGTGAAGTAGGGAAAATTCAGACAGGAATTAGGAGGACAGAGTACTCATTAGCTGAAAAGCAGAATGTAGCCAGTTGGTGAATAATAAGGGTACTCTTGTATAACTTTGTATTTTTATTGGTCTGAAAGGACAGTCCCAGAAAGACACTCTTAAAAAACCAAAGACTTGAGGTCAGTTCAGATAGAAGGGCTATTAATAACTTTTGGGGATCCAAGTGGGGTGGGAGAAAGAGATGTTCTGTATGCTGGGGAAACTCATACTGATCTCTCCTGCAGACATAAAACTTCAAGAGACCTTGCACCTTCTGACTGTAGAGCCAGGTTCTACACTCATAGTAAGCCCTTGCACCATTTGGAAAGAACACCTGATTTGATTCCACTTTTCTCTAAATAAATAGATTCATTTTTTCTGGTTTGACTGATTAGCTGTAGGAAGAAGCCATTAACTTTTCTGTTTACACATAAAGAACCATGGAACTGGAGTCCTTCTGCACATATTGGTAATGAGCTAATGAAAAGATGTTTGCTACCTAATTTAGGGGATAAAGATTAACTTTTTGGTGGCAAAACACAGTCTTTTTCCAATGCCAATGGTTTGAATAAAAACTAGGAAGTTTTGCACCTGGAAATGCATTAAGCATTTTTTTTACTTGTTGGGATTTTTAAAAATATTGTCATTGTTCAGTCTATTCATCAACATTCAAATTGAAATAATATAGTGAAGGTTTATCAATGTAATTAAAGCCTTTCATAAGTCAGTTTTTGTGTTGTGTGATTTATTTAATATCCACTTGCATCCTCACCTGTATGTAGATGGAGCTGCAATAAATAATAATCAAAATACAAAATCTTTCCATAAAATCTCCATATCATGAATACAGAATTAGTATCCTTTGCATTATTTTGCATGACTGCAGACAGTGAACAGCCTCTGAGAAGTGATCTGTAAAGTACTTACCACTTTCAGTTCTTCAGGTCTTTTAGTGCGTGACATGGACAGTGGGATCGAGTGCACTCTCAGCAAGTTTGTTAACGACACCAAGCTATGTAGCTGGTTGACACACTAGAGGGAAGGAATGACACCCCTTCAACACGGCCAAGTGCAAGGTCCTGCACCTGCGTCAGGACACTCCCAAGCACAAATACAGGTTGGGCAATCAATGGATTTGGAGCAGATCTGAGGAGAAGGACTTGGGGGTGTTGGTTGATGAGAAGCTTAATATGACCTGGTAATGTGCACTCACAGCCCAGAAAGCCAACCATGTCCTGGGCTGCCACACAAAGAAGTGTGACTGGCAGGTTGAGGGAGGTGATTCTTCCTCTCTATTCCACTCTGGTGAGACTGCACCTGGAGTATTGCATCCAGCTTTAGGACCCCCAACTTAAGAAGGACATGGACCTGTTGAAGTGGGTTCCGAGGAGGCCCACAAAGATGATCAGAGGGCTGGAGCATCTTTCCTATGATGACAGGCTGAAAGAGTTAGGATTGTCCAGCCTGGAGAATAGAAGACTCCAGGGAGACCTTGTAGCAGCCTTCCAGTACATAAAGGGGACCTACAAGAAAGTTGGAGAGGGACTTTTTAAGGTTGTGTCATGATAGGACAAGGGGTAATGGCTGTAAACTGGAGGAGGGTAGATTTAGATTAAATGTAAGGAAGAAGTTCTTCACTGTGAGGGTGGTGAGGCACTAGAACAGGTTGCCCAGAGAAGTTGTGCGTGCCTCATCCCTGGAAATGTTCAAGGCCAAGTTGGATGGGGCTTTGAGCAACCTGGTCTAGTGGGAGGTGTCCCTGCCCATGGCAGAGGGGTTACAACTAGATGATCTTTAAGGTCCCTTCCAACCTAAACCATTCTATGATTCTATAATTATTAAAATTGCTTTCCCATTTTCTGCTAGGGATATAATCTCCTAGGAAAGGAGGAACACAACACATATTTATCTGTATAGAGTGCCATTTTAGAAAAGAATACTTGTGAGATTAGCTGACTAACTCCACATCTGGGATGTGAATGTCTGTGTATTCAAAGCATTGCACAGATGCTCACAGAGCATCATGAAGTAAATGCATTCCTGCATTGCCAAGGTCATCAGGACTTAAGTCAGCAGCTGCAGTGTTAGCCATGACAAACTTCCTTGCTACATTTCCTGAACAGTGAGAGATACCAGGAGCTGTAGCAGAATTCTGGAGATCTGAATTTGCAGTAACATCAATCACAAATGCCACCTCACACAAGCATATAGATTTAGAGTGGTGAAATGGGACAGCATTTTAGTTTGCAGGTGCTCTAAAGATCACCTGCCCTTGTGTATGAAGTTCTGTGCAGAGCACCAATCTGTGTTCCCTTGGTCAGTTAAAAAACTGATGCTTACAGAGTTCAAACCTGAGGCAACAGTTGTCAACCATTTTGTATCCTTATACCAGGCATCAATTTGCACTAACCTCTTCCTATGTAGTTATATATATAGCCAGACATGTTTTACATATATAAGAACATGTATTTCTCTCTATATTAAGTATATTCTGTAGATAAAAAATATATGTATGTATGCCTGTGTGGCCACAGCAACACAGAAAAAAAGATCTCTTCAGCTATGCTGTCCTCAGGAGGTAAAAGCAAAGCACCTCTCACAGGCTCTATGCTGCAACCACCTTTGCTGAAATGTGTCATACTGTATCTAATGATTTCTTCACTGTATCTAATTTCTAGTAAAACCTGTGTAACTAAGTAGAGCTCATGTTCCTGAAACTACCCTATAGCTTTGGTAGTTGACAATGAAATATGGCTGTAGCCACTGATTACATCTGTCAAAATGCCTGTGATAAATCTTAAATACTTGTCAGATAACTGAGGACACTTCCATTTGCCTCTCTAATGTTCATTACCCCATACTTCTATCTTCTGGGGTAAGAGCAATCATCTCACCACAATCATCAGACAAAACAACATTAACAAGGACTACTGCTTAAAGCCTCAGAAGAAATATCACAGGTTCAACAGTACTTAGAAATTAATCTACCTCTCATTCTGGAGGTGTTCTCTTCAAGGATAAGATCAAGAGAGAACATCCAAACAGAGGCTGACACTGGCATTCTTTAAGCTGTACCTCTTTGGTAGATAAAAAACAGACTCTAATCCTCTTCAAGCCAGCAAGAGTCTCCTATCTTCAGCAGAATTGGAATGCTACCCAAGGACATGTCAGCGGTGAAGGCTGTCAATCAAATGAGCTTGCTAATGGTCACTTATCACGCATTTCTGTTTAGAAGACTCTAAACTCAGAAGACAATCATTTTAAAGCTTTTAATTCTAAAACCAACACTAAAGTAAAGCAGAAGAGTTAAAACTGAAGTACTGATACAGAAGAACATACGACAAAGCACATTTTTTCACATTCACATTTGATAAAAGACCACATGATATACACCTTTCTAATAAAAATATTTAAAAAGCTAACTCATTCAAATAATAGTGTAAACTATACTATACATCGTGAAGCACTATAATAGAACAGAGTTTCATAATGTCTAGGTAGCAAGTGGATAAAGGAAATGGTTGTATTAAAGGAATCTCTGGGCTCTGGATAACTGAAAGGCTTATTTTGCTAAGATTATAAATACAGTAATTGTGCTGTACCATGTACTAACATGAAATTTAAAAAAAAAAAAAAAAGATAAAGGAATTTTAAGTTTAGGAGAAAAAAAGTGAAACCAATTAAAATTTTTAATTTTTAAAAATTTGGCTGGAGTCTATGTTGGGATCTCATGTGAATGTCCCTTGCTGAGATTCTGATCCTATTCAAGTGTCAGTATTCCCACAGACTTCTGGGACAGAATTTCATTCAGAATGTTCTATATTTTTCTGATTTCAAAAAGCCTTCCATAATTCAGAATGATTTAGATTTCTTCCCCTATTGGGCATCTCTGAAAAATCTAATGTTACCACTGTATTTACCAAAGAATCTGAAGGACTGTAGTATGACTCTCCTATTATGATCACACAGCACATATTCAGCATTGAAAGTATGCTAGCTACATGCGAATGTGGATAACTAGTCAGCTGCTTGTTTAAGCTACACAAATTTATACCAGAATGACTGCATCTACATGTGCGGTTTTGTATTTGGATTTGGGACTGGGTCAGAGTAGAGGGCAAGGGAGCAGATGAAGTGTTGGGGCCTGGGCTGTGGGCCCCGACTTGGAATTGACCTATGGATGTGTCACAACCCAGCAACATGTTCTGTTCCCCAAGGCCCCAGAGGCAGAACCTGGCCCAGCTGTGTGAGGCCCTGCCTTCCCCCAGGTGACTGTTGTTGGGGTGATGGGCGAGGCTAGAGATATATCAACCAGGAACTGAATCAGTTAAAAAAAATGCAGCAAGAACTGAACCAGTTGGAGAGAAGCAACAGAAGAGAAAATAATCAACAAGGAGCTGATCAGTTTGAAAAGAGTTTCTGCAGAAGAGAGTTCCTGTTGGGGCCAGTTGGAGGAGCTTCTTGTTGGGGGCAACTTGCTGAGCTCTCTCAGTAGTGTGTTCCCCTTTGGCTGATATGAGATGGAGAAGAGCAAACAGATGAAGAATAAAAGATGAAGTTCCGCTGAGGGGATGTTGCTGAGTTTGGTGTTGGCCTGAACAAGAAGAGAGCTAGCAGCACAGCAGAATGAGGAGTAAATGCTGATATGTCATTCACAGTCCTTCCGTTTAACCTCCTCCCAGTTAGCTTTGGCCAGACCAGTTTATGTTATGGTGGAAGTGCTGTGACTCTTAGTATCCTTCCTTCCTCTGTTTCACTTATCTAATTCTGTTAGACTGCTTGTTAATCAGTTCAACTGGAACTGGCTAAAGTCTTCAAAATATATTGGCCCTGAAAGGTAATTTATTTCCATAAATAAAACTCTTAAAAAGTATAAACAGGGCCCATTGTACATATGCTTTGTTTTTAAAGAAAGTCAACACCAGCAGTGCTTACAGAGCCATGATCATCAACAGACGACTCCACTTGTAGTGATGGATCTCTCTTTACAGGAAATTCTTGCTCAGGAATGACCTTTGCTAAACTGTGTCCTAAATTACACAGTGACTCAGGCAGCTGCCTGATTTAACAGTCAGACAGCTAGCTAGCAATAGTAGGTTCACCACCACTTTAGTCAAAGCAACTCCATAACATAAGCTAATGTTAAGAGCGGTTTTTCAGAGAAATCCCAGAGTGGCCAAAGACTAGAACAGATGTTATGGACTCCCTGTTTAACAACAGCATATGCAATGTCTTTAATTTCTTTCCCAGTATTTTCAGATCTCTGTAATTAGATGTCAAGTATCACTAAGTGTTGGCTCTATGGAAATATCTCGGCCTTTCTTCATCATTCTTCTTTCTATGTTCCAGGCAATGGAGATGAAATGGAAGCAGGATCACAAATTCTCATTTGGATTGCATCCAATATGATTGCTCTGTTTCAGGATTCTCTTTCAATGGGCCTTGCTTTCTAACAATATACGTCTAATTTTTCCCTTTCACAGCACAAAACCAATCACACCCACAAGGGTGACACCCCTAAATAGTAACAAGGGTCATACCACTAAACAGCAACACTACACTGTCCCCTGCTTTTCTGTGGGAGCAGCTTACAGGATGGAATGTCCAGTCAGCTGGTTTTGAAGTAATGGAGGCTGCTGGCAGGGGGAAATGCAGGAAAAACAAATCAACAAGTAACATAGGGAGCCACCGAGTAGCTGATGGGCCACTGGTGGGAGAGAGAGATACCTATGAATAAAGTCTGATCTAATACATCCACAAGGCCAAAGGGCTGTACTATCTCTTTTCTTACTGTCTAATCCAGCAGAATGGTGTAACAGACTAAAAGCAGGATGGATGCTAGAGTTAGTGAGTGGCTACTAAGCAGGACTTGAGAGAGGGTCCCTGGGAAGGATACCTGGTATCAAACTGAACGAAGCTCTGTTGGGCTCTTGAAGAGTCACAGAAGCACTGGTGATGGCCTTCTGGGTGGCAGAGACTTTCTTACCTTCAAGCCAGTATGTTACCATGTCTCCTTTCCCCTAAGGAAGAAAATTAGTCATGGGATTATAATACTACTCATTATTTGCATAATAATCTTTTTATTACAGCTCAAAGTAAGTCCCAAAAGGAGACTGATGTGCCCATCAGCCATTTTACATACAGGAAAACTAGGGCATAAAACTTTTCCTTACGAGATAGTGGCAGCGCTATCGATTAAAACAATTCTTTGAAGTTCCATCTAAATATGGGTCCAGAAATACATTAGTCCTCTTATGGAACTCATGATTATTTATGACGTGCCTGAATGATCATTTGATTTCAAGCAGTTATGACAAAGTGACATGCCACACAGCACTTCCAAGTTTGACTGTCCTTCATCTCTGAATTATCAGGGTTGTCTCATGAACAAGCCCACGTAATTGCTCCTGGTTTAAAACTTAAGCCTGCTTTCTCCAGGGACAGAAACTAGTCTAACCTAAGGACTCTGATACATAGAGGACTGCATGGGTTAAAATTCAGGGACTCCAGAGTACTTTCACACTCTCCTCTCTGAAAAGCTGAGTATAAATGTTGCATACACACCTTGACTTGTAAATTCCCACGGCATACTAACACATACTCTCCAATCTGCTCCAACAGCTGGTATGCACTTGAACTGCACTGTATTTTAAGAGCTGGAAAGAGAGACAACTGTCATATTATCATAACCATTTAAACATCTAAGACAGACCTGTCCCACTCTGTGTGCCAAAGACTTCAAGATTCATTAATGAACACCTTTTTGCTTTTTTTCATGTCTTTACTGTCATTCATCTGTTATTTGAAATGTTAACACACAAGCTCCAGTATCCTGGCCTCTTTGTGAGAGCATCTCAGGACAAATACTTGGCTATCAACAAACACTACTCTTCACATCCTGCATCTAATATTTGTCTACTCTTCATAGCTGCCTAGCTGGAGTTACTGAGGAGCACCCTTTTCATCTTGTAAAAAACCCCACACATAGTTCTATCTCCTGGTCAATAAAAAGCCAGTGCTTTCTTTGCACATACAATTTCAGCAAAATCTAAGCATTAAAGAATCTGCCATCCTTGCTCTGCCTGCAAACCTGTAAATAACAACAGGGGGAAGAGAAAATATTACCATAATTCTATTTCTTTTTTAACAACATGATTTTTCCGTAGTTGAGAATTTATCTTCATGCAAACCCTGGGTGTCTTGCCTTTTCCAAATGGTGCAGGAAGGACTGAGGAGGATGGCAAATAGATCAAATTCTGAATACTACTTTTGCCAGAAAGCAAAATTTTGCCAAAATTGCCAATCCCTGTTTTGTTGAGTTTTTTTGTCTTTAGCATTCTGTGACAGAGATTTAATCATTATGCTTTTTGTTTGAAAAAGATCCCAGATGATTGCAGGATTGACTAAGATTGTCTTATTGATTTTACTTGTCAGAAAATGACAGTTTTGTAAATCCACTTTTTGTTGTTGTTTTTATTGAAAGTTTCAAAACACTCCCTGTAGACCAGGAAATATATGTTTCAACACATCCAGATACATATCTCTGAAATATTATTTCTAGTAGATATGTGATTTTTTAACTTGTCATCCTCCTTGGGAACAGGAAGACATTACTAGCACTCAGATTCCAGCTGATAGCAATTTTAATTTACATTGCTAGTAATTAATTAATCTATTTTAGGATCATTTTAGGGTTCAAACATGTTAATGTAATTTGAGATCCTTGGATCTGCAGCCAGAGAAACAGGGAGATAAAAGAAAGGCTTAAAAATTAAGAAGTTCTGTCTTTATTAAAGTTTATAGTGTTCATGTACCATGTGAGAAACACAAGATGAAATATGAGGAATGATGGAAACAGATTTTGAAGGCACTAGTTTTAAAGCAGTTCAGATGAGATAATACAAGGAGCCTGAAAGGAGGAAGAGAAGATGGAAAGAAGTTATCTGGGAGACTGACCAAAGGAAAATGAAGTTCTGTGTGTTCCACTCAGGCTAGTATTTGCTTTGGAAAAATGTTTAAAATTATGAGAAGGAATGGAACCTGGCTGATTCTCAAATCCCCAAACCTTCAAAGCCATCATGTAAGATCACTCCTCTGCCTTTCTGTCTTGTTTCTAATGGATCATGATAGATTTTGAAAGCTTCACTTGAAATTAAACTTGAAAACACCCTGGATTTTGCCTATTTCAAATCCATTTACAAAGCATTGTAATGTGAGCCATAAAACTATTCAGTTTAATTTCATAAATCAAAAAAAAACAACCAACGAAAATAAAGCCATCAAGATTGTTTGACCTTGAATCACTTCCTCTTTTTTTTTTTCTTTTTTTCAGTTCTCATAGACTAGGCTAAAATATCTCAGAAGTTGAGGTTTAAATGTTCATACTGGCTAAAGATGGAGCTCTGTTACCTCCTGGAAAGAAGTGAAAGTGATTTCTGTCTAATCTCTTTCCTGGAAGACACATATATCATCAGAGAAGGCAGAGTTACTGAATACCTTCTTTGTCTCTGTCTACTCAGCCGGAGTCTGTCCTGAGGAGCCCCGTGCCCCTGAGGCCCCAGAGGAAGCCAGGACAAGGGAGAAGTTTGCCTCGGTTGATGAGGACTGGGTTAGGGAGCAATTAAGCAATCTGGACATCCATAAATCCATGGGTCCAGATGGGATGCACCCACGGGTGCTGAGGGAGCTGGCTGAGGTCATTGCTGGACCACTCTCCATCATCTTTGCCAAGTCTTGGGAAACGGGAGAGGTGCCTGAGGACTGGAGGAAAGCAAATGTCACTCCAGTCTTCAAAAAGGGCAAGAAGGAGGACCCGGGTAACTACAGACCGGTCAGCCTCACCTCCATCCCTGGGAAAGTGATGGAACACCTTATCCTTGGTG
>VYZX01020771.1:0-54782 GCA_013401335.1 Brachypteracias leptosomus | reverse complement strand
GGCTGAGGGAGCTGGGTCTCTTTAGCTTGCAGAAGAGGAGACTAAGGGGAGACCTCATTAATGTTTATAAATATATAAAGGGGGAGTGTCACGAAGATGGAGCCAGGCTCTTCTCGGTGACAAACAATGATAAGACAAGGGGTAACGGGTACAAACTGGAACACAGGAGGTTCCACTTAAATATGAGAAGAAACTTCTTCTCAGTGAGGGTAACAGGACACTGGAACGGGCTGCCCAGGGAGGTTGTGGAGTCTCCTTCTCTGGAGATATTCAAAACCCGTCTGGACATGTTCCTGTGTAACCTCATCTAGGTGTTCCTGCTCCGGCAGGGGGATTGGACTAGATGATCTTTTGAGGTCCCTTCCAATTCCTGACATTCTGTGATTCTGTGATTCTGTGATTCTATACTGGTTAAAGGCAGACACAGCTCCCATTGGTACCCTACTATCTCTTGTGTTCTCCATTACAGGAAGTTATCAGTGAAAAAGAGGGGTCCTGAAAATATTTTCACTATAAATTCAGCTAGGAGCCAGGAAGGAATAGAAAGAGTGAACATATCCACTTACCTCTAATTTTAGCTGATTCCTACCCCTTTTTTTTGTTGTTGTGAACTTCTCTCTGAGACTTGGGAAATGAGGGGATCTTGTTACAAAGATTGTAGAGAATATAACTGAGAATATCACTGGCATTAATTGCCCACAGGCAGATTGGACCCAGAAATCAACATCCTCCTTATAGGATTTGCAGTCATTTAAACAGGACAGGACTCAAAACTCAGCATAACATTTTTTCAGCACTCATTAAGGAATAGTCAAAGCCACATCTGCAGTTTGCTCATTACCTTCACTGGTAGATTCCATCCTGGAGGCTGTGTTCACAGTATCTCCAAATAAACAATACCGTGGCATTTTGGTCCCAACAACTCCAGCTACAACTGCCCCTTTTAAAGACAAGAGAACAAGATATTTTGTGGGTTGAAATGACATAAGCAGTCATACAGCCTCAGGGCTGCTTCCTACATTACCTTTTATTCATTAACAAGATAAAAGACTGAATGTCAGTATTGTCTTATGTGGGTTATACATCTGACTTACAGATGGCTTCCAGAGCCATGGAGGGACCTGCAAAAGGGCCTCAAAGGAGAACAGTGGGGGAAGTGATGATGGGATGAAGGTAGTATGCATGAATTAAGGCACCTGTAGGATCATGTTTCAACACAACAACAGAATACTTTGAGGGGCAGTGAGATAGGAATGCTGCCAATACGAGTTTTGCACACAACACTCACTAGTCACAGGAAGTAACTTGCTCCTGCCAAAAGCAGAAAATGAGTGTTTTGTTCTTCATGTTAGCCTCAGGGGATCTAAAATATGGAAGATATGATATCTTGCTGAGACAATATAAGCTACTTAAATGCAGATGCTGGGCTGCACAGCACATCTCCAACTATGGCTGTGTATCAGGAAGGAGTTGCAATCACACACCAGCTTAGATCAGGGAGCTGGGAGTCTGAGAGTGAAGGCTAGATCAAAGAGTCAAGAAACAACTCACTGTTTTGAGAAGAGAACAGCTGAAAAGGACAAGTAACAGATACAGAATGCAGTGCTCACTCTGACACTGGGGCCATGTGGTGTTTCCAATGTTGTATTTTGCATTGTGTTCCAGATATTCCAGGTATCCAATAATTTATTCTGGTAGGGTGACCTCTATGAGGTGTTCCATTCCATGACAAGAAATTAACTTCATTTTTAATGGACAGGAAATTCCACTACAGAAACATTTCTTAAATCAGAGGGGGAGTCTTTTGCAGCCATCTCAACATACCTGAATGGATTCCTGCTCTTATCTTTAGGAGGGTATTGGGCTTGTGTGGTATCTTAAAAGTCTTGCAGACATCCAGAAGATCTAAAGCCATGCTTGCGATCTCACCAGCATGAAGTATCCCGTTCTCTTTGGGCACTCCTGACACCACCATGTCTTAACAAAAAAATGGAGTTGTGTTAACCTTGGGCATTACGTGATTTATCAAAGGATGCTGCCTAAGTTAGAAAAAAATAACGCCCTATTCCTTCATATGCTGTAGCACAGTTCTGCCTGCTCAGCAAAGAAAGCCAGAAACAAATGAAGGGTAGTGCAATTATGTAATTACCCTAGCTCTGAAAAATGTTGGATTTCCTTCTTATTTTTCCATAATATTTATTCCCTCCTAGCTTTTCTTCCTCCTTCCTTCCATTGAGGATGCTTGAAAAGGGACAGGCAATGGGAAAGTGGCTGTTCAATACCTTTTGTCTTTGGGTAGGTATTGTAAAGAGAGACAATGATTTCCACTAGGCATTGTCCTGTGCTTCCTGCACTGACTCTTACTGTATAGGACAAGAGACAGGTCTCTTCAGGATCCCTAGGGTTCATTCATTCAAGAGTTTTATGCTCAAAATGAGCAGGTTTTTTCCCACATCTCTTACAGCATTTCTTGTCTGTCTCATCTGAAAATCCTGCTAGATTCTGCTAGGTTCCTGATGGAACTCAGTTTTAATAGTAGTCAATCCCCAGCAGATTCCAATGATAGAAATAGAAAGCCATTTTCCTAAAAATCCAAAAAGAAGAGGCAGCCAAGCCCCTACAGGGTCTTAAGAGAGGGAAAGTTGTCATGGTCTTTGCAAAAAAGACAGTTAACAAAGCTTATAGAATGGTGTCTATGCTCCCAGGTAGAAGATAAATTTTTCAGCTGTGTTCCTGTGAAACAGAAGTTGCCAACTGGGATTAATCTGTTGCCAGGATTGAAAGTTAGACCCTACAGGTCATAGGAACCAAATAAACAGTAGCACTATTTTACTCAACTCATTTGTCCCACCTATAACATTCATCAATTGTAGAAATAAAGACAGGTATGCAGGAAAATGTTCCTAAAGTTTACTAGGGTTCTGATAGGATTTTCCCACTAATTGTTTTTTCTGGTCTTCCCGGTGGTAATAAGCTTTTCAAATCTCCTTCATATTTTCTTCCTTGTCATCAAATCAGTTTCAATCCCGAGGAAATATCTATGCCCCATGAATGCCCACAGCTCAAGGAACTTACAGGCATCTCCTATTGTCTCCACCTTATAGACATCATAGTTATCTATGATTTCATCAAAAGCGGTATAAAGCTTGTTCAAGAGATCTACCACTTGGTAAGGTGTGCTGCTGCTGGACAGCTGAGTGAAGCCAACAATGTCACTGTTAAAACACAACAAAAAGAACATACTCATCCACAGTCATAAACATTGCAGGTTGGTAACCCTAAACACACAGTAATAATTACTCAGGGAAACTACCATAATATTCTCTTTTCCAGTACTTCTTTCACTAAGGATCTTGCAGAATAGTTTTGTCTTGAAACATTTACTTAAACTCAAAACAGACCCCTTCAATTTAAAAGGACTGACTGACCTAAGTCCTTTTGCTTACCAATGCAGTAAAACATCTTTTATAGCTAGACTTTAACCTGTGACAGATTAAGCAGTCTTCAATTTTGGATTATGTACAAATGAAGAAAATCTGTCCATTTATGACAAGCAAAAATATGCAATTTATATTTTGCTTCGTGCACACATAACAAGTCAAAGAAAGTAAATCCACGTGGACTCTAAGAATAGACAATCTTTCTTTACCCAGCTAAATGCTGGAGCATTTACTTAGGCCTATTTTATGAAATATACAATCATGTGTGTGTAACATACCAAGTGACATGCTGCTGTGTGTTAGAGCTCAACAGTAACCTCTCTTTTTATTTAAGTAATTATAATGAAAACTGAAGAGGTGTAAGAATTGTATAAGACTCAAATTTGCAGAGTCAAATATTTCCACCTGGTATGATAAATGGCAGTTTTGATAGAAATTCTGTACTTGGTTGGACCTTCACCTCCACTAGCAGCTTAAAAGTTTCTTCAGTATGAATCAGTTCTAATTCTATCTTTCATTTTTGTTTACCTGAAAAAGATGGTGGCACTTAAGTAACACTGAGCTTTTGCATGTTTTCCCTGCCTGAGATCATCTGCTACTTGCTTCGGCAACATACCTATTGTAGAAAGTAGAGTATTGTCATTCTTTTGACATGAATAAAAGCACACAATAAACAGAACATATTTATTTAAAGATATAAAAGGAATGTTCTTAAATATGAAATATTCAGAAGGTGAAAGCACTCTTTAACATCAAAATCTACTGGGCTGTAATGTAAGAATCCACAGTAAATCTGTTAACAAGTCTGTGTTTTTCAGATGACCCATAACTCTCTCATTCAAACAAACCAATACCTATACATTCCAAGTCAGAGTAAGGTTAGAGTGTAATAGCATGACTTGGAATATTACTAGTTCCCTCTTTGTCAGCTCTTTGCTAAGATTTTCCTCCTCTGTTAGGTTTTTTTACTATCTCTTCTCTGATTTTCTTAATCTTTTTTATTTCTCCTGTCTTGCACTTTCACAACCTTTTCCTTTTTCTCTCCTATGTATTATACCTGTTCCCTCATCCCTTTTTTCTTGCAGTATTCCAGAAGATACACTGCCATCAAAAGTAACCTCAGTCCAAAAGCAATTCCCCAATATTTATAACTATACAGAAGGACTGCCCCGCAAGATAAAAGTGAGAGCGCTATGGGTTCTGGAGTCATACCTTGCAGATGAGTGGACTGGTTTTTAGGGGGAATATATAAAAAGTAGCTAAAGACCTTTCCAGCTTTGAAAGGAACAAGTATATTTATTCATTGTCAACTAAATGTTATCTGTTAAAAATCACCTCCCAAAGGGTCTCTGTTTGTAATTAGACAGTTAAAATTACCAAGAAGAATATCCAATGTTTTGCTATATAACTTACTATACAACAGACGATCAGTCTTCTGTTTTTCATGCATTAAATCCTGAGTTCTCTCAGAAACCAGTATCTCCAGATGTTTGCTATATTTCTCCATCTAAATAACAGAGAATTGCATAAAATAATCCTTTTACTGAAACAGATTCATAGGTGGATAGGATTTAAGCATTTGAATTATTCTGCTTTGAAAACATTCAGATAAGCAAAGACTCAGGTCTGAGCTATTTTTTTCTTACAAAATCAAAAGATCAGGTTTTTCTCTAGGTAAATTTATGATTCTATATTTGAGATTGTTGCTCACATGTAAGAGGGCAGAAGCCAATTCCAAAGCTTGTGTAAACACTAGGGATCAAATCCAATGCAAAGATCAAGCTGCAGACATGGATTAAAATGTTACTAAAACTGAAGGTTTCTAAGTCTCAATCTTCTATCAAAAGCTCACAATGCTGTTTCATAAAGTATCCTGCTATGCTTTTTGCATCCTTGCTCTGTTGTGTGAGGCAACAGTCTGTGGAGGCAGGAGTCTCTTTGTTGATGGGTTTAAGATATTCTGCTCAAAATGCCCCTGTAAACATGCTGTTTGTGGCAGGCAGGGATTCTATACCTGTAGTACTGTAAGACCACCACCAAGCCACTGTAAAAGGGGAATATAGTTTCCTGTGAGTGCTTTAAAAACCAAACAACATTTGACTAAAGAAACAAAAGTGTTCACCCCCAAAGAAGTTGAGAAAGTTAGGACAAACAGACAGAAATGGAATGAGAAGGGAAGCTGGGTCTGCAGCTACAACCAGCCCACCAGAGGTGAATGAATGAATGTGGATTTTTCTCACCAAACAAGGGGTATGAGATCAAAAACAAATGCACAGGGTAGAGGTGAAAGTTACTGCAAGTGAGAAAACTAACTTGTATTGGATTAAAAAACTAAATTTACCAGAGTCATCATCATGTCAACAGGACTAACTTTATTAGGATTCATCTTGTACAACATTTTTTTGACTTGGTCAAATGTAGGCCTTTGGGCTGGATTAATTTTCCTGCACTTTCTGATTAACTGCAGCAGGGAAGAGAGTAAGAAAAGCAAAGAACCCTTTGTCATTCAAAGCACACAAAGTGTTTCTAATTAATACTACTATTTTCTCAGTGCAACTGCACATGTAAAGCCCTATCTGCAGCTGGTGGAAAGTAGCAGAGCTATACTGAGTCTCCAGAGTTCTACAGATTTAGGCTGAACAAAGGATGTTAGCTCATGAAAAGGCTGCTGTGGGAAATCATGAATTAGATGCTCATGTTCCTTCTGCCAAACATTGCTTAAGCTCTTGCCTTATGTTTTAAGACAGCATTATGCTGTTGGAGTCACATACTGTTTTCAGGAGACTTGTCTGCACACAAAATTCACAAAAGATTAAAAACCCAACTATTTCTTCAGAATGTTAACTCCTGACAAAAATCCAATGCTGCTTATGAGAAGTTATTAACATTTAGGTTGCTACAAACCACTAAAGCTGAATTACATAGCTCTTAAGCTGAAACAAGGATGCCACAATCTTGTTCTGATTTAAGTGAACTGGGAGGGGGTGTACTTTGTTGTATTAGGCAGTTTGAGGCTACTGAACACATAGACCTTTTGCAAGAGAATCAAATCAAACTCATACTTTTCCTGAGACACATAGTTCTCTGTCTGAATGTCACTTGCCAGTAAACTAAATAGATATTTCTAATACATATATGGAACTCAAAACTTTATAATAAAATGAAAATGCACAGAAATAAATGATTGGATATTAAAAACATCATTTGAGGGGACAACTGAAACTTTCAATTTGTCAGAAAGACTGGTTTTTTATTAAGGATATTAAAGCATTTCATTGTGCCTTGTTTGAGATGCACTTCTCGACTTCTGTGTTGGTTACATTAATCAAAGGTAACATTGCCATGAAATTTATGTGACATGTCTTAAATTCAATTCAGTAGAGAATTTTTGTACACAATATCATATTTACTCACCTCTATATAATCTGTGGGACATGGGCAAGAATTCTCAGCTTTTCTGGAAATTAATTCTGCCAAAGGCGGGCACCAAGAATATTCAGCTGAATGTACATCATCTTTCTAGAGAAAAAGGGATTAAACAATATTGAAATAAGTGGTGTGTTTTTTGTATTGCCCATTGAAAATGTACTATGATCATCATTACTTTTATGGTGTCTTCCATATCATTTCCAGATCAGCTTTTTTACATAAGAATACAAGAAAAAAAAAGAAAAAAGGCTATAACCCAGTCAAAATCAGGTGACCTTCTCTAAAAGTTTTTTCACGGCTGAAAGACTTTAACCTCAGTGTTTACATGAGGTAAACAACTTCTGAAATAAATGACTAGATGGCAAGATATTAAGAAACTTTTGAGAAAGCACAAGGGTCTTTGGTCTATTATCACAAACTGTCAGAAACAGAAGAATGGCAGTTTCAGGTCTTTGTTGTTAGAATTCTTGTTAAGCAAATTATTTCAGATAGAACATGGTTACATATCCAGAACATCTGGCTTCAATGTCAAGGTGCATTTTTTGTGTTTGCCATTTAGCATTGATCACAAGCCACTTGCAAAGAAGTTTTCTTTGTGGTGAGCAGTTCATTTGCTCTTCTAGCATATGGAGTCTGCAAGACTCCACTGAAAGGGCCTGTGCATGGCCAGAAAGGGAAAGAACAACAGGAAAAAAAGGAAGATGTTAGGGCATACCTTCCCCCTTCTCTCTCTTCCCTCTGCTTGACAGAGCTAACCAAAAGGCAATTTTGGAGCTACATTATTTTTGTCATACGCTATTTTTCAAAGTCTTGATGGGAAGACTAGCAGATGCATGAGGAAGCCCTGATTGCATGTTTCATTGAAAGTGAACTTGCACCCACAAAATCAAGAGGAAAATGCATGCTCAAAAAAAATAAATCAAAGGTGCAGTTACTCAGTTTGGTTTGTGTCTTCTATAGAAACAGAATCAAAGTTGTCATGTAAACTTCAAAGTGTATCTTTACTTACTGGCATAGGGTCACTTCTTGTGGCAATTTCTAGTAAAACGATGGCATAACTGCAGAATAAAAGCAAACCAGAATCTTTATGAAATAACATTCAATGGAGCTAGTGATTTCTTCTTTCCATGATTTCTTATTCTTCCCCATTTAATGACTGAAAGCCCAGTATCCCAAAAGGGAGGATGTTAACAGTGCTGCTATCTGTTACTTTTCTATTTGCAACTAATCATTTCATAGTAGTCTCCTCTCTCTGGTATCAGCCTCAGAGATGAAGCATTTGAGTTTGATGGACAGCAAAGCAGTTTTCTGTGGAAGAATTAACGGAATCCAAAGGGGATATGTGCAGGGATTTACATGATACCTACCAATTAAACATACAGGACAAGTTTGTGCTGTAAACAAGGAGCAGGAGCAGGTTCATTAGGAGCATGAACTGGAGGAGTGGCTTCTTTTTAGCATTGATCACTGTTCTGGAAAATCTCCACAAAGTCAAATGTCAGACAGTGTGTCCAGAGTAGATCTTTTACAGTAAGCATTTTTGCTCATTCTTTTTGAATTATATTTTCATCATCATCATGTTCCTCAGATGAACCAAGGTCAAACATATTCATCAAGGGTGAAGAATGGAAAAAATGGGGTAAATGACACATTTATGTATTGAAACTGGTATTCTCCCTACATAGAATCATAGAATGGTTTGGGTTGGAAGGCACCTTAAAGGTCATCTAGTTCTAACCCCTCTGCCATGGGTAGGGACTCCTCCCAATAGACCAGGTGGTTTAAGGCCTAATCCAACCTGACCTTGAACACCTCCAGGGATAGAGTATCCACAACCCACCTGGGCAACCTGTTCCAGTGTCTCACCACCCTCTGAGTGAAGAATTTCTTCCTTACTTCTAATCTAAATCTACCCTCTTCCAGTTTGAACCCAACACCCCTCATCCTGTCACTACAAGCCCTCATAAGAAGTCCGTCCCCAGCTTTCTTGTAGCCCCCCTTTAGATACTGGAAGGCCACAATGAAGTCTCCCTGGAGTATTCTCTTCTCCCAGCTGAAAAACCCCAACTCTCTCTGTCCTCATAGGAAAGATGTTCCAGCCCACTGATCATCTTTGTGGCCCTCCTCTGGACCCATTTCAACAGACCTATGTCCCTCTTGTGCTGGGGCTCCAGAGCTGGATGCAATACTCCAGGTGGGGTCTTACAAAAGCAAAAGCGGAGTAGAGGAGGAGAATCACCTCCCTTGACCTCCTGGCCCCACGTCTTCTGATGCAGCCCAGGATATGGTTGGGGCTTCCTGGGCTGCACTGGCAGCATTATTGGCTCATGTTGAGCTTTTTGTCAACCAGCATCCCCAAGTCTTTCTCTTCAGGGCTGCTCTCAATCCACTCATTGCCCAGCCTGTATTTGTGCTTGGGGTTGCCCCAACCCAGGTGCAGGACCTTGCACTTGGCCTTACTGAACTTCATGAGGTTGGCATGGGCCCGCCTGTCAAGGTCCCTCTGGATGGCATCCCTTCCCTCCAGCGTGTCAACCACACCACACAGCTTGGTGTCATCCACAAACTTCCCGAGGGAGCACTTAATGCCACTGTCCATGTAACCGACAAAGATATTAAATAGTACTGGTCCCAGTCCTGATCCCTGCAGAAGACCAGTTGTAACTGGTCTCCACCTAGATATTGAGCCATTCACCACAATTCCATGACTCCAATCATCCAGCCAGTNTCTCCCTGGAGTATTCTCTTCTCCCAGCTGAAAAACCCCAACTCTCTCTGTCCTCATAGGAAAGATGTTCCAGCCCACTGATCATCTTTGTGGCCCTCCTCTGGACCCATTTCAACAGACCTATGTCCCTCTTGTGCTGGGGCTCCAGAGCTGGATGCAATACTCCAGGTGGGGTCTTACAAAAGCAAAAGCGGAGTAGAGGAGGAGAATCACCTCCCTTGACCTCCTGGCCCCACGTCTTCTGATGCAGCCCAGGATATGGTTGGGGCTTCCTGGGCTGCACTGGCAGCATTATTGGCTCATGTTGAGCTTTTTGTCAACCAGCATCCCCAAGTCTTTCTCTTCAGGGCTGCTCTCAATCCACTCATTGCCCAGCCTGTATTTGTGCTTGGGGTTGCCCCAACCCAGGTGCAGGACCTTGCACTTGGCCTTACTGAACTTCATGAGGTTGGCATGGGCCCGCCTGTCAAGGTCCCTCTGGATGGCATCCCTTCCCTCCAGCGTGTCAACCACACCACACAGCTTGGTGTCATCCACAAACTTCCCGAGGGAGCACTTAATGCCACTGTCCATGTAACCGACAAAGATATTAAATAGTACTGGTCCCAGTCCTGATCCCTGCAGAAGACCAGTTGTAACTGGTCTCCACCTAGATATTGAGCCATTCACCACAATTCCATGACTCCAATCATCCAGCCAGTTCTTTTTCCACTGAATGGTCCATCCATATCTTTCCAATTTAGAGACCAGGACATCATGTGGGACAGTATCAAATGCTTTGCACAGGTCCAGGTAGATGACTTCAGTTGCCCTTCCCTTATCCACCAGTGCTGTAACTCATCATAATTTGTCAGGCATGATTTGCCCTTGGTGAAGCCATGTTGGTTGCCACCAATCACCTCTCCATTTTCCATGTGCCTTAGCAGAGACTTCAGGAGGATCTGCTCTATGATCTTGCCAGGCAGAGGTCACACTGACTGGTCCGTTGTTTCCTGGGTCTTCCTTTTTTCGCTTTTTGAAAATGGGGGTGATGTTTCCCCTTTTCCAGTCAGTGGGAACTTCACCAGACTGCCACGACTTTTCAAATATGATTGGAGAGTGGCTTTGCAACTTCGCCTGCCTGTTCCCTTAAGACCCACAAATGAATTTTGTCAGGTCCCATGGACTTGTACACCTTCATGTCCTTTAGATAGATGGTCTTGAACCCAGTCTTCACTTACAGTGATGCCATCTCTACTTGATAACATCAATTTTTATGGGGAGTATTGGTTTGCAATCTGTTATATTGCTAATGGCTGCTCTGTTATGTAAGACATTCTAGCTGTATAATGGGGTATGTCTATGTATCTTTCAGTCCACTTGTGGACCACCACTGGCATATAAACCATACTATATAATGTAGAAATTAATCTGATGATATTTTTTATTTTGTAATGATTTGGTAGTAGAAATGAATACCATTCCTAGTAAGACAGGAAAACTGAAACACATTTTCAGGGACAGTAATTAGATGATGGTAACTCCAACAAAGCAGTATTCATTTTATTCAGCATCAACAACATTGGTGAAAAAATCCTAACATAGTGGGTAGTGAAATTCACATAATTATTACAAATAAAGTGGAGACAATCTTGGAGAAACTGACTGGAAACAGCCTCAGCCTCTTCAGCTCAAACAGGAGCTGCCTTCCTGCTCCTGTTCTGATTTCCATTTTAGCTTCCCCATATGACCAACACATTCCTTGAAGAACTTTAAAAGCAAGTGAGTCATCTGTAAAAGCACACAAAATTACAAGTCCCACTCCTGCAGCTTCTACTCATTTTTTATTTGGGCCATACCTTCAGGAATATTAATAGAATTTTTGCACAGATAAAAACTGAGGATTTCAAGACTGAGACACTTCTCCCTGGCCAGCAAGCCCACATATATGTATCAGGAAGACTGTGCACCTGCTCATAACATTGAACACAAACTGTGTTAAAATGCATGTTCTGAACAACAGCTCAGTTAAAAAGACAACCCTTCTAATGCTATAGGGTACATCTCTATTTTTCTTTCCTGACTGCACGTTGCTCTTCTCCCTCTCTCTGATTTCACCTCTTACTGTTTTTTCTTCTTCTTCTTCTTTTTTTAACCAAGAAAGCATCAACTGCAGTACTGCAGTCCAACAAAAGAAGGCCTGGATTTTGTAGACAAGGAGTCTACAATTCAGCAAGCATTCACTGAATCTGTCAAAAGTTCCTTGTAGTCATCTATGATATGAGCAAATCAGATCTTAGCATTATTTTAAGGGGAGTCTTTGGCAAGAAATAGCTTCAGGAGGCCAAGCTACCTGCGAAGTCACGTAATGATATCTAACCTGAACAGAGGCAAAATGTGAACCAGACAAGCACCAAAGAAACATTTTCTGAAATGCATTTTGGCTGCAGGGCAATAATAAACTGCAATGCATAAGACAATCCTAAAAGTACTGCTTAATTGGGGCACAGTACTTTCTAAGACTTGTCTGTGCTGAAAAAGTAAAGACCAACACAAGACAAATGACAGTAGCCAGAAATATCAACACAATGACAAAGTGCCTTTAGGTGAGCTATTTTGAAGTAAATTCTAAGGGCATGTTTAATACTATTGAGATCTTAAATTCCTGCTTTCATAATCTGATAGAATGGATTATAATTAATAATATTCTAGTACATTCTATGTGCATACATTTATTTACAAGGGAATAATGTGCATTAATCCAGTAAACCTTACATATAAAATCATGTCTTCAGTCCATATAATTTGTAATGAACTCAAATTGAATAAACCACATTCTCTGTTTCTGAAACTATTTTTTCAATAAAAGCCTCTTAAGGTAGGAAGCATCTGTTGTAGCCTAGTGCAGGCCAGAGTAAAACTCAGAGTTTTTGGAAGAAGGCAATAATAGCTACTCTTTGGCCAGTATTGTTAATAAGCAGTGCTAATAACTATACCTTCTTCTACTCAACTGCGTTGCACTATCAGCATTGCAGTGTCTAATTGAATTCTCATTCTTTACGTTCTGCTAGCTACCAAAGCCACCAGGAAATAGAACAGTTCTGCTGGGCTGGAAATGTGGCAAAAAAGAGTGAGAGAAAAGGGCCACAAAACATCTGCAGTATCATTCTGCATTCTCCCCTCTCAAATGCTTTCAAGAAAGTACTGGAAATAAGCAGACAGATGAAGTATCATTGTTATGAAAGAAAACTCAAGAACATAGTGATTTTCCTACTTAACACTGAAAATTAATGTGAAAACCAAGAAACATAGGTAATTTTTTTAAAAAATAGTTCAATTACTTTTTCATTGGATTATTATTCTCTGAAAATTCAATTGTAATCCTGCTTATGTGAAAAGTGGTTGAATTGAAGCTATCCATCACTAGCAAGGCTAAACCTGATAGCCAAATAAGCTGTTGCAAAGTGATCTATAATGGCTATTTTCTTTTCCTACCTCTATCTTTTCTCTGCAAACCAAATATTGTCAATATTTATATGTGGCAAAATAATGTATTGACACTAATTGTACTATTATGAGATTCTTATGTGCATTATGATATCCTGGAAAATTGATGCTATTAACTTTTAACATTTTAAGGAATTGCCATTATTGAAAATAAACTACTTTTTAATAAGAAAAAGAAACAAAAAAGGATTATTAGATAATAGCAGATCTTTATACCTTTTTTAATCTAACAGTTCAGAGTAACTTGTTATAAATCATTAGACCAACTCTGCATTTATATAATGTCAGTGAATTCAGTATTTGGTTATCTATCTCGAAAGAGAAGATTCTGTGATATCTAAGCCGTTCAACTATTTTTCAAATACAATCAAACCTATACCTGGGGTGACCACAGGATCACACTGAGCCTAGTTTTGATTTAAAAATACTCAATTGAGATAAGATCTTTAAGTGTGAAAAACAGGAAAAGTTATCTACCTGTAGACGTCTGTCATAGAATTGGGTTCAGAGTCTGAAAGGGAATGGATTTCAGGAGCTGTGTAAATCTGTCTTAAATGATGATGGTATGAACCTGACCCCACAGGAGAATCTTCTTTTCTGTATGACTGCAAACCATAATCTAACATGGAAGAAAACAGGAAACAAACTATTCAGTGGGTGCTTCTCTGAAAGATGTACATTAGTAGACAGTAAAACAACTAGTCTAAAGGAATTAATTTTACCTATTTGAAATACACATCTTAGTTTAAAAATTGTGTGTTTGTGTGTGAGGGTCTTGTCTCTCTAAACCAACTGCAAATACAGGATCTGGAAACCAAATATTTGGGTGAGAATTCATTTCATGACAGCAAGAAAGTTGAACTACATGGCTGCTTCCAATCAGAATTGTTTTATGATTTTGTAAAATTATATTCAGAGGGAATATAATTCATCAGAAGTAGTTAGCATGCAAATGCAGATTTCTGTTCTGCTCATCCCCTGATCCTTATCTGTGGTGACAGGTAGCTAAAGTAATTACAAGTTAGACTAGAACCACTGAAAATCAGATGGTGGGCTTTACTTGCACACCACTAGCTTCAGAACATTGGCAGCATAAACGTGAAGCATCTTTGGAGCTCTACTTTTAGCTTAACATGAATGAAGTTCTCAGCATGTGACTCAGCATCAGAGAGGAGAACAAACCCAACTGACTTCAGTTTTCTTTCTGATATAAACAGCACTGTGCTGAGTGTACAGAAAAGCAGGGTGCAGATGTCTGGTTTTGCCTGGAGTGACCTCTAATTAAAATGTTCCTAGAGCTTCATTCTTTGTGTTAGAGGTCATTGAAGTTTTTCAAATAGCTCCCACACTGGTTATTTGTGAGGTTTGTTTAACATTATTGCATCCAGATAAACCATGAGTATTTGGAATCTCTACAGTGGTACTAGTTAACTTGTGAACAATTTCGCAGAGAACCCATTTAATCCAGAGGAACTGTTCTAAGGTGATGCAGCTGATGTAAACCAATCATCTCCATTTTTCATTCTTTTCTCCAGAACAGGTTCTAAGCAATGTAGGTAGTTCTGAAGGCAGCAGGATATTTAACAAGCTGGAGAAGTGGTCAAGGCTCTGTGTAGGAGCCTTATTCATTGGATAAACCATTGAAAGGTAAACCTGTTGCTAAGATGGCTGTGGGTTACAGAGATGGATAACTACTTTTGGGAGGAAATAGAAGAGATGATCATTGTTTTCATTCTCTTTGGCAGCTGCAAACTAGACACTAGGTGGCTTTCCTGTCCCCACAGGCTGTCCTTCAGAAGCAGACCAGACCTGTAGCTCTGTCTCTGAAGAATACAATTCATTTTTTTGCACAGAACTGAAAAGCCTGCATTGAGTCTGCTTGTCTCCATGAAACTACCCTGTGTCTACCAATCAGTCAGCATAATTTCATGTCTTTACAGCACTGTCCATGGCTCAGGTTTTCTCTCTTTATCAAAACTGAGAATGAAACAGGGTTTCTGCTCAGACTGATGTTGATAGACTCCATTGCTTGTAGGATGTGATGTATGCATCACTGACATGTTAGATGACTTGACATGATAAGCAACATGAAATGCTTATCAGCACAGGGCACTTCTAGTGAAGGCTGGTTTCATCAGCATCTCCACATGAAATGTCAACATGGAGGTGCTTGGGAGGACTGCTGAGTGTGTTAGCTTGACAGTTTTTAGATTTTCTTATTTTCCCTTTACCTGCAATTTTACAAACCCATCGGTCATCTATCACACAGTTACTAGACTTCAACCGTCCATGATACATTTTGTGGTGGTGAAGATAGGCCATTCCTTGTGCAATATCAGTAGCAAAGGAAAACCTGAAAGACAAAAATCAATGAGCTAGTATTTCTACTAAACCTTCACTCAGCTTCACCAATGGAGTTGACAGAAAGCCTCTGTATGACTGCAGTAGCTTTCAAGTTGTGTCACCATGCTCATTTTTCCAAAACCCTTTAGGTGAGTTGCTGAAAGCCTTTACCTCCCACTCAGTTGCTTGAGTCCACAGGCCTTTACCCTCTTCTAAGAAACTTGAGTTCCTTCTAGAAATTCCCAGTACCTTTGTATCTTTGAGAGTGCTTTCAAATGTTTACAAGAGAAACAACTTTTTATTAACTTTCTGACTTTACTTGGAGGGTTTCCTCCCTTACAATCTTTTTCTATGCTGAAGGCAAACATAAGGCAGAAGCAGAAAGAGTGTGCCAAGAATATTATTCTCAAAAAAAAAGTCATTGTCTTTGTGGAAGTTTTACTGAAAATGTAAGCTCTTTTTCTGTATTGGTAAATATAATGAAGCCTTTGTAGGTATACTAATCATTTCACAAATGTCTTTACAAACAGAGATGCAATGATTTTTAGTTAAATAGGGATGCTCAAGATATTTGGGAACAAAATTAAGCTACTTGGGAAAACAAGGTTTAAAAACAGTTCTGCAGTATAAAACCTGAGGTGGGTTGAAAAGTCATTGGCTTAGCATAATCAGCACTAAACATATGATTGTTCAAAAATCCAGAAGACAAGTTGAACTGGATCTTTTAATTCCCTTTCCTGCTTGCTTTCTTCTTCATTGTCTCCATATCACAGTGCAGGCCTGTCCATCTAAGGGCTTCATCTAAAATGAACATCTTGTCATAAACAGCTCATAGCACAGCTCATGTCATTTAGTTTTCCAAAAGTTTTTTTCTACCTGAAGCCCCAGTTCAAAGGAATGTCTTCATTGAGCAGAACATCACTCAAGCTGCCTTTGGGGCAGTACTCTGTCACGATGGCAACGTTTGGCACTTCTATACAACCTCCAATGAATTTGCAGAGGTTCGGATGGTCAAGTTCCCTGTGAAAATCAACAGAAATCACAGAACACCAGCAATTTGCATGGATGTCCCTCCTGGTTTTTGTAGGGTAAATGGAAAACCAAGTGCCTTGTCTCACAATGTAGAGATAAAAGTAAAACAAGCATAAGGAGGTTTTGATCTGGTGTCAAAGCAAAGCTTGAAAGAAAGAGGAATATGAATTTACAGTCCCATTTTGACAGATTGTAACCCCTAAACTGTAAAAATGGAACAACATACACTTCTCAGGTTTCACTTCTTACCTCACTTGCTTTACTTCTTTACGTATGGATTTAGACAGCGTGAATGCCTTCTTCATTATCTTCTTGATGGCCACTGTTCTACCATCACTGAAACAGAATGAAATGCTGTTCACAGAGTCATAAGCCAACCTCATTAGCTAGACAGAATATAAAAATGGACTGGATATTTTCTTCTACAGTGGACTGCTTCATACTTCTAGAGATGAGGCACAGAATTTAAGTTTATCCATATGTGGGTGTTAATCTGAATCTGAGTACATGACAGGTGACACGGCCCTGTACCTATGATAAGGGAAGCATTAGTGATTATATTCAAACATCCCTGATGTGTGGATAACATTTGGAGCATGAGAGTGTTAGAGTCAGTTGAGGCAGTTGGATGATGGATTAGAAGCAAAGGAAATGTCAGAGCTAGTGAAACACGTACAGGAACATCCCTGCTATCTGTTGCTTCTGTCTACTGTTTTGGAGTTCCACCACTGATACTTAACATCTTTTTGTTCTCATGGGATGAAGCATTCTCAGCAATGAAGCAGCTGAGTTTGATAGGCAGCAAAGTAATTTTCTTTGGAAGTATAAAGGAATCTAGTGGAGATATATGCAGGAATTTAAGTGATACCCACCATATAAATACAGATTACAGGGTCTGTGGTATAGCAGATGTAGGTGCTTCACCAATGAGACTGAATGCCCTTCTCTTACATCTTTCACCCTTGATGAATGTGTTTGACTTTAATTCATCTGAGGAAGGTGATGATGATGAAAATGGCATCATTCAAAAAGAAGTAGCAAAAATGCTCACTGTAGAAGATCTATGCTGGACACAGCATCTCATAAATGAAGTGGCTATGATTTTCCAGAACAGTGATCTATGCTGAAAAGACAGCTGCTCCTCCAGCTGACAATCCTAAGTAAGCTTCTCTATCCTGCAAAGCACAAATACTGCCCTGTGTATTCAAATGGTAGGTATTAATTCAGTCTTTGCCCGTGTTCCACCTCTACCTCGTAATTACATTATTTTTATGGGAAAAATTGCTTTCTGGGTAGCAGGATATGGCTATACTGTTTGCCTAGATAGTTATATGATGTGCACCTTTATGAAGTGATCCAGAGGGGAAATTGTCTGTATCTTCAGTCACACCAGCTGGTTTAAGGACAAGATTTCTAATGTACTACTGTATAGGATGCCACTCCTTACCAAAGAACTTAGCTGTGCTCTGCTTGCATTTTAGAAAAAGGGCTGCTTGGTCCAAATATATTTGAACATTAAGGGCCATTCATTAACAGCTACAAGACACATTATGTAGCCCCTTTTAACAAGTTCTTAAAAGAAAAGGAGAAATGACAACCAAAATGAAAGTCTGGCATATAAGATATGCCAGTGCCAGTATGTGGTACAGAAGTCAGATGATGATATTAGATTACTGGATTTGGCCTAACAGGACAAATGCAAGCTTTTGCACTACCTATCAACAGTAAAGTGGCAAGAAGCAGGAAGCAAGATTAAACTATAATATAGTAGGTACTGCAGTAAACGAGTAATGTATTGACTTACTATCTCCCAGTCTGGGTGAAGTACTGTTTCCTGGACATGTTAGCAGCTGCTGTGCAGGAGCTCAGAGCAGTGACACAACTGGCATTGGAGTCACTGGATGCTGGGAAAGCACTCATCATGCTTCCTGTTGCTGTCTGTACTATGTGATCTAAATGGGATGTGAGATGAGAAAAGGCATCTGAATATGCATATTATTGCCAGGATAGAGACTCCAAAGGCAGACAAATGTAGACAATTCTCCAAATCTTTGCAGCTCGGCTGGTCTTGTTAACACTTAAGACAGAAAACATGGAACATGATTGCTGCATAAAAAGAAAATAAGTTAGAGACATGATTCATTGCCAGAGATCTTCCTCACTAATCCTCAGGTTTTGATGCGAGTTTTCTTTCTGTGCTCTTGGGATGATTAGCTCTTGCTGCTACTTAGATGAGGACAGAACCCAGGGAAACAGAGCAAGCCCTGTGCCATGCTTTAACAAATCTATTTGGAGCTCCTAGAAGACTGTGAAGTACAGAGATGTGGGAAGTGATTCTGACACCAGAGGGAAGCCACAGAAGAGCAACAATACAGTCAGATGAAAAAAGTCAGTGATCTCAACATATTTTTTCCAATTGACATTGACAAGCTCATGGTAACAAAATTAATTTCAAGATAAGTATAGTGAATTACATTATTTCACCATCTCAAATTAAAATCCAAATTTAGACAATTAGTCTCAGCATTGGTGAAACCTCTAAACTCTCCCTGGTACCAATATCCAATAAAGTGTTGCTGAGGAAGTTTACCATCTCACCTTGCATCAGGACTGCCATGTTCCCACACCATAGTATTATCCATATGCAGTTAAAAACTGAGTTGACATGTGGAGTCTTTCTACGTTTGGAGTCTTTCTACAGCATTCCAGAAGTTCCAGAAATACATTAGAGATGCCAAAGATAGCTTTGAGAGTAAGAGTGTATATATATACACTGATTTTATTCTTAACATATTCAAGTAGAACCAATTAAACCATATTTTATAGTCTGTCACAGATAGCATACACTGAAGAAATTAAGGTCTTATTATACCCCCATTATATTTGGTCAAATCCAGGGCAACTTAGTCAGGTGAATTGTACAGAAAGATACATTCATTGAAGCAACTGGAATTTATTTTGTACAAGTCCAGAGGTTATCTGTTCATTTTGGGACAGGCCTGTCTTTTAAAATTGATGAATCACCATAAAAAAAGAAGGAAACTATCTAAAATAACTTTGACATCTAAAATGTCAATGAACAAAGGTATCAGTGATAAGCTCATGGTGCTTTACAGGGATGAAACTTTGGATATGTCTTTCACAAATTGGTACAAATTTTGTAAGATGAATATGTACTTACAATTGAGATCCTCTCTTGAAATTATTAAGGAAACTGATCATAGTATCAAAATGACAAGCTACTAACCTTGTTTGATGCAGGTGAAGTCTATAATCCAGCTTTCATCCCAAAACATCTTCTGTTTCTGATATTGAAACCACTACAAAAATAAATCAAAATCATTGCTGATGTAGCCTTACTGTCTTTGAAGGAATTAAACCAGGGATTTTTTTTTCAAATATGAAACTTTCTAAGTAGCCCAACAAAATCTGATGTTTAAGCATCCATCATACACCTTATGAGTAACATTAGAACCAAGAGTATTAATAACAGGTTTAGAAGAAAACAGCATATAATAAATATCTTTAAAATGGTACATTCTATATTTTAGAATCTAATTACATGTAATATTTTGCATTGGCTACAAACTCTCCCTTATTGTCAATACTTCTAATGCACTACATTTAGATCTCAGCCTGCACATCAGATGAATGGTTTACATCACCTCATGTTATAGAAATGTCCTAAGTGCATGACAAGAACCCAGTACATCCCAAACCCAGTACATCTTATATCTTGTAATAGAATTAGCCCCCTATCCACAAATAAAGTCATATTATGACAAATATTATAGCATAAAGAATAGTAGGTAGGTATTCTGTAGCTACTTTGTAAAGAAGGCATTGAACTAATAGTTGATTTTCTGTAGAGCTGACGTGCAAAACTAACATAGAAAGTGTAAATGTATGCTTTCAAAAGAGTAGCAGCAGATTAAATTAAATAGTGCTTATAGCTGCAGTCAATGCCAAAATGTCAAACACAAAGAGCATTTTACCATCATTATATCATGTCCTATAGTGTAGAATTTAATATTAGGAATTTTGCATTAATTAAAACAGGTAACAAACACTCAGATAATAGGCAAGGATAATGGTGCGGAGATTGTGTCAATATTTTGGAAGAAATTTATAACACAAATAGAACTCAATGAATCAAAATTAAGGCATCCCATCTATTTCAAAAGGTTTCTGAGAAAAGACATCTACTTTTTATATTGCAGGGATATGACTGAACAAAAACATATTAGCTAGAAGTAACCACTAGGCTTGCTACAGACACTGATATCAAAGAAATCCTCTTCTCTACTTGAATGATTAAAGAAGGCATTAATTTCCCAGATGGTTCTTTTTACACGATATTAATTACTGAAGGGGATAAAAGGATCTTTCTTATATTGTTTACTTATCACCTAAATAAAACAAACAAATAAAGATGCTACTGCAGAAGTTAGCAGGAATAAGTATACAAAAATACAAAAAGAAGAAAAAAGTAAACCTCAAAACCTACAGAAAAAAAGCAGAAATTATAGGTAAGTTTTGCTACAAGACCTTTAGATAAACCTGTGCATGACCAAGAAACTCCATTGCTCTTTCTAAAACGCCTATTGTTTAAAACTATCTGAATTTCTCATCTGTCCAACTACACATTTCTATCAGATTACACGGTTTTGCAGGACAGTTACTATAAATGCATTGTCACACCTGCCCTGTGGATTATAAATGCTCAAATAGTTTCCAACAGTGCTTCTGTTCCTAACTCATGAAGCCACACAGAGAAGCACAGAATAAAGATAAAAACTAATTGTGATTCAGGCCTCCTGTAGCACCTTACTCAGTTGCCACCAGCCTTCTCCTGCTTATTCTCTCTGTGCACTTGCCTACCTCAGGTGCTCACTGCAACTGGATGGAACCCCTGAAGAAAGAGGAGCCTACTGATTTATAGGCCAAACCCCAAATAAATCACCTGTTACATACATAGTCAACATAATGACTCTACAGCTGCCATATTCACATGCTAAATCCTTGTTATGACATTGTCAAGGTTTGGGTTCAAAATCNGCCTTTCACTTCCTGCACCCCCTGATGTGGTACACAAGAGTTAACAGTGACCTTGGTCTGCACACACCAATCCTTGGTAGCAACTCTAAACATCAAAGATTATCACTGCTAGAAGCAGACACTGTCTGTGAAAACATGCTGTTAGCTTCAGAGAGTGCACTTAGTTAGCAGAGACTTAGATGTAATGTAAAATCACTAAACAGAATTGGTTTGGTTCTAATTCAAACCAGGACAGACATTCAGAAATGTATTTTTTAAGATGCAGACACATAAGAAATGTAGATCCTCTTTCCCAGAAGCACTGTGAAGTAATAAGACATCATAACATGCTGTCTTCTCTTTATACGGGCATTTTCATTCAAAGGTATCTAAAACTACTTCTCCCATATTCATACATTCCGTCCTCCTCATTCCCTTTCTGTTTTCCCTCCATGAGTCTGTTATAATAATTGATAACTATTATGCAAAATTAATCACTTTGAACTAAACTGGTTCAGCTACACTAAGAAAATAAGCCAATTAAAAACAAAGCAAACAAAAAAAGATCCTCTTCTCATTATTTCTTTTAAGAATATCCCACATTGAATGCTTTCCATCATAAATTGTACTTGGACTCTGAGATTTAATGGCCTCTGGAGGAGCTAATCCCTTTATGAATTTACTTAATTTGGTTTTGAATTCATTTATACTTGTGGCCTCCTCAGGGTTTTGACACACTTAATTTCAGAACAGAGTTTTATTCTGAATGAAAAGTACTCTTTCTTTAGTGGCACTTCCTAGTTCCCATGTTGTGAAAAACCTCTTCCTCCTTTAACACTATATATCTGTCACTCTGTTATATTCCTCTTCAGTCTTCTCTCTTGCAGGATGAAAATTCCTGGCCCAATGAGCCTCTTCTCATAAACAATCCAAAAAGTTTGTTTCTTTTCCTTCTGCTTTCTTCTATATCACAAAGGTTCTACATGCAGAAGAAAATCTATCCCTCTGCTAAGAGAGAACTCCACTCTAACCAACCAAATCATAGAAATAAGAGAAAGGAAATAGAAGAGGACAGAAAGGATGCTTACCATGATGGTCAAAATGAAGCCAGTGCAGACGAAACATATTGGCAAGGCAATTGCTATCCTAACATCAGCAGAGAGTGGGCACTCCCCACAATCTGCCGGACAGATAGAGCAGCCTTCTTCTTCCTCACAAAAACCATCTCCACAGACTGATTAGAAAAGGAAACACATATCAGAATATTTTAAGGCAGTTTCATCCATCCACAAAGTTTTATTCAGATTTAAACACATGGTTCTTGAGCTGGGAAACCTCAGAGTACCAGAAAGAATAACTTTTGTAGAATCTAGAGACAGCACCCCAGCAGTTGAAAGAATAATCTTAATTTTTAAATAATAATAATCTCCATGATCAGATTAAATTGTTAATAACATCAGAGCCTTTGACATGTTTTGTGTATAAATCGCTTCATCACTACGCTGTTTTGTCATTGTGCATCTGTTTATTCTGAGACTTGAAGTACCTCAAGGGAAGCATTGCTTTTGTAGTATTTGTGCTTAATCCAGCCCTTGAGAATCCCAGAAACAGTGACCCTTCCTCAACAGCAGCAGAAGACACTGAGTACTGCAGGATGAAGCCTTGCAACCCATACTTCAAGGATTTCTTTTTCTCCATGGTCTTACAAAAATGATCAGCAGTATCAGATGAGATTTAAAACAAAAGCCCTAAAGGACAAAACTCCTTCTCCCATGTCCTGAATGGTATTTAAATTTTACCTCTATGACTAAGCTAATATGCTGTACTTTAGCCTTCTGAGACGAGTTGAAGGTATTACTCTGTTCACTATGTAATATATTTTTAAAAAGAAAGCCTCCACAAAACAAAATCCACTGTTAATAGTAATTCTGCCTCAGTCCATTTAATTCCAGTGTAATACCAAGATAACCACAGAAGTCACACTCTGTCTCAGAGGCAGAGCTGCATTTTTAACATTTTTCTGAAAAATTGGAATTTTCCTGGAAAACTAAGCTGCAGCTGTCTGGAAATGAATAGCAAATTCTATAGCTAAATACTTCCACCCACACTGGAGTTGCTTTGGGTTTGGGGTTTTTTTGTTGGTGGTTTTGGGGTTTGGGGTTTTTTTATAATATTGTGAAATACATTCTCAAACTTCCAGAAGAGTAGCTAAGAAGAGCACTGTGATAACATTCCTATTTTATCAAATATTTTTCTTCATGTTGTGTGTTTAATTTATTGCATAAAGTCCTCTTTTAAAATTTTACATTGCTAAGAGAATTGTTACGGTAATTTCTGTTTCTTTCCAGAAATAATACAGCTATGCTAAAGTGAATGAAAGACTGATGCCTTTGGGAAAAATTGACCTTTCCTGTGAACAAGGGAATCAAAATGGGTTTCTACCTTCCCAATATGCTAAGGAGAGTTTGCTCCCCTTCAGATGAATAGTGTCCAGATCCTCATAACATACTAGCTGGAAGATTATTTTCACATCCCCATCAACTGTAGATAAGCCTTGTAGTACCTGAAGCCATTGGTCATGGTATTTGACACTACCTATTTGACAAGAGTGGCTTCCTACTGTTTTAGATTTATACACAGGCTTGAAGCTCAAACACTTTTTCAGGTGTTTAGTGTTACGTGAAGAAAAATTTTGGCAAGACTTTTGGCTCTTTTCAATAGTAAGAAGGGATAGGAGTCCCCTTTTGCTCTTGACAACCACATATGAATGATAAAAGCATTAAGATTCACAGTCAACAAACAATTCCCTCACATCTTCATTTTATATCATACCTACTGCAGGAAGGACTGTAGTTTTTGCTTCCAGAGCAACCTGCATTCTCCCAACTCTGATGTGTGCGATGAGAGAAGTCACACCCACGTGAACTAAAACAACCTGCCAAACAAGTGAACAAAGCAGCAAGCATGAAAACTTTACTTGCATACAGTAGGCTATAACAACACTTGCCTAACTGTGGTGTCTTGTGAAACAATGTGTGCATTTTTTCAGAATCAGGAAGGACAGGTGTCTCCTGGCTGGGGAGACAAACAGAAGCAGGAGAGACAACTATTGTTGGAGAGGCAGATCTTATTCCCCCTGCCTCCCTCCTCCTCCTGGTGTATATTCACCAAGCAAGGTTATCAGCCTATGCATTCTGCCATGTTTGCATTCCCTGTTACTTCTGCTGGATAGAAGCCTCCTAATGACCATATTAACCTGCAACACAGTCAGTAGAGCAATATATTGTTAGTGTAGGCCTTAAACAGACCTCTTATCCCCATCACTTCTACTACCTACCTAAGGAGTAGTAGTGTGAAAAGCTGCTCTTTCCAAGTCACGACAGTTGGGAATTGATAATACTCAGCCATAAATGCATCACATACACATGTAACACTGACAAATAAATGGCATGGGGAACATGTACATGCAGGTACAAACTGCACTAAACTACTGGCAAATAAGTTCTGAAATGAGCAAACCAGCTAAAATCTTATATGCAATAAGTATACTTTACCTTGGCAGTCCAGTTTCTTTGGCTCATTTTGCCAGCTGTAGACAAAGTGTGAGTAAATATCCGGCCATCATCTGGGATCCACGGGCCACATATTCCTCCTCTACCCTTTATCAGACATATTGGTTATATCAGTAAACGATGAGACAATCAAAATCCTACCTCCTCTTGTTTTACTTTCTTAAAATTTCTTGTGTTCTCTAACACCAAATAAAGTGGTATTTTGTAATTAATACAAAAGCATTAATGTAAATGCCAAAGCACAAGCAACGTTGTTCTGTGACAAAAAGATAAGAGAGGAGCAATTATTCTTATATTGACTTAAAATCTCACAAATGCTATTTTTTTAAAATACAAGCCAAACTCTAGTCTCAAATTTTGACTACAGTAATTCTAAGAAGCTAATACAGTATTTCAGGATTTGCTGTGTTACAAACAGAATAATATCCCACTTGTTATATTTTTCTAAAGGGGTTTTATTGCAGTATTTGCTCAAATAATGGAAAAAGTTCACTTTGAAGTGTATGTTCAAACTTACACAATGATACTCATGGCTTCTTGCTGTATGACAGCCAACCTGCTTAGAGTTCTTCTAAGCAGGAACTTAAATATTTACACTATTCCAAGGAAGCCAGATGAAGCATGTTGACTATATGCTTTCCTCTTTTCCACAACTTAATTCCAAGTGAACTAATTATGAAAGTAAGAAATAATGGAGAGGTCACTACAATGGTGGGTTGTTGAAGTTCTCTGCTATGGTTCTAGACAGAAGTTTTGGTATCATGGTTCCCGTAGGGATTTCTCATTTAAACCAAAGTTCTGGTACCAGCTAATGCCCCCATGAAGTCATTAATAAAACAGCTCCTCAAGAAGGGACCGCCAAGAAGTAAGCTAGAGCTTTTGTGGAGGCACCAAACTTTCACTCAGAAGGGTACATGAAAAGCTGCGAGACGTGTAAACTAGGTTTTACTATTATACCATCTTTGATCATGAAGAATGTGTCAGATTGCCAGAAGGGAGACCAACTAGAAAGACTGGGCAACTGCACGAAGGTTATTATGCAGGGTAAGGCTTACCTAATAGATTAAAAAAATGTCCCAAACTGAACTGTTAAGAGTCAGAAATTTAAATTTTCATTCAAAGAGGGTCAGGCTCTTATAGTGAGCCAAGCAGACAAATCAAGAATGGATCCTGCTTACATTGCATGAACAAATTTTGATATCCTGTATTTGGATGCGGATTTTTGCTCTGATCTAATACAGAAAATTCATTCCATCATAGGACATGTCTATACAGGCTTCAGTTCTACAAGTCACAACCAGTGATACCCATCTCACTAAACTTCAGTAATTCAAGCAGATCTTATTCAGGGTCCCTCTATAAGCTGCAAAGACAGTAACACCTCCAACTGACAATTTGCCCTGCTTGCTTTAGAATGAAATGATCTGTATTCTTTCTCTGTTGACTGTACAGAGATCTGAACCAAGTGAACTTAGAGATGAAACTGGTCCCAGTAAACATGAGAGGTTCTGAATACTGCCTTGTTCAAAACTACAGCTATTTTCTTTGCAGCCTCAGCACCCAGTGCAAAATATTCTAAAACTGACAGATATTGTCAAAGTTGTTTTAGTGAACAATTGGTCTAATGGTAACCTAATTGAAAACTAATTGCATCTAATTGTAATGTAATTCTAATCTAATTTAATCTAATTTAATCTAATCTACATCTAATCCAATCCAATCTAATTGTAATCAGATATTTTCTAACAGTAATGACAGAAGGACTTCATAAACTTGAACCTCTTCATTACATTGGTGTCTCATCCAGTAGTAAGAAGAGAGCACGTGATGCTGCACCATTACACTAACCATGAAGGCCAAAGGACAGGAGTGAATGTTGGCATGGTAGACACAGCAGTTCTCCCTGTTTGCATCCTTCCAGCTGGCAGGGCATTCATGCTCCTCACAGAATTCCTTCGCAGCAGTAGCATTGCTAGCCAAGCAGCAGAGAGAGAGAGAAAAACTTTTATATTTACTCCTCATTCCCCAAAATTGCAACAAGAACGTGAAAGCCTATTCTTTATTCTGCACAGAAAAATTAGCAGCAAAAACATATGCACTGAAATAAACACTGTTACACTATTACTTTCTCTTTTGTTTTGCTTTTGGTTGAAGTGCTTCTAGAGCAATGAAGATTGCTATCAACTGGACCACTGTCTACTGCCATGAGGTAGGGACTTCTGGCAGATACTATGCTGCTAGCAGGTACCAACCTCCACTTCTTTCTCTAGACTGACTTTATGGCCAGATGGGACTACTTGCCACTGACACATCTGGCACAGAAGAAGACACCATTACTCTACTTCCACTATCAGAAATATGTGTCCTGCCTAATTTCATTCTCAGTGTTTTCAGTTATATACCTTTGTCTATGTATGAAATTCATACCTATCATTCAGCTCCAGTCTTTGTTCCAAGGAACAACAGCCAAGGAGAATAACTATACTGGGCAGTAATATCAGACACAATTTCTCAAACCAAAAATTCAGAGCAAAAGGTTGGCTTTATGAATAGGTTGTTCTGCAAAACAAGCTAGGCCCTTTGAACCTTCATCCCTGAAAGATAAATGTAGCTACCAAGAAGAGTGTGATGCAACACTTTTTCCCACTGTTTCCTCAGTTACACTTTCAGTTGGTCATCACCCTAACAAATTTGTTTTTAAAATAAAATAATTTTCCACAAATATGGTTTATTCGGTAGATATAGCGAGACTTAGTTGTAGGGTTTAGTTCTACACTTGTGGTGGATCTCTATAAGGTAATGCCAGAACATCAGGATTTATTTTTTGGTTTGTTTTTAATGAAAGAAGAACTAGCCAGTAATGAGTAGATTTAAGTCAGAAGACTGATTTATAAGAAATAAACATAAACATAGGGGACATTGATTGTATTCATGGCTAGATTTACAAAGGCATAGACACACTTGAAATCTGAGATAAGCAAATTTATCTCTCTCCAAGACATCTGAACAGATAAAATATTAAAATCTATCGGTCTCTGAGCCCATGCTAGGATTTTAAAAAAATACTTAAGCAAGTCGGTGCCTAATTCCATCATGTATCTGTCTTTATGGCTGCTTTTAAAAATTCATCTTGTATTCTTTTTTTTAATAAAATATCTTCATCATGGCTTCACCTAATCATGCGGATGCCCATATATTAACTTGCCAGCCTCAGCCATGTTTGGGTCAGCTACTGTAAACTTAAGAGTGAACCAGATAGTCTTTTAGCTAAAATAAGGTACAAATTTGTTTCCATTAAAACCTGCAGCATACTGTTATTTCTTTTTAAATATTTGCCATTTGTCTTTATGTGCAAGATGTGTATAAGTACACAAAGAGCAGAATTTTCCAAATTCCTTACTGATTTAAGGGAGTGGGTCTCCCTGGAAAGACTAGAAAAACAGATTCATTTCCAAACAGTGAAAAAAAATCTGCTTTATGCTTAAATTCTTGGAACTATTACTAGCCATAAATTTCAGAAAGTGTGATAAACAAATTTTGCACATAGCACAGAGATGATCAAAATACAGTTTTAACTTTTTTCTACTGCAAATGGTTATAGGTCATCTTTTAATATGAAAAAAAAAATCTCTGGATAACAGCTTTTATGATCTGAACTGTGCAATGTGAACATTCAGACTGGCAGAGAAAAAAGTGAGATTTTCTATAAACATCTTTTACACTAACCAAGTACAGCATAGAAAGTGGGGAAATACAGCTGCATTTCTGTCCTAGACATGGATGGAGAACTGCTAAGTATAGACAAAAGTGTAAAATCAAGGTGTATTAGCCTTTTAGAGTTCTGGAGCTGTACACATAAACATTGTATATTTAATTTCTGTTGTCTACAGTTACTAACACAGTCTCTGAGTTGACATAAAAGCTTTTGACTGATTTCAGTCCCGCAGAAATAAAAAAAAGTTCACCACTGAATTCAATGGATTCAGAGTTGGGTCAGTCTCTTTTTCATATCCATGTTGTGCACTTCAAACACATTTATGATTAAAATTAACAGAAGACACAGTTAGTTTGGGACTTGTGCTTAAAGTTCAGTTGTAAATTCCCTGTGTAAAGAAGTCAAGAAGTGATATTCAGAGTTGCACCGAGACAGGAATGCAGGTACAGGGTGATGTGCCCTATCCTTGATCATGTGGGCCAGCATGCCATGGTTGCTGTTCTGAGAGCAAAGCCATTTTAGAGGAGAAAGTATCAGGGCAAACAAAGCTATAAGAAACCTCAAGAGATGCAAGAAATTAGCGAGGAGCCCCAGAATCCCCATATACTCATGACCATGAAAGTATTTTTATAGGAGGTAATACCTGTGAGAAAGAATTCCATTTTGCACTGCATATTGATAAAAGCTGTCTGAAGCAAAGACTGCATAAGTCACGTTGAAGAATTCCCCACTCACAGCCTTTTCAGGAGGCCTTTGCACCCATGCCATCTCCAGGCCTAGAAACAACACAATCATGGGCTAACATATACTTTTCTACTTTACAGATGCATACAAATGTAAAACTTTCTCTGTAGTGATTTTCATCTATTGGTTCCTGTAAGCCCCAAATAGTCATCCATTTTAGTGGCTGTATAGGTAAACTCAAATGCACATTAAATGAACAATTCTGATACTCACTTAGAAAAAATCAGGCAATTGGAGAAATGAAAAAAAATCTGGTCATCTTATCTAAAGTAACTTTCCTTCCAATATAATGCAGTGCTGCTTGTCCTGATATATTTGCTTTCCTTTTTTTATCAGACAATAAACATTGTTCATCATCCTTAGCTGCTTTCACTGAGGCACACCTCATTATGGAAGAAGAAAAGACAACTGTAGCACACATGAAAATCAGCCAAAATCCTTAACCTCATGAGACATAAATTATATATATTCTAATGATTACATATTTAAGAAAACAATTCTATAAAACCATATCATATCTAGAACAGAGGAGAGCGGAAGAAGTGTTACTCAGACATTGGTAGTTTTCCATTTCCACACTGTTACATGGAAAGATGATTTATCTCAGTCATCTCTCTTGTACCTGAGACACCATACTACCTGCTCTGAGCCTGGGAATTAAGTGAGATAGAGAAGCTTTTAATCCATATTCTTAAACAACACTATCAAGATCTTCCCACTTCATCTACCTCTTTCCATATTGTTGGATGAAGGTTTTAATATTCACCACATCAAATTACTTACATCATGCAATTGTGTAGCTCTCAGTTTATCAGAAAGTCTTAAATCCCTTTTGCAGAGGATGAGTAAACCTGCCTTTCAAAAGATCCTCCTTTTTTGTTATTATTGTTCAATTACAAACTTTTTAATGACTCCAGAGTTGTTTTTACAAGTGTATTTTTCACTTGCACTTCACTAGTGAAGCTGGTTTTTCCCCCTAAACATAATTCCCTTTCAGATACAAGAAAGTAAATTGTAAAATAACCACTTCATTTCACATCTACTTTGAAAAGTAAACACTCATTATAAATGCTAACACTATGACAGAAACTACAATACAAAGATTTACAAAAAAATCACTGCTGTGATTTGCACTAAAAGAGAGAGCTGAGATTCAGAGAATGTGTGAGAATGAAGGCAAAAGGCCAGCGTAAATTTCAGTTAAATTACTTTCTACTTTCTTTTAAAGGTCTCACAAAGATAAACAAGATTTTTCCTCCAATGACAGATACTCCCACATCGAAATACTTTGAAGATCTTGTGTTAAAACCACAGCAATCAGGCTATAGCATATGCCTCTTGCTTTGCTTTTAGCAATGCCCAGAAGAACCACAGAGAAAGGCCAGATAGAACTTAGGGGTTCATTCTAAAACTGGTTGTAAATCTTGTATGTTAATTAAGCGACATTTCCCTTTTACTCAGTTCGCACTTCGATTATTAGTAAGAACAGCTTTAAAGAAGTCATCTATTCTGATAAAATGTTGTTTCAATGTAAAGCAATCACAAATTCATACAGGGATAAAAGTCTTGGTTGACAACCATCTAGACAGTCTTTGAATTTCACCGTTCCAATAGAGCTCTTTGAAAAATGTTTAACTGTAACATGGAGCTCAGAGTGAGACTCAGCAGTATACTTCCTGCAGTGTTTTATCAGTATTAGTTTCTCAGGCGTTCTTGTTTTTTTCTAAAAATACTATTGAAATACATTGCCTCTGGTCTTATCTTTTAAAATGTAAACAAAAGTGTTCATTTACTGAAGTTATTTATCAGCTACAGAGTCACAAAATCACAGAAGAGCTGAAGTTGGAAGGCAGCTCTGGAAATCATTTGGTCCAACACTGTGTTGCTCAAGGCAGGGTCACCTAAAGCAGGTTGTTTTAAACTTTATCTAGTCAGGTCTTGAAAATCTCTAAGGATCAAGAAACCACAACCTTTCTGGGCAAACTTTTCTACTGTTTGATCACTCTTATGGTATAAAAGATTTTTCTTATATTTAAATTGAATTTCCCATCTTTCAATTGGTCTTTAATTATTTTTCAATCTCAGACAATCCATATCCAACATAAAAAAATACTCTGTTTTGTATTATCTCATCATGTAAATTTATTTTTGAAACTGACTGGAATAAGTAGTTAAAGATCTGATATTTTTTACGTACTCATGGAACACAGTTTTGAGCAAAGTAGAAAAGCATGTTGTGTAGAATCAGTGCTTTTGCTTACTGGCTGGAGGGTTTAAACACAGTCCACTTTTGAACAGACACTACAAAATTTCAGCAATGACTCAATAGAATTTGCTGCAATGCAGAGCTGCCTGCTTGCTTAGTTTGGATTAAGTTGCATTTGGTTTTCTAATGAGAAATTAAATATTTTCTGTTTCTCTCTGGGGGAAGGGATTCAGCTGGTGCTATTGCTTTTTCTTTCAGAGCTAATGAATATCAGACAAATAATTGCTTTGAAGTGTATTTTGGTAATTTTCTTTCACTTATTTTTCCAGAAAGGTTGTCACTGACTTAGATGCTTTCCACCATGCACAATATTTGTTATGCATTAGGTTACTATTCTGAATACTTCACTTTTGGGTTTCAAACATTTCCCAAGCAAGAGATGATCTTTCTTGAGCAGTTCTAGGACTCACCTCCACAGTCCAGCATGTTATACTCATCTGGTTTTTCCAGGGGCCAACAGTCATAGTCTTTGTTATCTAAATCATGCCACCCTTCCACTATTATCACCTGCATAAAAGAAACCATGTGAATAGACTCCAAAAAAGACAGTATGTGAACAGGGGAAGGATGAGTTCCATCTCCAGAGTTTATATTTCTTTCAAAGAAATCAAACCAAATGCAGAAACAGAGCCTGGCATATCTTGCTGTCTTCAATTTCTGGAGCGAAAAATGACAGCTTCCTAGGGGTATACAAACTTGATCAGTATATTATTTCGATCTATCTAGAAATCAGCAAGATTAACTAATCCTTCTCTTGCAGAAGGCTTTCTCTACAAAGAGCAGGTGATTCCAGGATCATATGCTGAGAGACATTTGATTTTAGGGTTTTTGTTCACTTTTGAAATGGCATTTCCCCTGCTCCAAACTGCCTAGCTTCTTTTAATCTTTTACATCTAAACTCTTTGAATGAGTCATTTTTGTTATACCTTTGATAACACAACTGTTAATTATATAAATGTTAAAATATATAATTATAAATAATAATAATATTGCATAAGTGTATTACAGGTAGAATAGAGCATCATGATAGCATATAGATTGAATAGCAACAGCAGCAGAATATACATCATACATCTCTAATATGTTATACATTATAATAGATACATTATAATGAATTAAAATATATACTCTAGTATATATATGAACAGAATATGTTATAATAATGCACCTTGGTCTTATTCCACTTCTAGTAAAAGATAATAGTTACTATTCATATAATCTGCTATTATTTTCCTATATATTATTGGAGGATAATAATCTACCGGGTTATACAATTACTTATCACAGTATTCATGGAATAAAATACAACTATACAACAGATTTTTCCAATATATTCTATTACTTGTTTTCTACATTACTAAAATAACATTCAACAGTTCCCTGATATAAATAGCTGTCTCACTACAATAAGCCATATACAGTTCTTTCCATATGCACAGAACACAGGAACGAGTTCCGGTAAGTGGATCTTTGTATACCTACCAATAAACTGAAGAGGCTTTGGAGCCGTAAAGCTGATGTTTTGACAGCTCTCATGCTCCCTAACACACACCCAGCTCACCAAATGTCGGGGCTGCTTCTGAGGTTGCTGTTATTACTGACTTAGATGCCCTTGCCTAAGAAGGGGGGGTTGCTAAGCAAGCTGATCCTGGCAACTCCAGCTGCTGCAGCTGTTCTGCCTCCTCCTTCCCTTTCTCAACTATCCCACTTCTACTTGGTGCAATATGGAAACACCTCTCCTGCACCTCTGCCGAACGTCTCCAAAACATCATCACTTGTCTTAAGGAGCAGCTTTGCACTCAGATCATTTAAGTTTGTGACCCTGTCAGCTCAAATCTGGAAAAGCAATGGGAGGATTTTATTTCACTGCCATGTTGAACTTGGACAGCATCTGACTCTCAGGCAGGTGAGTGACACTGTGGAAAGAAACACGGACATAGCTAGGCCTGGGGAGAAGAGATATACAAACTCCAAGACAAGGAAAGGTCACCTAAGTAAAATAAACTGTAAAATTAGAGGTTGGATTAGGTAATCTCTGGAGGTTCCTTCCCATCTGAATTGTAGATCCTATGACTTCAATTTCTGTCCCTGGAGGTGTAGGACAACTTCTACCTGAGAAGTGTCCTGCTACACAGACAGATGAAAGACACCTCTGCCAAGCTATGTTGGCACGATGAAGACATAGATTTATTCATGACTATTTCTGACTGCTAAAGTCACTGCAAACACGGAACTTCATCTGTGATTCAGTTCTCTTGAATACTACCCTGTGTCTTCTCTGGAATTCTGGCTCTCAGCCCAAACTGACATTAAGAATCTTAGTCTAGTCAAAATGCTTGTACTTCACCATTTATCACATCAAAATTGCATGGAAAAAAAGCAATGTGTGTTAAGTTCATCTTGAAAGGGGTTATAGATCTGTTAAAAAATCTGTTTGGATTCACTCATAAAAGACATATTTGTATAAATTAATACAAACATTTTAGGTTGCAATTTTATATTTGTAGTGAAATCCTAAACCTCATTTGTGTTATCTTCCTGTGCTTCACTGTGACCATTTTACCCAAATCATAGGTTTCAATATATGGAAGCCTTTAAGTGTTTCAGCTTGGCTACATGGTAGAAAGAGAAGAGAAAAAAAATGCCCTTTTTTAGCTATAATTATCTGCTTAAAACAACTCTACATATATTAACATCTTGGAGAGGTTCTACTGCTGATTTGTTTTAGGATATCTTGTGCTTAATGAGGAATTTGCTGGCAGGGAAGCTAAGGATTACAACTTGCTAGACCCTACAGCAGCCAAAAGATTACCAGACTGATCCTATTTTCTTTAATAGGACTGTATATTCACATGACATTAATAACATGATTCAAGGACTGTAAAGATCATACACTACCTTTATAGCTACTTGTCTATCACCAAGTTCAGAATTCCTGGAGAGTGGCCAAGTAGAAGAAGCCAGTCTGGGAATCCTGAATTAAAGCTGGATGGATTGGAATGGCAGGTGATTATTTGATTTAACAATCTAACCTGGCTATTTGAGAACCACGTTACCACCTCTGCATCTATGTATCGGAAATTCTAACAAATGAGGACTATTTTTCAATATAAATACATGAACCTTGGTAAAACGAAAGGATTGACAGCCTAGTGAGTAATACATTCAGGTCTACAACTGTCTGTATATAAAGGAAATCAGAAACAGGTTTGAAAAAAGTGAGATGGTCATCTCAAACCTAATAATCTTTGCTTTATATTTACTTCTTTTTCTGTTTGTGAGTTATATACAGTCATGTAATTTGCGTTACACCTTACCATTGCATTATACTGCAAATGAGTCTATTAACACAGACCCAAATCTAGTATAGTTACTGAATTCTGCTTACTGCTACGTGACTGTCTTAGTGCAATAACACAGTTCTTGGGCCTTTTCTCTTAGAAGAAACTCTTAATCTGAAAAAAAGTAGGTAATTTCTACTGGTTTAAATGAAGGAAAGCAATTTCCAGCAATTTAAGGAAACAAAAATTACTGTGATGAAATCTTCAAGTATCCTTGAAAATATTTACTTATTTGGCCTTCAAGTTTTCCAGAAGGCTCTTGCCTTGATAGCAAGCTGAAGTTCAAACAGAGATGTTTAAGCTACTTAGTTATTAATTAGATTAAATTTTCTAACAAGACAATTATTTTCAACAAAGAATAGTCTCAAAGAATCACTACCAGGGCTCTTTTGATCTTTCAAAATGATGAAATTTCAAAGATACCATTTAAAAGAACTGTATTGCCATTTGTGAAATCGGTAGTTAAGTTCTGAAATGTAAAACTCCACTATGCAGAGTACGCTCATTCTGCACATGAGCTGGCATCCTAATCAGTGCTACCCGTCTCCAGGCTCCTAGCATCTAAAGGGACGTAAGATTATCTATCCTATCCTCGTTTTGTAGTGCTAGTTCTAATAAAAAGCATTTTAAATGACACGGAATCTGAATGCCTTTCTTACTGGGATCATAACAGATCAGCAAAGATTGTGATCGCCATCGCGTCTGCAGAAGCTGTGAGCTGTGAGCGAGCACGGCCAGAGCACTCTGACACTCCCCTCTAGTGGTTTCCCAGCAGAACAACGGCAGCAGTTTGGTTTAACGACGGCCTCCTCTTGATGCACAAGCTGCCACAAACGGAGTACTTAGGAGCAGTGTAGCAGAGAACCTGCCTGATCTCAGGTTCTCGCCTGGAGGTATGGTGGAAGCAGCTGGTGGCCTTCTACCTTTCCCTTCTCAACAGCAGAGTGATGCACTGGACAGACACAAGAAATTTCTAGGTCTCTGACGTACAACCATGTTACCACAGCACAGCACGTGATCACACCTCCAATGGGTCACCCTGACCATTTGTTTACACATTTTTAGCCCTCAGAAAGTGCTTAGCTGACCTACATAAAGAAGCCTCACAGACAAAGGGTGTTGATCTTGTTTTGTAATTCCACATAGACAGAAATGTGTCAAAACAGGAATTTCAGCATGAGCTTCTTGTGTGCTGTCCCTGTGGTGCTGGTCCTCCAATCTTTCTGCTGCTTATGTGATGAACTTGAGAACTGGATCAAAACTCTGATCTTTATTATATGATGTTATGTTATTGTTGTTGCTATAGTTTTAATTGGGTCAGTGCCTTTTCCTCCCACCCTTTTGTCTTTTCTCATCTCTTCTGGGTGCAAACTCTTATTCAAGTGACACATATGGGGTTCATTGAGACCCAGACCCCAGCTGAGCCTGGATTAGTCAGATTAAAAACAACATCTGATTTCCTCCAGAATTATTGGTAATTTCATTAAAAGACTAAACGTTGTTAGTTTTGTTGTTGATCAGTAGTTTCAGAAGTACCCAGTGCCCTCAATTTGCTGGCAGTGCAACAGGTATCAGCTGTGGATCTGGTAGAGTGCTGGAGAGCTGTAAGCAAGCTTTGTAGCATCTCTCCATTTCTCTCATACACAGTTCCAAATATTGGAAGTTTGAGAGAATTCAAAAGAAAAAGGCCTTGGGCTAAAAGAACTGTAATCATAAAATAAAAAAGAAGTAATGACATATTTGTTACTAAAGATCTGAAAGGTTAATATCAGGTGATTAATCTTTGATGACAGTTTAACTCAATTGCAGCAGAGGGAGCAAACAGTTACATACTTTACACAAAGGAACAGAGCTGGGAGGCAGAGTGAAAGCATGACAGATCAGAGACAGACTTATGTAAAAAGGTAATTATGGACATTGAAAACTACAGCTAAGAAACTGTTTTTTCTGACTACAACCTACGATGTTATACCTACCTCACAAACTCACAGAAACTTAAAAAATGCAAACTGTACTCATTGGTAAGGGAGCAGGTAGTCCTTACGGGATTCTGAAGTTACCAGGAATGCTGCACAAATTTATGCTTTTATAGATGCATTCTTCAGGTCCACTCTAGTTCCTGTGGCATCAAAGGAAGGCTTGTTATGTTCCTGCGCTTTGGAATTGATCCACAGCACTAAAAAAGGTTAAATATTTCATTCATTTCAAAAATGTTAGAAAATACATCAAAATTTGAAAAAAAAGGTATCATATATATCCTCTGCAGATTGTATGAAGACTCATCTGGGATATGTCACAGAAGAACAAATACTACTCTTTAAGGATATGCACTGTTCTCTGTTTAGAGGATTTATTAGTACATGAGCTGTTGTGAAAGGAAAACAACATTCCAGGATTTTCATCATGTAAAGCATTCTGCAATTCTTCTAAAGAGAAGGTGGAAAGAATGATGGTCTCTTAAATTTTGCAAGAATAGTCACAGCTAGAAAACTTACAGGTAACAGTGACTATCTCTCTAGCTGAAAATGATGTTGGACTTAAAAATTTCATATAACGTGGCTGAAAGCCTCTAAAGAGACTGGATAAGAAAAATAGAACTCAGAGCTCTCAGAGAAGCCAAAAGGAACTTCACTTTCAAGGTTAACCTTTAGAAATTCCTAGCCTAAGTACATAACTTAAAAGAGATCCCTGCATCAAGGGACTTGCTTGAATAAATCATTGGGTTTCTGTTACTATAATGCAGTATGTCAATGCTGTAGTTGTTCAAAGGGCATTCAGCAAATCTGAGAATATGGGAATGAATTTCAATTTGATAGGATGACTGCCTGAGAGGCTTAAGAAGAGTTGGTCGAGTTCAGCACAGAATAATTTGAGATTTCTGCTTGGGAAGAAAATGAGCAGAACATCAGTGACGTTCTCATATTCCTCCCATCTTTCAGTCCTCCCACACAGGCAGAAATGTTATAGACGTCTGCAGTGCTTAAGAAGAGCAAACTTCACTGCTCTTAGGATCTACTGTGGAGGATCTAGGTGTCAGTGACAGATGACAGCTGAGGGGCATTTTTGTCCTCACTTGCATCATGTTCCTAGGATCCACTGGGCACTCCACTGGTTGTAGTGGTATTCAGCTGAAATCTGCACTTTGCCTTAATGGCTTTTTCCTCGCCTCCTCACTTCTCACTGCATGACTCATTTCCATTTTCAGAATTATTGAATTATTTTCTGCCCAAATTTTTGTGCACATTAGCACTGCACACGTATTGACATTGAACACACCCTTTCTGTCCCTCCAAAAGACCCTCATGAGCCACATTTCTAGGGTCTCAAGTGATCGGAAATTCCTAAGAGACACTGAGAGTTCATTGACACAGGGGGTCTCTTGGCCTCTTGTAACTGAAGGATCATTTAGTCTTTTGGATCACTTTTTTGGGCTAGCCTCAAAAGGAAACAGAGGTCTAAACTATTTCCTTTCCTCAAGTCATGATCATTTCTGCAAATGACAGGCTAGACAGATGTTTGCCTAACCCATTTTAAATGACCTTCAGTAGTGGAGCCTCTATCCCTTCCTTTGTGATGTAGTCCAATGCTTCATTACCCTTCCCTGTCAGAAAGTTTTCCCTGTTGTCCTACCTCCTTCTGTCTTGCTGTAATTTCAACTCAGTACTTACCTGACTACACAGAGAACGGTTAGCATGTTCTGTATGCTTGGTACATGCTTGAAGTCTTTACCATTCTGGCTTCTGCCAGTTACTGTGAATCAAGATGCCTTACACAAATGCATTCTCATTTTTTCACAGGGAAGAAGGATTATCTTAGTTTCAGCAACAAAATACACGAATAAAGAGTGATTCATGAAAATATATAAGTCTAACTGGAACAGATATTTCGACAGTAGGAATGAGCACTTTCTCCTTGGATCTTTGGATGCAAACCAGTGATACCAAATGCAGCCCTGGATCATAACCACAAGACCACTCTCATACTGTCACTAAAATAAATGTAACATTTACAGAAAGAAGTCAAAACCAGCCTTTGTTTAACATCCCAGTCTTTCTGCTGATGGAGGCTTTGTCTCAAGGAGCTTTTTAAATCTGCGCCTCAAGTGCAGTGAACTCAGCAAATGTCCAGTTTGGCAAAATGCCATTTTGTAGACTATTTTGTGACTGACTGGTTGTCAGAACTAGTTTAGTGGGAGAAGCTGAGGATTTTCTGATGCTATTGAACCTGAAAATATTTCTCTGCCATTCAGGATCATCTGGTTCATTTGGTACATTATTTTCTCTGCTGAAGTCAGACATGATGAGATCCATCCGTGGGTCTTGAGGGACTTGGCAGACCAAGTTGCCAAGCCGCTTTCCATCGTATTTGAAAAGTCGTGGCAGTCTGGTGAAGTACCCGATGACTGGAANAATGGATTGAGAGCAGCCCTGAGGAGAAAGACTTGGGGCTGCTGGTTGATGAAAAGCTCAACATGAGCCAACGATGTGTCAGTTCAGCCTAGAAAGCCAACTGTGTCCTGGGCTGCATCAGAAGAAGCGTGGCCAGTAGGTCAAGAGATGTGATTCTTCCTCTCTACTCCGCTCTTGTGAGACCCCAACTGGAGTACTACATCCAGCTCTGGAGCCCCCAGCACAAGAAGGACATGGACCTGTTAGAGAGGGGCCAGAGAAGAGCTACGAAGATGATTAGAGGACTGAAACACCTCTCCTACAAAGACAGGCTGAGAGAATTGGGCTTGTTCAGCCTGGAGAAGAGAAGGCTCAGGGTAGACCTTATTGTGGCCTTCCAGTATCCAAAGGAGACCTACAAGAAGACTGGAGAGGGACTTTTCACAAAGGCCTGCAGTGATAGGATGAGAGGCAATCGGTTCAAACTGGAAGAGGGTAGATTTAGTTAGGAATTTAGAAGGAAATTCTTTACTGAGAGGGTAGTGAGACACTGGAATAGGTTGCCTAGGGAAATGGTCTTGAACACATCCATCCTGGAGGTGTTCAAGACCAGTTTGGATGAGGTCCTGGATGGGCCATCAGGTGTCCCTGCCATGGTGGGGGGGTTGGAACTGCATGATCTCAGAAGGTCCCTTCCAACCTAAACCATTCTATGATTCTATGAGACGATTCTATGCCTGCCTTCTGTCACAAAACACTGGGCAGCCAGCAACTTCTTTTCCTGTCAAGTTTAGCATCCAAACAGAGATCAATCTACCATTTGCACTGTATCTTTGACACAAGGAACAGTGGTTCAAATGCTGACAGACAAGAAGAGACAGAAAATAAAAATGTTTTGAATTTGAAAACCAAATACCTTGTGTGGCTTACCTGTTGAAATAAAATAAGGTATGCTTTTGTAGCCATATGCAACTATCATCTATCTCATTTAGGGCTCAGCATCAGTTGGACTGAAATTCCTGGCACGTCTTTGCTTTTTCCAATGACATGCTAGTCCCAGAATGGAGAACTTGAGAATAAACTGCAAGAGAAATGTAGGCATAGTAAGTCAGTATATATAAAGAGGATTTTTATTTTCCATTATTTCACTTTTGTATCGCCTAAGGCTACTAGTTAATTAGCTTTTTCTTCTGCCTTTTGATATCTCTCTTCCTCCAGAGAGTACACTCCAGAGTGTAATCCTTAATGGTTTCTAGTGCAGTCTGGTTAAAAAGCATGGGATGTCAGTATGATTCTGCGAGGAAGAATTTCATTGCTCTGCTCTGATAGATATTAGTTAGGAGTTGAGCTGTGTTTTCTCATCTTACACTTCCCTCCAGACCCCTCACTTCCCTTAAAATTTAATTCCTATGTAGTATTTCCTTGGTTTTTAAACTTCCAAAAGGAGGAGACTCTCACAGGCACAAATAGCAGCCAGAGGCCTGATGCCCACTGAATCTGCCCATGGTTTACTGCCACTTACTTGTTGGAAAAATCTCCTCTATTTTTTGTGTATGTGTACAGTAAGAAATAAAAGGACTCACTCGCCATCCTGACACAGGCTATCAGGGCCTGGAGCATACTCCTCTCTCCTGGAATCTATGCTGCTTGGTCTCTGGGCCAACACTGATGCAAGCTCTCCAGCCTTGAAGCTGTGTGAGGAAGAGATGTCTGAGAAGCCCTTGCAAGGACTCTACATCTTTCTCTAGGAGCTACATTTAGGCTGGAGTCTCACATTTGTTTCTGGCAGAGCTACATTGCACTATACCTACACCTGGCCAAGCACCTTGTTGATCTGAATCCTGACCCTGACACATGGATTTGACTTCCTGGCTTGGCCTCGGACTTGTCTTACCACCATGGACTTGTCTGTTAATCCTCACTTTTGGCCGACCCTGCTTACTATCTCCAGATCTGTATGATTGCCCTCTTCACACACTGTAGACCTGGGTTTTGTTTCAGGTGACACTACTCTGCCAGCCTTGCTGTCACCCTGTATCTCTGTCCATTGTGGAGCACTCTGCCCTTGCTGCTTGCTGGCAAGGACGTCTCAGCTATAATGCTGCAGTAAAACAAAACAAACAAAAAAAAAAAGAAAAAAAAGTTCAGGAGTAAATATGCAATAAGGAAAAATTCTACCAGAAATGAAGACGTAAATGCGTTGCTCAAAACCTCATGGAGATACCTCTCTACAGCATCTTTTGCTAGACCATTTCTAATTGAAAGTATGGATTACTGTAAAGGACTAAGTCTTTACAAATAAGAAATTATTATCATAGTTAGGTAATTATCAGGACAGAATTCTATACATAGTTAACTTCTAAGCACAGATGTTATCACTATCTTGGGATTTTTGGGGGGTTTCTATAGTATTTTTAAACGAACAGTATTATCACTGATTTAGTTTGATTTCCAGGCACACTCCTACATCAAAATATCTGCTTCAGTCTGGCTGTGGGTTTAGAGATTTTTACAAAATTTATACAGGCACTTCAGTTTCTTAATGATAACTTTTGGTAATGTTTGAAAACCAATTTTTGCATTGGTTCATAATATCACTCTTTTCTAGTCTTAAAAAATACTAGGCATGCCCTCTTCTCATGCCCCAGATGCTTATTCCATTAATAAGAGGTTACTTTTCATGTGTATAAATTTTGTTCTCTCTACTTCAGTGGGAAGAAAAAAATCCACCTTATTAGTGCCTCCTTTATACCCCATGGAAGCTGGGTAAGCAGGCCCATAGTTGATGGGAAAGTTTAGAGATGCAAGTTATTCATTTGTAAGAATGATACACAAAATTCTTAGCCCTCCAAGCATGCAGCAGGACAAATCTCCTACCACTGTCAGACAACAGTAAATAAAAGAGCCAGGCTACCTGTGGAAAGGGCAGGGAAAATAGGTATGCTGTAAAGGCAAAACCAGGAAAGAAATTCCTCTTCTCCCAGCTCCTGGAGAAAGTGCTCTTTCCCAGGGATCATGAGGCTTATTCACTTTTCTTCTTGCAAAAAACCACATAGGTTCTGAGGACTGATTTCTGCAGACCCTGAAATGAGACTGATGTTAGTAAAACACTCTATAATTCTATGATTCTATATTCCACATTTAAGGAGAGAAGGGGTACATGGGAACCTGAAAGTCCAGGGAAATCACGTGCTCCTGTGCTGGCGAGAAAGGGATGCCATTTTAAATGGTGGCTTATGACGAACTCATTAGCACATTGGAGTGACTCACGAGGACTATTATAGAATATCTTAGTGGTTTTTTTTTCCCTTACATTTGAGCAGAAGGATGCTTTTCATCACTGGCTTGGCTATTTCTGATACCAGCTAGGGCATGTTTCAAGGCATTCTCCGTGCTTCTTGCAGGGTTTATGAAAAGACTGTTTTTACCACATGACTATTAGCAAGTCTCTCCAGTCCTCCTGCCTTCCTCAGGGTGAGATTCTCCCCTGAAAGTGTGCTCTGATTATGTAAGAGATATAAATTGAAATTCCACTGGGGAGCTGTGGCTAGCATAATGCTGAAGAGAAGATTACTTATGTGGCTTTAGTTAAATGCATGTGTATCATTCTCTTAAACAACTCAGTGGTTATTTTTGTTCCCTCTGAGGTACCAGTGGTTCAATAAATACCCAGTGCATAAGTTTGGTTCTTAAGCCAACTTACACTTTGTTCTTCAAAAAACTAAGTTAGCGAGCTTTTGTGAAAGAGCTACATCTCTGTGTATTATGACTAGGATATATCTAAAATCTGATCTTTCTGATTCCACAAAGAGGATTCTTTACTCTCTTAAAGGCCATATGAGATCACTTTCACTTCCAGCCATGCAACGAACATGACCCATCATTAGCAGCACCATTTCACTGCATTACTCTGTGTTTACCACATGTAACCCAGTGGGCCAGACTGACTGTCTCAAGAAGCAGCACTTCTCCATTCTTGTGTGCTTGGGAGGCACTTTTGTTTAAAAAAGAAGTCATGATATGTACGAGAATCATATAATATACTCACACAATATATGGAGTATTGCAATGTAGGCATTGTAACTGTGCACAGAAACCTGGGTTAATCAGCTGCTCAAGGAAAAGTTTCAGGGTATAAATGTTAAAGCCTGGGAGGAAGAAAAACAAACCCAGGTTCATCACATTTAATTACAGAAAACAACAGTACTTGGAGGGGTTAATAATTTGGCTGCTGTTCAAAAGGTGATATAGCATGTGCCACCTCTCTATAAGCACAGCTGAGTGATAGCAGTACAGTTTTACTGAATCCCTCCTGAGACAATGCCAAGGAAGAGGTTTACAGCACTCATGCAGACATTTAACATAAACTTACTTACGGTGTTGCTTAAAATAGGATGCTTAAATGTCTCATAATTAATGGATTCCAATGTACCACAAGTAGGAGACCTACTCAATGCTTCTGGCAAAGCAAGTGGTTTTTTATCTGCATATCCATGCTTAAGTTTTTCTTTCTAACTAAATGATCCAGGTATTTTCATCCCTAGACCTTCCATTTCAAAAGATCGAGTCTTAAAAATTTCATATGCTAGTCTTGGTTGTGGGGGCTGCTAGAATTTACCACTCAGGGAAGTCTTTAATCATGGTCAGACCAGAACTGCTTTTAGGAAAGAAACAGAGGTGGGGAATGGCATGTCAGTCCACAGGCTGTTACCATTGACTCAGGTGATTGAAACTAAAATATTCCAAGGATGACATTGCCAGTGAAAACCTAAAGGAGACTGACACCTGTATATGAACAGATTTTAGATGGTCTGGTGGGCTGCTTCCATGAGTGGATACAGAACCCAATGCATTGGGTTTTTTTACACATAACCAGAACATGCCACTAAGAAACAAACAAATTCTTCTGTAGGAGCTGTGAAATACAAACTATTGAAGAAATGAGAATAAGCATGTAGAACATATTTTCATGAGACCAAACACCTCAGGATTCCACAAATCCATTGAAATAGAAGAAACAACATCACCATATCACAAACATAAATACAAATGCAGTTCTTTCCATTAAATGCAGTTCTTGTGAACTATTGTTCTAATAATTCTAATTGTTCTAATAAATTACAGACATGCACTTTGTAGTGCATCAAAAATGCAATTTGTGTAATTCACTGCTTCTTTAATCAATGTGATGTCTATGAGATTGACAGTACAAAGACCTTAAAGTATTTGTGATGATAATGTCATCTCACTCATACAACGTCCATAGATTCTTAAGAACACTGAGCTTCTTAGAGATGTGGTAGCATGTTGAATTAGATGACTGCAAAGGAAATGCATGTTACATAGTCTTTTTGTCTTTCAGTTATATTGTTGGCTTGAAGGATACATCACATGCTAATAAAATCAGGAGATGTGTCAACACCAAAAAATAGATATTAAACAATGATGAAGGCAGATAACTTGTCTAAACAAAACAATGCCAAGCAAATCAGACCAATTTCCAAAACGGTCCATAAAGTTCCTGGCAAATTTGTTCCTTGCAAACTAATTCAAAGCTTCTTATTTCCTTATTTCTTTGAGGACAAATAACAGCAAAGAAAAATATTCAAGAAAATCTAAGACATTACAGCAGTCACTTGGCACCAGTCAGACTTTTCAGAGAATAAGGACCACAATTTAAAATCTAGAAATACCTGTCAAGAATTTACCAGTCATGGAGCAATCAACTGGTTTCCAGGACTGGGGTTTTTTGCTTCCTTGGCAACATTTTTTGCTGACAGAGCGGCAGCTAAAATACTCAAATGTAAGCAATGGAAGCTACATCTGATATGAGAGCCTGGGCTTGGAGTTACTACTCCCTGTTATCAAAACTAAATGGTAGTTGTAACTATCTGCAAGGGCCATCTACTGGTTACAAACTAAAGTCCACTCTTTATCATAAAACATTCAATTTAAAGTCTTCTATAGGTGACATGATAGGTGTTGTTTCTTTGTTCAGCTATTGGATTTAGTTCAGTACAAGTTAATATGCAATTACTTGAAATAACTGCCAGTTTTGCTTTTAATAGAGAAATGTCAATATCACCAACAACCAGCCTACCTGGAGCGAAAGGTCTGCAGAGGGGAGCTCCAGCAGAATGGCTGAGACGTGATCGGTATGGCTCAGATCAGAGAGCATTTCTGCAGGTTAAAAATGAGAATGGCTTGTGGAAGGGGCTTCCATTAAGGTGTGGAGTTAGGATCTCAACTTTGCAACCTCCTGCAAAAGAGAGAGAGAGTAACATTCAGCCAGCATTTTTCAAACTGTTTTGCTGGACTTGAAAATTATTTCACTCTGTTTTAACATGCTGCCCTGTGAGAGCTCAAGAGAGAGGATTTTGCCTAGATTCTCAGGTCTTGCTCTCTGCCTTCATGTTTCTCATGCTGACAAGCTTGAAAAGACAAAGGAGAAGACAATGCCAGTCTTGGGGGTGGCTTGGGGGTGCAGAAGTCTCTGGGCAGCACCAGGGCCTGCAGTCCAGTGGGGCAGAGACCAAGGTGCCAGGACAAGGTGCTTTGTGAAAAAGACCCTGATCCCTCTGAGGCTCTCAGGGATTTTACGCTTCCCTCTGGCCATCCCCACAGGTACTTGGGCCTGGCCATGATAGTCCTCTGCTGCAGACCCTGCTGCACTGCACTGTTCCCCAGCCAGCCCCTGGCACAACTCCTGAGCTCCCTGGACAAGCAAGGAATCAGGAAACCCTGGAGTGCAAGTGCTGCCAAAGGGAACCCAGCAGCTGTGGTGTACTCCTTCTGTCAAAAATGCCAAATCGCATGGATTTGTAAGAAGCGTGTTGTATGTAGGTGAAATCGTGGTGTGCTACATGAAAAACTTGGAAAAAAGGAAAAAAAAAAAAGAGAGAGAGAGAGAAAACTCAAAGACAAAAGCACCCCTATTTTCGGAACGTACTGCTCTCTGAATCCGCTCAGGCATCAGATTTTACAGGGTTTTAGCCGCGCTCACCAGCAGATGGCAGCTTTGCACAACTAACGAGCTGTCCCCGGGCTCCCCGAGGCCCGGGGGAAGATGGCGGCCTGTGTCTATCAGCGAAGATGGCGGCGCTTGGGTTGAGGGGAGGCTCGGGCAGGTGGGGGTGCTGGCGATGGCGGGAGCCTTGGTCGGGGGACAGCTGCCCGCAGCAGTGCGGAGGAGGGAGACGAGAGGGCCTGAGGCTGGGCACCGGGCGGCTTCCCAGGGGTTTGCCTGCAACGTGGCTGCTGTGGGCTCTCCAGAACGGACTTTTCCCCGTGGCCCTCCTGATGCCCTCCTCGCCAGGGCAGCAGTTGCCTTTCAGGGGAGTTTCAGCTGTCAGGCATCCTTGCCTGCAGCTGTGCTCCATCTAGCCCTCCCTTTCCACCCTTATCTGAGGGGTCCTGACAGCTGCTTCTGCCTCATCCCTACCTGCCATGTACAGCAGAGAAGTGCTAATTGTGTCAATTCATAAAGGGCTGCATAAGCTGCAGAGAGGCAAAAAGAATAATGAAGCAAACCCAGGAACTGTGGATGGTTGGTGTTCATCAGCTCCTGCTTCTGTTGGAAGAATAGTGCTCAGAGAAATGCCCAAGTTTGCCAGTCCTGTGCTTACTGTAGACACCACCAGCCAAAGCAGTTCAAGGTCTGAGTAGGGATCAAGACTAATTGCAGAGACTCTGGACGTCTGACTTGATTTCTAATTTGCAGCATGAGAAGTTGGTCTGTGCTCAGATTAGGTAGCTCTGTAGCCTATGTGGCCATATCTGATAGAAAAGTGAAAAACACACTGTTGTGTTATTTGTTTGCTCTCTCTCTTGAAAGACAAGCTGATAAGAGCCAAATGCGTACTAGTTATTATCATGCGGTAAAATTTCCTCACACAAAAAAATGTATACTGTGTGATGTGGTCTAACTTGCAAGAGCTTTATCAGGAAAAAAACCCAAAGGCCATAGGTTCAGAAGTTCTCTTTTTCCTGGAATTTTTGGAGTGTTAGCAGCTGCAGCAGTTTCAGTAGACTAAACCAAATAGTAAAAAATACTAAATTGGGAACATTCACTTCATGGGATACAAATATAGGTCCAGTACCAAACGTACAGTAACGTATCCCAGATGGTGTTGCTGAACTGAAGTAACGCAACATGACAAAAACATCAGTGTCTTCTATCCTGTTTCTTTATAAACACATGGTTTTTTACTAGCACACCCATTAGAGAGTCCTTTGGCTCTCTATTTTCTGGCCTTTTTCCAGAGAAATGTCCTGAAGGAGAGGAAGAACTGCTCTGTAAAGCAAGGAGCTCAATGGCAATTCCTAAACCTCCCTGGTGGTGCCATGCTTCATTGTCCCATGGCTGTCCTGTGAGTGAGCCAGGCTGTTCTGGGGACTTGGTTTCCTTAAACACCTTAAAATGGTGTTTTCTTGTGTTCGAGTAATGAAGACAACTTACTAAGGAGGGTTTCACATGCAGAAAACCTTACCACCCTGAGGTGGTGTGCATATATTGCTCTGGGAAACTCAGAAACATGGTATTAAAATGACTGGTCTTTAATTAGCAGCAGTGACAAAGTCTGACACTTTAACATTGTTAAAGACAGCTGCCATCTAACTGTCCTTAGGTGCTTCTACTCGCTGTCATTTCTGTTTTTACATAACTTTGTGATTCTTGAGGCTAGGCTGTAGGTGTGGTATAGGGTGAAGAAGATCACAGAACCATAGATCAGTGTCTATGATAAATTGGGGTTTCACAGCTGTGCAGAGCTACTGGGAGTCTGTAAATGATGGCTGCCTGTCTCCAGCTGATTGTGCGATACAAGTAAAACACAAAAAGCAACTGCATGAAGGTCCTGGGGTCAACATGAAACTGCAGAGCTTTTCTAGGAACTGGATAATACTTAACTAGACCTAAGGTTAATACTTTGTTCTGAATGTGCAATCTTCACATTCACGTATTATGTGTTTTCAAGACTATATAGATAATATACTTCTTAAACTCACGGGAATTTATAAGTTACATGCTGATTATGGTTTGAGAAGTGCTAAGAAATCAGTCTTTTCCTTATTTGCAAGTAGCTGATATAAAGCCTCTATACATCTTTTGGAGAAGCAAATTATCAAGGAAGGAAAGAGACCTAAGCAGCTATGGAAACGCAACTGCCATATTGGCATTTCTGTTAACCATCTGTACAACAAATGACTTCTGACTTTACAGTCCTTTAGCATTGCCTGAATTTTATTATAACACAGTCTTGGTTGTTACATAACTTCAGAGATGTAACTAATATGGGTAATGACAAGTATGGAAGCGTGTGGTGCTCCTTGTATTGCACTTTCAGGATTAACAGTATTAATCCAAGGAGAGCAAAGTTTCTATGCCAGGTTAAAGCAAAGATTTAATTGTCTGTCTTATAACCTGTTTTCTCTTTTGCCCAGCTCTGATCACTGTAAGAAGCTGAGATGTAAGAATGTAAAGCATAAAGAACATCATGCTGCATAGGACTATGCATACATTACTATGTTCCACCTTGAAACTCAGCTAATATGCCTGGAGTATAGAGACCCTGCTGTCTGCCTGACTAGTGAAAACAGAAAGTCTGTTGAGAAATACATCATTTCTGTATCATAATAGATGCTGTTAAGATAAAGTGGACCAGTTCTAAACGTGCCTTAACTTTGAGCAAAAGATCTCATTGTACCATTTGGTAGAGTTAAGTAAGTGACAATAGCTTCCTGTGATGTTATTCATAAATGTGTGAATTTCAGCTAAATTTAGTTTGTGATTTCTCACTTTCAAAAATGTGAAAATTGGTACTGGACAAAATATTCCAGAAATCTTTCAGTGGAATGCTTTAAAATGCTGACCCACGACTGCACTCCAGAACAGAAATGAAGCATTTGTTGGTCACCTGTCCTTGTGCCCTATTTAAGGGTAAAAGGTATTCCAGTTTTCTTGACTCTAGGCCTGTGTGGGCCAAGTTGACTGTGTCAGTTCATTTCATATGGACTGGTAAGTAGCTGTTAGATAATGGCAGCTTTCAGTTCTGCTGAGGTAGGCTGGAAGCAGCCTGTCACCTTAAGAAATCACAGGGCAAAAGTAATTCAATTTAAAATGCTGCTTTCAATCTGTTCAGAAAGCTTTTTCAGAAAGTTAAGGTTTCATGTCCAGTTGTCCTGTTAATTATGTCTCAAAAATGTTTGTGCTCCCTACATGCATTAGATATATATATGTGTCCATGTGGATGTATGTTTCATCAGTTGTTTGACTTATACATCCAAGTGTAGTTTAATTAAAAAAAACCCAAACACAACTTGTTCAATCTAATGAGCATCTTGGGTGCGAGCAACTTGACAATTTTGTCACACTAAATAGTGGGTTAGGGTTGATACTGGTCTTCTGCAGGTAGAACTATTACAGACATCAAAGGGAAGTCATGTGGTCTTGTGTTGTATATGTATGCATACAAGTTTATATGTACAGCCTCTTTCTTTCTGCATTAGGTCCTTTGCTTGATTTTCCTTTTCCTACACTTTACCAGGAAAGGCAGAAGAGATGTCTTGAACTAACAGGCATGTGGAACACACTGTGAGTCATATGCCTTTGAAGGCTGTCTGAAGCAGCAGACATGAGTAAATGATAGATAGAACAAAGGTTCTCAACTTTCTTTTGGGTGATGAGTTGAGGACTTCAGGAAAAATAGATATATTGTGTTCTGGTGAGCCTTGTACTGAAGAACAGCTACCAGAAAGTAATTTTGAATACACAGATTCATGGTTTATTTTGAAAGAGGGACTGGAGTATTCAGAAGTGCTCTTTACAGATGTGTGAATATTAAAAAAAACATATAGTAAGTTATTTGAATAGCACTTAACTAATTCCAGTGTCTTGCACAGCATCTGAATTCTGTTTCTTTACAGGATGTGGCAGCCTTGGAAACTCTCAGATTTTGATTTTGAATTTTAAAGTGAAGTAATTTTTTAAAAATTAATCATAATTGGTACATTTGACTGAACCATGTAACTTTAATTCAATCTATGACACGGTGCTTTGCAGAGATAACTCTGATGTTGCAAGGCTCACTGCAAAGACAGCAAACCACACTGCCTTTCCTATTGAAGAACACAAGAGTGACTGTGAGGATAGATTTGTTTTTCTCCTGTGTGCCCATGGCTTGCAGCAAACATGGGCTGCAAAGTATCTGGGCTCCAAGAGACAGTAGGGGTGAAAAAACACAGCTAGTAAGAAGACAAAGGCCAGGAGGTGGGCTGGGACACAAGGCTTGTGCTGGACCACTTACTGCAGGACAATTTAAGCCATCCCTGTCCTCAGATCTGGTCACCATTCAATTTAGAAAAGTGAAGAGGTTCTCATTTTTGGCTAGTTGTGTGATACGCTCATTCTCTGCACCTGACACAGCGCTGTGCAGCTATGATTGAGAAGATGTTGCAAAGGATCAGCTCTCTCAGCTGTTCCCTTGAGTCTCCCATCTGCATCTCCTGATGGTTGAAGCAAGGCTGTGGTCACTGAGAGTCCTGGCACAGAGTTACCACTGTCATGTCACTGAGTTCAGTTCCATGGTGTCATAACGGTTTCCCTGAAAGTGACTCCTCCAGTGACTTTTTTTTAAAAGCATGTAAAGCTTTCTTCTCCAGCCCAGTTTTTCTGCTGTCTCACTTACTGCTGGCAGCACCTTCAGTACTCATTTCACAGCGAGCTCCCTAAACTGCCATGGGTTTCTGAAGAGCAGCCTTCTAAACTGTGGCCTTACAAGTTTCAGTAATAAAGACAAGTTTCAACTAGTGAACAAGGAGAACCTGCCTTGATAATAAAACCAACAACAAAAGCAACCTATGCATTACAAAATCAGCAGTATTTCTGGAAATCTGCATTAAGAAGTCACCATCCTTGAAAAATAATAATGAGGAATTTGTACAATATTGGCTAAAAATACAAAGTCATGGATTTGCTTGCTTGAATTTACAATCTTAAGGGAAAACAAACAAGTAAACAACCTTCACTAAGTTCTTACTCAAGTCCCAAAGTAGATCCCTCAGGCCTAAAAGGATACATCATGGGATTTAATTTTAATGTAGATTTTTATTTGCTTTTGATATTAAGTAAGAATCTAGACATTATAAAGCAAAGCTATGCTTCTTTGTAACATGAGTTACAGGAATGGCAAAGGAAAAAAAAAAAAGGAATACAAAACAAAACCCTGTTTTTCTCCTAGCAACAGTTGTGTGCCCTCCTCATAAGTCAAGGTACAGTTTCTGGACCATTACAGCAGCACAAAGAGTTTTGCCACAAGAGCAGGACTGATTCTGTGTTGGTAATTGCTGTGACTATAACTGGAAATACATGTTAAAGTTAAGAGATTTCTCAAAAAACACAAACATCTTAAAAGTTCACAAGTTCAGAGCTCATACCATCTGTTTAAGCACTCATTGTATGTAGAAGTGTAAATGATCCAGTAAGATTACAGGTTGTCTGTTAAATGCAGGTGTGTAACAGCTCTCCATTCTGTTAATCCTTGAAAATTTACCTCAGGTACTGGCTTTTTAGCTATTAATGGCCACCTCCTGAGGCAACAGTAATACATGTGTTCCCTTGAAAACATTGGTTTCTCGTTGACTCACAAATTTCTAACAAAAAAAAATCCCTGAGCTTTTATAAACAAGTATACAAGTACAGAAGACAAAGCTACCTAAGAAACAAAATCCTACATTTGTAATTATCACATGCACTCAAGCCACTAAGCACATCCTGTTAAAATCTAGTTTTTCCAGCCCCGTTTGTGTTTCGTTTCCCTTCTAAGCTAAGGAATTGTTCCTTGTCTGTCAGTGTTACATCATTTTGAATTAATTGCAACACTTATCTGGAGGAAGTGAGGAGGCATAGTGAACCTGTGCCATCATAAGAAGGTATGAAAACTGCGTAGGTGCCTGCTCAACCAGGCAATGAGATACTGGTCCTTGAGCTTTCTCTGCAGGACACTGGGGGCCTTGGTAAAGGCCAGGATGAGCATGAGCTGAGGCTCCTTCTCACCTGTGAAGACCAAAATGCACATTTAGTAAGGGACATGCTATGGTGTCTTATTCACTTGAGACCCTGAACAATGCTCAGTCTAATTTTGGGAATTGGAAAGGTTTCTAACAGTGCTCTTGTCTTACCCAAATGAAGATACCATCATTCTTCCAGTGCTGCTGTGTCAGCCCTGTCTCCCCACAAAAGTGAAAGCAGCATGTCAGTTAAGCCATTTCATTAAGCACCTGCTCAAACTAGCACAATTAGGTTTTCCTGGGTATAGAAGTGAGAGATAGAATCTAAACTAGCATCTGAGTGTGTTAGGATATTTTTATCAAAATGGACCCTTGGGTACTTAGTTTAAAATTACAAGGTTTTAAACTGCTTGGGATAACAAAGACACTGGAGACCACTGTTGTGGTTTAACCCAGCAGGCAGCTAAACAGCACACAGCCACTTGCTCACTCCAGCCCTGCCACCAGTGAGATGGGGGAGAGAAAAAAAACTAAGATTTGTGGGTTGAGATGAAGACAGTTTAATAGGACAGAAAACGAAGAGAAAATATTAATACTATTGACAGTGATAAAAGAATTAGAATATATGAAACATGTGATTGTACAACGCTGTTGCTCACCACCCGCCAACTGATGCCCAGCCAGTTCCCAAGCAGCAGCCCCGACATCAGCTTTCCCTCTGGATTATACACTGAGCATGACAACATATGGTATGGAATATCCTTTTGACCAGTTGGGGTCAGCTGTCCTAGCTGTGTTTCGTCCCAACTTCTTGTACCCTCCAGCATGCTCACTGGTGGCTGTGTATGAGAAGCTGAAAACTCCTTGGTTTAGTATAAACACAGCTTAGCAACAACTAAAACATCAGTGTGCTGTCAACATTATTCTCATTCTAACTTCAAAATGCAGCACCATACTAGCTACTAGGAAGAAAATTAACTCTGTCCCAGCTGAAACCAGAACAATATCCATCATTTAGTCCATGACTTAACGCTCCATCCATCATAGTAGTCCTTCAGGACAGGAGAGATGGTGTATGGTGCTGGACTGATGCATGCTGAAGCCAGTCCTGGTTCTGTCATCGCTGCATTTTGCTCAGTTTCATCAAAATTCATTCTTCGTTAATCTGGGTCATTTTTATTCTAATACCATTGATATGGCATATAGCAACCATAGTAGTGATGACATACAGTATTGTATAGCAATTAACACCATACAATTCAGATCATTAGCTATTCTCACCCAGAATCATATTCCCTTGAGGTGTACACTGGATTTTTCCATCCTTCCACATTGCTCACCAAGTGCACCCAGGTCCCTAAGCAAAAGCAATCCCATGGATGGATTTACCTTTACCTGAGGCAGGAATAACCCAGACTGCTTTTTCCAGCATATTTCTCATGTGCACTGCAGAGACTTTATCCCCTTCTATAGTAAAAGCTTTGACTGGGCAAGGCCAGCTCGATTGGTGGTTAGTGTTAACTAACTAGGTGGCTTTTGCTAAGTGTGTGTCCCAGTGTTTGAAGATCCCACCCCCCATTGCCCTCAGTGTAGTTTTTAACAGTTGGTTGTATTGTTGGATTTTCCCAGAGGCTGATGCATGATAGAGGATGTGATACACCCTCTTGATGCCATGGTCTTTGGTCCAGCTGTCTATGAAGCTGTTTTGGAAACAAGTTCTGTTGTCTGACTCGATTGTCTCTGGGGTGCTGTGTCACCATAACACTTGCTGTTCAAGGCCCAGGATGGTGTTCTGAGCAGTGGCATGTGGGACAGGATATGTTTCCAGCCATCCAGTGGTTGCTTCCACTATTGTAAGCACATAGCACTGGCCTTGGTGGGTCTGTTGCTGTGTGATGTAGTCAATCTGCCAGGCCTCTCTGTATTTATATCTCAGCCATCATCTTTCATACCAGTGGGTCTTTAACTGCTTGATTGCAGCATGTTTCACATACATGAATAACCTGTGCAATAGTGTCCATGGTCAGGTCCACCCCTCAATCTCAAGCCTATCTATATGTTGCACTCTTCATGGATGGCCTGAGATGTCATGAGCCCACAGAGCTACAAATAATTCACCCTTATGTTGCCAATTCAGATCCCACTGCAGGGGAGGGGGAGATGGAGGAAGGTATCTCCTCCATAGATTTGGTCTCCAAGGTGAAAAGGTAAAATTTGTAATTATAAATAGTTTCTGTAGTGGGTGTGTCTGAGCTG
>VYZX01020767.1:10666-51964 GCA_013401335.1 Brachypteracias leptosomus | reverse complement strand
AGACAGACCCACTACAAATGGTATGTGGTAAGCAAACAGGGTCTAATGTGTCAGGAGCTGCCATTCTTTGTTTTAGGTTATTCATGAGAAACCAGGATTAAAAAAAAACAAACCACCAAGCAACCAGCCCTTCCATTCACTGGAAGTTTGCTGATAGAAGGCTTGGCTTGCTGGTTTTCTAATTTCAACCACCAATCTCATATTTACTGTTATTTCATCTACTTAAAACCAGATTTATTTATTTATTTTTCAGAGAAGGCTCATCTAAAATTATATAAGTATAAAATGGAAAATGTGTTATATAAGCATTTATAGTATCTGACATCTTTTAGACTTTCATGTCATCATAGTGATAAGAAATGAGCAAGCATGAACTCCTGGGTAAGGTGTAGACATAAGAGCTCTTCCTACTTGTATATTGTCAGAGTTGTCTGCTCTGTTTTGTAAGGAGCCAAGTATGGAGGTGAAGAGAATTTCTTCCTTCAGGAGAATAGCCCACACACTGATATCAATTCCATGTGTAGGTAAAAAAGTGCCCAGAGTGGTAGAAACATATTTACTCCCTGGTTGATTTACTGCTCAGACATGATCCTGAGTCACAGAGTGACCTGAAAACACTTTTCACTGAAACAGCACAGACTTTGCTAAAACAAAAGGTCTATAGGCCCTGGTAGCACTAGTTTTGCTGCTTGGCTGCAAGTTATCTACAAGTACTCTTAACAATCTGTGGTTTTGTTTTGCTTTTGGAAATAAGCAATTCTTTAGCTGGTTGTCCTGTCAAATAGCCACTACAAACGTACACAAGACTAGGAAAATGAACTCATTTTATATGCATATGATATTCAGGGCTCTTGCTTTACCAAATAGCTTCATGTAAAATCTCTTTTTCTCAATATCCATGACAAAGGCAGTAAAATAGTGAAGTCTCTTCTTCATCAATTTTAGAGTACACTCATCACCATCCTATTGACTATGCACTCAGCGAGCTAATCAGTGTATTGGAAAATTAATTCAGGCAGAGCCCCGATTCAACAGACCTTGCTTCTTACATATGCATTTGGTCTGATTCCTGAATTTGCAGAAGCAACTGGGTTACTGTCTTCATGTGGACAGCAGGAGTTCATAGAAGACAAATATTACTATATATTTGCAATCTGTGTGGTATTGCAATTCTACTTTAAAAATGATGGCATGGTAGCAGGGAACTTAAGCTGTTATGCAGGAAATTGATTTAAGAAAGGACACTGTCCTGCCTTATAGCTGCTGTGTTATTTCAGTTACCCTCTGTGAGAGCCTATTTAATTTTGAAACTTCACACATCTTTTGTGCTTGATTATTATATTACTGTAGTACAAAGACTTTCCAAACTAAGATCTGTCCTGGCTGCTATCTGCATAGCAAATGTACTCTCTGTAGAGGAAAATGTCTATCAGTAAGGTGTAGGTAAATATTATCCCCATCTTACTGATGAAAGTCTGAGATGTAGGGATATGTCTGATAATTGTTCATGGTTTTACTGGAAATCTGTTGCACAACTGGAATGGGAATCTGGATTTTCTGAGTCATTGTCCTGTTCTGTATTGACAGAGCAAGCTTTTTTTTGCATATCATTCTTCAGTGGTGCTGTTCCAGCTTCTGCATTTGCCTTGTCAGCATCTCTGGAAACTTTTAGCTGTGCTCTCTGTCTTTTATAGCACTGGCCTAGATTGGCTGTTTAAAGTCTATGATAGCAGACTGGGAAGCAGGAGAAAGATGCTCTCTCTGAAGGTGAGGTGGGTGTCTTGGGCCATGAGGGAACATACGTGAATCAGTCTGAAGTAGTTACTGTTTTTGTGAGTCTTTTATGAAGAAGTTGAAGCATTGGCCTTCTGTTTCCTTGCTTGTTTTTCCACTAAACTTATCAAAATCTGTCCATCCTTCTTTGGTCTTTTAAAGCTTTCAAAGAAAGACTTGGTCTTAATGGTGGCAACAGAAAGTCAAAAGTTTCTCTAAGAATTCTGTAGTAGTACACAATTATTTCTGCTGAAAGTAATATATTGCATTTCACTTCAGACATTTTAAAGCATAGTCTGTTGTACGAAAACCATATGTTCTCCAGCATTTCTGAGCCCGTTCTTGTTTGCCTGGATGATGGGACCCCCCAAAATTTTGGCACCCTCAAGCAAATAAGTTAATTGCAAGGGTATATAAAAAACTGTAACCTGGGGAAAGGGTTATGCATTTATTAATAAAATGATCACTGATCATTTTTTCTACAGCTTTCCCCTAACTTGAACTGATACAGAGCTTGACTAAAAGTAGTGCAGTACCAAAAGGAGGTCAAAATGACTCCTCCAGGAAAATAGTTCCTTTGTTTTCACTAACACATACTTTAAATGTTAGTAGTGTTGATTTCTTTGATTTTTTTAAAAGTTTTTTTAATGCAGTTGCCAGTTAAACAACTTTAGAGGCCTCAAGCTTCAATTTGCTGCAGACTGACAAGTGACCTAGAGACCATCTTCAGTTTGATGAAAAGTGCATTTTAATTCCTAAAGCGGTTGGGTAGAAATAATTGTAAAATAGTAAAAATATTTGTTAGCAGGTGGTGGACATAGGCTTATTGAAAACAATTTAAGGTTAGTGGAATTGTGTTTTCTTTTTCTGTTCATTCATTCCCTAGTGTGGACTGCACGTAAAAATAGTTCTCATGCACAATTTCAAAGAAACCGTGTTCCACAGAGCGGCTTTGTTTTGACTGTGCATTGTGGCAGTTCTTTTACATTGCTTCCTCTTACACCTTCAAGCATTGTCACTTGGTTCTTACAGTGTTAATTACCTCTACAAGTTCCCTGTAGCCCTTCTTCAGAACACAAGTAATTTTAAATACATTAAAATGACTTCCATCTTGTGTATATATATTAAAAATAAATACACTTGACCTGGGAATTAATCAACAAGGAAATATGGAACAATGAAGTTAAAGAACCTTTCTTTTCAAGGATGCATTGTATGTGCTTTGCTCACAGTGAAACATTTTCTTACAGCAACAGTAGTGCCATACATATGGCACTGAGGATGTTATCTGTTGATGGAAACGTAACTGTTCAGACTAGAGTCAGGGTTTCTTTCCCTAAATGGTATGCTTTGCTTCACTCAGGAATTCAGGTTAGCCCTGTGACTGTATAATACAGGAGCTCAGAGCAGACCATCACAGAGGTCCTGTCTGATCCCCTAAATGATATGTCTGTGTAACTGACAGATTTTAAGTATAAAGGATGTTATTATGAACTTACAATGAGTCTATACGAGAAGTCAGCACTTGTCAGTGAGATGACAAATGGTCCATGGAGGGTAGATCCTATCTCATAGTCATAAACATCAGAAGGCTTCAGGCTCTCCTGAACTCCAAGTCTTTCAAGGCACCCTAGACCATTTTTTTTGTACGTGATACAGAATCTCCCTTTCTGCACGTGGCTGAGCTGTTCATTGCTGTTCCCGTGCACTCTATAATTCTATGACATCCAATAGATGATGGAGATTCTCCTTAGCCCTCTTTTTGTTGCTAATTATTTATAGAAAGATTTTTATTGTCTTTTATGGCAGTAGCCAGATTAACTTCTAGTTGGGTTTTTGCCCCTCTAATTTTCCCCCTGCATAACCTTGCAATATCCTTGTAGTGTTTCTCAAAAACTTTTCTGTTGCCTGCCTCTTCTTCTGAAGATCATAAACTCTTCTTTTTTTCCTGAGTTGCAGCTGAAGCTCTCTGTTCAGCTGGGCTGGTCTTCTTCCCCACCAGCTTCATCTGGCACATGAGGACAGCCTACTCCTGCACCTCTAAGAGTTCCATCTTGAAGAATGTCCAGCCTTCCTGGACTCCTTTGCCCTTCAGAGCTACCTCCCAAGAAACTCTCTTAACCAGTCTTCTGAACAGGTTGAAGTCTGTCCTCCAGAAGNCAATTTGCTGCAGACTGACAAGTGACCTAGAGACCATCTTCAGTTTGATGAAAAGTGCATTTTAATTCCTAAAGCGGTTGGGTAGAAATAATTGTAAAATAGTAAAAATATTTGTTAGCAGGTGGTGGACATAGGCTTATTGAAAACAATTTAAGGTTAGTGGAATTGTGTTTTCTTTTTCTGTTCATTCATTCCCTAGTGTGGACTGCACGTAAAAATAGTTCTCATGCACAATTTCAAAGAAACCGTGTTCCACAGAGCGGCTTTGTTTTGACTGTGCATTGTGGCAGTTCTTTTACATTGCTTCCTCTTACACCTTCAAGCATTGTCACTTGGTTCTTACAGTGTTAATTACCTCTACAAGTTCCCTGTAGCCCTTCTTCAGAACACAAGTAATTTTAAATACATTAAAATGACTTCCATCTTGTGTATATATATTAAAAATAAATACACTTGACCTGGGAATTAATCAACAAGGAAATATGGAACAATGAAGTTAAAGAACCTTTCTTTTCAAGGATGCATTGTATGTGCTTTGCTCACAGTGAAACATTTTCTTACAGCAACAGTAGTGCCATACATATGGCACTGAGGATGTTATCTGTTGATGGAAACGTAACTGTTCAGACTAGAGTCAGGGTTTCTTTCCCTAAATGGTATGCTTTGCTTCACTCAGGAATTCAGGTTAGCCCTGTGACTGTATAATACAGGAGCTCAGAGCAGACCATCACAGAGGTCCTGTCTGATCCCCTAAATGATATGTCTGTGTAACTGACAGATTTTAAGTATAAAGGATGTTATTATGAACTTACAATGAGTCTATACGAGAAGTCAGCACTTGTCAGTGAGATGACAAATGGTCCATGGAGGGTAGATCCTATCTCATAGTCATAAACATCAGAAGGCTTCAGGCTCTCCTGAACTCCAAGTCTTTCAAGGCACCCTAGACCATTTTTTTTGTACGTGATACAGAATCTCCCTTTCTGCACGTGGCTGAGCTGTTCATTGCTGTTCCCGTGCACTCTATAATTCTATGACATCCAATAGATGATGGAGATTCTCCTTAGCCCTCTTTTTGTTGCTAATTATTTATAGAAAGATTTTTATTGTCTTTTATGGCAGTAGCCAGATTAACTTCTAGTTGGGTTTTTGCCCCTCTAATTTTCCCCCTGCATAACCTTGCAATATCCTTGTAGTGTTTCTCAAAAACTTTTCTGTTGCCTGCCTCTTCTTCTGAAGATCATAAACTCTTCTTTTTTTCCTGAGTTGCAGCTGAAGCTCTCTGTTCAGCTGGGCTGGTCTTCTTCCCCACCAGCTTCCTCTGGCNCCCCACCAGCTTCATCTGGCACATGAGGACAGCCTACTCCTGCACCTCTAAGAGTTCCATCTTGAAGAATGTCCAGCCTTCCTGGACTCCTTTGCCCTTCAGAGCTACCTCCCAAGAAACTCTCTTAACCAGTCTTCTGAACAGGTTGAAGTCTGTCCTCCAGAAGTCTAAGACAGCAGTTCTGCTGACTCTCCTCCTTATTTCTCTGAGAATCAAACACTCTACCATTTCCTGATCACTATGCCCAAGTGTGCTGCTAGCTTTCTTTTTCCTCATGCCAACACCAAACTCAGCAGCATTCCCTCAGCACACCTTCATCTTTTATTCTTCATCTGTTTGCTCTTCTCTGTCTTAAATCAGCCAAGGGGGAACACACCACTGAGAGAGAGCTCAGCAAGCAGCCCCCAAGAAGAACTCTCTTCCAACTGATCAACTCCTTGTTACTTCTCTCAAACTGGTCGGTTCCTGGTTAATATAGCTGTAGCCTTGCCCACCACCCCAACCATGATCACCTGGGGGAAGGCAGGGCCTCACACAGATGGGCCAGGTTCTGCCTCTGGGGCCTTGGGGAACAAAACATGTTGCTGGGCTGTGACTTGTCCATTGGTCAATTCCAACTCAGGGACCACATCCCAGGCCCCAGCACTTNTTGTGTATATATATTAAAAATAAATACACTTGACCTGGGAATTAATCAACAAGGAAATATGGAACAATGAAGTTAAAGAACCTTTCTTTTCAAGGATGCATTGTATGTGCTTTGCTCACAGTGAAACATTTTCTTACAGCAACAGTAGTGCCATACATATGGCACTGAGGATGTTATCTGTTGATGGAAACGTAACTGTTCAGACTAGAGTCAGGGTTTCTTTCCCTAAATGGTATGCTTTGCTTCACTCAGGAATTCAGGTTAGCCCTGTGACTGTATAATACAGGAGCTCAGAGCAGACCATCACAGAGGTCCTGTCTGATCCCCTAAATGATATGTCTGTGTAACTGACAGATTTTAAGTATAAAGGATGTTATTATGAACTTACAATGAGTCTATACGAGAAGTCAGCACTTGTCAGTGAGATGACAAATGGTCCATGGAGGGTAGATCCTATCTCATAGTCATAAACATCAGAAGGCTTCAGGCTCTCCTGAACTCCAAGTCTTTCAAGGCACCCTAGACCATTTTTTTTGTACGTGATACAGAATCTCCCTTTCTGCACGTGGCTGAGCTGTTCATTGCTGTTCCCGTGCACTCTATAATTCTATGACATCCAATAGATGATGGAGATTCTCCTTAGCCCTCTTTTTGTTGCTAATTATTTATAGAAAGATTTTTATTGTCTTTTATGGCAGTAGCCAGATTAACTTCTAGTTGGGTTTTTGCCCCTCTAATTTTCCCCCTGCATAACCTTGCAATATCCTTGTAGTGTTTCTCAAAAACTTTTCTGTTGCCTGCCTCTTCTTCTGAAGATCATAAACTCTTCTTTTTTTCCTGAGTTGCAGCTGAAGCTCTCTGTTCAGCTGGGCTGGTCTTCTTCCCCACCAGCTTCATCTGGCACATGAGGACAGCCTACTCCTGCACCTCTAAGAGTTCCATCTTGAAGAATGTCCAGCCTTCCTGGACTCCTTTGCCCTTCAGAGCTACCTCCCAAGAAACTCTCTTAACCAGTCTTCTGAACAGGTTGAAGTCTGTCCTCCAGAAGTCTAAGACAGCAGTTCTGCTGACTCTCCTCCTTATTTCTCTGAGAATCAAACACTCTACCATTTCCTGATCACTATGCCCAAGTGTGCTGCTAGCTTTCTTTTTCCTCATGCCAACACCAAACTCAGCAGCATTCCCTCAGCACACCTTCATCTTTTATTCTTCATCTGTTTGCTCTTCTCTGTCTTAAATCAGCCAAGGGGGAACACACCACTGAGAGAGAGCTCAGCAAGCAGCCCCCAAGAAGAACTCTCTTCCAACTGATCAACTCCTTGTTACTTCTCTCAAACTGGTCGGTTCCTGGTTAATATAGCTGTAGCCTTGCCCACCACCCCAACCATGATCACCTGGGGGAAGGCAGGGCCTCACACAGATGGGCCAGGTTCTGCCTCTGGGGCCTTGGGGAACAAAACATGTTGCTGGGCTGTGACTTGTCCATAGGTCAATTCCAACTCAGGGACCACATCCCAGGCCCCAGCACTTCACCAAGATGGCCTTCCACCATCCCATCACCCATAGATCCTTCTCTGTTCACAAAAAAAAAGGTTCAATGGGGCACCTTCCTTAGTTGGCTCACTCACCAGCTTTGTCAGGAAGCTACCGTCTACACACTCCAGGAACCTCCTGGGCTGTTTGTTCTCTGCTGTATTTTATTTCCAGCAGACATTTGTTAGGTTCAAGTCCCCCACAAGAACAAGTGGTAGTGATTGTGAGACTTATCCTAGCTGCTTATAGAATGTTTCATCTACCTCTTCATCCTGATTGGGTGATCTGTAACACTCCTACCATGATATCTGCCTTGTTGGCCTTCCCTTGATTCTGATAAACACTCAACTCTATCGTCACCATCATTAAGCACTAGACAGTTAAAACACCCCCTAACATACAGGGCCACTCCACCGCCTCTTCTTCCTTGTTTGTTCCTTCTGAAGAGTTTATAGCCATCCAGTGCAGCATTCCAGTTGTGTGAGTCATGTCACCACATTTCCATGATGGCAACTATGTCATAGTTTTCCTGCCATATATTGGCTTCCATGTCCTCCTGTTTGTTCCCTGTGCTTTGGGCATTGGTGTAGATGCAATTCAGTTGGGCTGTTGATCCCACCATCTTTTTGGGGTTAGAAGCCCTAATTCCTATGTGACCATGCTCAGGTGCTTCCGTGGTTTTTAATATATCAATAAGCCTTGTATTATTGCTGTTGCTTGGATCTTCATCTTCTGCCTCCACCGAGACAGCAGACCAAAGGATCTCTCTAGCACACTATCCCTCAAACACTGGTGTGCTGCCCCCAAACTTATCTTCAGTGAGCTGGTTTTATCCTTTTTCCTCTTCAAATCTAGTTTAAAGCTCTTTCAATGAGCCCTGCCAACTCCTGTACAAAGCCCCTTTTCTCCCTTTGGGACAGGTGTACCCTGTCTGTTGCCAGCAGGCCTGGTGTCATGTAAACTGCCCTGTGATCAGAAAACCCAAAATTCTGCCTGTGACGCCAAACTCAGAGCCAAGTACTGATCTGATGGGTCTTCCTGTTTCTTCACTTATCCTTCTTTGCAACTGGAAGGACAGAGGAGAATACTACTTGTGTTCCTGATCCCTTAACCAGTCATCCCATGGCCCTGAAGTCTCTTTTGGTTGCCCTCAGACTTCTTGTTGCAACTTCATCACTGCTTGCCTTAAAAATCAATAATGATGGACCAGTTGAATGTTTATGGGTAAAGTTGAGGAAGGCCAGTGAGGCGGATATGCAGTTGGGAGTCTGTTATAGACCACCCAACCAGGATGAAGAGGTTGATGAATTGTTCTATAAGACAGCTGGTAGAAGCTGCAAAATCGCAGGCCCTTGTTCTTGTGGGGGACCTCAACTTACCAGACATCTGCTGGAAATATAACACAGCAGAGAGGAAACTATCCAGAAGGTTCCTGGAGTGTGTGGAAGACAACTTCCTGACTCAGCTAGTAAGTGAGCCAACCAGGGGAGGTGCCTTGCTAGACTTCTTGTTTACAAACAGGGAAGGACTGGTGGGTGAAGTGGTGGTTGGAGGCCGTCTTGGGCTTAGTGACCATGAAATGATAGAGTTCTCGATTCTTGGCCAAGTAAGGAGTGGGGGCAGCAAAACTATTACCATGGACTTCCGAAGGGCAGACTTCAACCTGTTTAGAACACTGGTTGAGAAAGAGTGACTGAGGGAACTGGGGTTTAGTCTAGAGAAGAGAAGGCTTAGAGGAAACCTTATTGCTCTCTACAACTACCTAAAAGGAGGTAGTAGTGAGGCTGGTGTTGGTCTCTTCTCCCAAATTCCTAATAATAGGATGGGAGGAAATGGCCTCAAGTTGCGCCAGGGGAGGTTTAGATTGGATATTAGAAGGAAGTACTTTACTGAAAGAGTGGTCAGGCACTGGAAGAGGCTGCCCAGGGAAGTGGTGAAGTCACCATCCCTGGAGGTGTTCAAAAAGCGAGTAGATGTAGCACTTGAGGCTATGGTCTAGTGGTTAGGGAGATGTTGGGATGAAGGTTGGACTTGATGATCCTAGAGGTCCTTTCCCACCGTAATGATTCTATGATCAGAGGGCTGTACCAAGGTAGGAAGTTCTCTCTTCACATCTTTAACCTGGGCCCCAGGGGGGCAGCAGACTTCACTAACAAGGGGGTGCAGACTGCATGTTGGGCCTTCTGTTCTTTATGGAAGCAGTTTTGACTCAGGGCATAGGCCAGCTCGACCTCGCTGAGATCTCCAAGCTAGATGAGCCATTGCACCTGTTATTGTTTGGTTGCACTTGCAGAGCCTCATACCTGTTACGCAAAGGCACAGGGAAAAGTGAGGTAGTCACAGAGGACACATCTCCTGCACTGGGCAGGAACTTGTCACCATTACGCCCTGTTCCTTGAGTCACTGTGCTCAGCCAGGTGGAGAGAGGATAGGGAATCCTCCATATGCATTCTGTCTGCCTGTTAGGCCTGTCCCAGGGAAGGTAGGTTGCAATTCCAGTAGTCTCTCTCTCTCTCGCACTCCCTGATACTCCTCAACCTCCTCACTTCCTCCAGGAGCTCTGACACTTTTACCTGGATGCACCTCCCACAAGAGCACTCACTGCTGGCATAAGGGCAGGGCAGACCCTGCAGCCTGACACTGGAGTGGCTGCGTGTTCCCACCAGAGCTCTGTCTGGGCAGCTGCGTCAGTTGGGGTGGGTGCAGAGCTTAGGGAGGCCATAGGTTTCTGCTGGATAGATACCATAGCTCCCTAGTTAAGCTGGCAGAACTTCGGAGCCTTCCTACATGAACTGCTGTGTGAACTTCTGCACAGTGTCCTGTTTGCCCACTCTGGTCACTGGCACTTCCCAGGCCACTTTTTATAGATGTGGAGATGGTCGTGGTGGCTCTGGCAGTGCCCAGGCCTCATCACCAGCTCCCAAGAGAGCTGCCAGCTCCCAGCAGGTCTCTCTGCTGCCCTGGCCTTTCCCTGCCTCAGGAAAACCTGTGCTGAGATCTGCTGCTCTGCTGTGAGCCAGGCTGGCTCTGGAGCAGCTCCCCCCTGAGACTTTCCTTTTAGGAAATTCTACCCTCAGGAGAGATTTAAGGGTATAAAATAATCACCTATTACACAATAATTTAGCTTGTAGTTGTTAATATTGCTTTTATCAGGATTTCTCTTAATTCCTGCTCAGGACACAATACACTGCATAAAAGATGGACATAGTATCCACAAGTATCAAGTTTGTCTTGCCACGCTTAGTTTCAATATTTGGTTAGTGTTTGGCAAAACAAATATATGTAAATGAAACTTCTGACATTTAATTTGGAAATCATAGTGCCCCTGACTGTACACTTCTACAAAACCTCCCTGTGGGACTGGAGTAGACTGATACTCCTAGTATAAAAGCCAGGTCTGCAGAATTGAACAGTTTTGGCAAAAATTTCAAGAAACCGAGATTTATCTCCCTATATACAAGGGGACAGAAAGAAAGAATCTTCCTCTAATTCTGGGAGCAGGGGAAGGGCAAGTGGGAGAAAGTGTAAACCTGTTATTCAAATATTCTTTACTTAACGTTTATATTGTAGAAGTGTTTTGAGCTCCACCAGGTCAGGTTTCTGCTGCAAAGAAAGAGAAGTCAGGTATTGGTGTTGTATCTTTCTGTGTGGTGAGATGGCTGGTGTACTCTTCTTCTTTCGTACTGAATATAGAAGTTTAAATAACACTCCTTTAATTGGTTTACTGATGAGGGTTACTAGGTCCCTGAGAAATTTTCCTTTGTAGTAATGGCATTGAGAAAGTTGGCAAAAGGATTACACATTGGTCTTGTTCCCAGGCTCTGATATAGGTGGAGCCTGTTTGAATATGTTATGGCATGGAAATGTTCTGCTTGATAGGAAATTACAGGAAGTGAAAATTAGATCATTTCTTGAAGCTACTATAAATTACACTGGGGACAGAGGAGATGGTATATAGGGAGCGCACAGCTATTTGAAGTTAAATTTCCTTTGCACTGAACCCCATTCCCTACATGCCTCCAATAACTGATTGAAGTGAGAGAGATGTGTGTAAATTACGGTTTCCAAAAGACATGTGAGATTAGGGCCAACTTTGGGCCCATTTTTGCCTCTTTTAGTGTATCTCATTTTAAGCATTCAGTAGCTTCGAACATTCTTGTTATGGAAGATTGCATGCAGAGTAACTGAAAATCATCCCATTTATTTCCATTTTCAGGTCTCAGCAACAATATTTCCCTTGATTCTTTCCTGCCCGCAAGATACTGCATTCTGGAATAATAATTTTGTGGCTTTCACTGGCAGACACATATGCTATTGCTTCCAATCTCTCATCTAAAATCACTGACTGACAGGTCTGACAGAAACAAATAGCAGGTGGGTTGCTAGATATTGTGTTTGGATTTGCTTTAAAGTACTTTATCTCTCCTCCTCTCTCTCTCTTTTTTTTTTTCTTCTGGTTCAGCACCTTTTTCTATATAATCATTAGGATCACAACTTTCAGTTTGCTGGGTATATAGTCATGGGTCACTATACTAATATTATGACAGCTGGGGATATAATTTCATGTTGCTTCCTTTGGAAAATCATATGCTCTTTCTTTTTTTTTTCAGTACCTTTGTATCATGTTCCTTTAATTTCTTTACAAAGGAATATTTTCCAGTTTTCTTTCCTTTACAGTATTGCAGAATAGACCAGCAGCATGCCAAAAGGCTTCTAGATCTCTTGCTATTTTAATTCTCTTCTCAATAGGTGCACTTTTGTAGATGCCAATAGATCCCATCTGTGTTCCAGTTGAAATATTACAAGTGACGCAGATTAAGATGACATGTTAGCAGAGATACCTGGGGAAACTTGGGAAGATCTGCTTTTATAGTCCGCTGGGTTCTCACTCCACCCAAGGAGAAAGGGCAGCTGGGCAGACCACAGAGATCTCTGACTTCAGAATTTGCCCTGTCTGTGCATCAGCATAGAGTTCAGGTTTGGAAAGTGAGTTCACAGTTATTTTGTCCACTTTTTACAGCTTCTTTGTTCCTAATCATAACAAAGCTTGCTAGAAACACGCTAGCCTTATCTCTCAAATGGACATTAAAAAAAAAATATTTGTTGGTGTCATTTCTTAATGAAGGAAGTACAATTTTATCAAAGATACTTTATGTTGAAATTAAACTCTAGAGGTAGGCATGAGGCATAAGCCAATGACTCTGAGGCTGAACTAGGTCAACGAAATAGGCCTTCTTTTGGTGCATAGTCACCAAAATTCCTCTAAAATTATAAAAAGACACATTAAAAAAAAATTAGTAAGACCCAATAGTAATATGAGCTCATTACATAGCACTTTTTTTGCAACAGCTGGTGAATGACCTTACCGGCAATTAAGGAGTAATATCTCCATTTCGCAGAAGGAGGAACTGAGGCAGAGAGCATTTAACTGGTTTCTTCAAGATGACAGAATAAATCAGTGATGAGAATTGAATGCAGGTGTCATCAGACACAGATCTGGCTCCACATTACTGGGATTTCTGACAGTGGTAATCTGCCATAGAGTGAAATCTTGTAATTTTTTGATGCTTGGAGGTAATCATTGGCTTAGTGCCTCTCTAAGAGAAAGAAGAAATTAATGGAATGCACAGAATATGCACCTTGAGCCAGTACAAGAAGATTCTTTTAAGTTACTATGTACTCATGGAGAAATTGCAGTTTTCTGATGTGTAGTGTCCGTTTGGGAGTTTGTCTGTATGTTATGTCACGTCTTGGTCCTTCTTGTCACTCCTTCAGCAAAAGCCAGAAGATGCATGAGGATGAGTTGTTGCAGTTCAAATTGCAAGGAAGTTACACTCATGTATTTTTCATTGCTGTTACATTGACGGATTACCTTCTGCTCCAAATGTGTGAAAAGGTTATTTCAGAAAGAGAGCAGTTTTTTTCTAGATGGTTAACAATTCCAGGCATACCATATGTAACAAAATAAGTATTCATCATCATCATCATCGGGATGAATCTGTGGATTTTAGCCTTGTGAGAGAAACAGGCTTGGAATTGTGATTTGAAATAATGCAGTTGTTTCCCTGTGGCAGAGGGGAGGCTGCAGAGGAAGTTCTTGTGGAGCCTTGGTGATTTGTTTCCCTTTCCTGCCTGCTTTGCTTCTGTTCTAATTGGAAGGCCTGGCATGTCTACTTTTTCAATTAAGGATCATTTAGTGCTCATAGCATTAAAGTTCAGTTCTAGAACCTAGAGGTGAGAGGCTAAAGAGATGTAGCAGTGGGTTTATGTTGTCCTGTCAAAATCAGGTGGACGGGGGATGAAATGGAAGAATAAGCTATCAAAACACTTCCCTTGAGGATGGAAAACCTGCTGAAGTGGGGAAGTCTGGCTGCCCCATAGCAGCTTCCTCTTCAGCCTTCTCCTTTTAAGGTGGCAGATCCAGGAGGGAGTTAGGTCAGCGTGTGGTAAGGTAACAGGGAATTGTAACTGGGAAGAAAGGAAGACTGGAAGTTTGTTGATGGGGTAAGGAAGAAAGAAGCACAAAGTCCTGATAAAGATCAAAGCTAATACACTTATACAAATGTCTGAATCTGCATAGAGTTCACCAGCAGTTCCTCTGTCAGCATCTGCCTAAATCCCTTTTTAGGAGCTTTCACTGATGTAGATAGAAATTATATGAACAAACATGGCAACGCTTAACCCTGTGAGTATTTGTAAGAAAGAAAACTCATTCTGGGAAGAAGTTGTGGGAAGCTGTTTGGGGTAATTGCTCTGATACAGAGTCAAAGGGAACAGGTTGTTTTACTTCCTTCAGACTCCCAGGAGGAACTGCTGCATTATTAGTAACCCACTTGCAAAAATCTGTCATTAGAAGGATTTTTTAAGAAATAGCAGTGCTATTTAAAAGTATCTCTATATAGTAGCATCCTCCCTGAAATAGCAGGAAGGATGTGAAAAAAGCAGTTGCAGAAAGTGAAACCCTTATGTGATCAAATGTTACTAAGGAGATAATGGGCACTTGTTTCTTCATTCTTTACAATGACATTTTATGTCATTTAGAAAACTTTCTGTTATAAACTAACTATATATGGATTTGTGAATGGAGCTGGCATAGTTTAAATACAGCTACTATTCTAAAGAACAGCAGTTGTCATTAACTCATCATATGTACTGGTAGACTCAGCAGAAACGTGAAACATAAGATGGGCAGATTGAGGGAGACCTGCTGAACATTCTGTCCCTTGTAAGCAATTCCCACAACCTGCTTTGAAAAACATGTTGGATACCCCCTCTGCTGTGCTTTCTAAGACAATAGGGTTAAGTAGCCAACCATTTCTGTCTTGGTCAAGCAAAGCAGTTAAGCTCAATGGTTAACAACGCAGAGGGAACAATACTGAATTGGCTGGATTCACACCAAGGTGTGCAGTACCTTGCTGGCCAGAGGATTGCTGTTGTCTGCATGGCATTCTAGACTTTTCCATTAAAATGGCACTGTAGAAAGAACTTTTGAGTATTATAGTTATTTATTTATATTATATTTATTAGGCTACAGAAAGATTCCAGGAATCTTGTTTGATGATTGTTTCCATGATTGTTTCCAGGATCTGGTTGAGATCAACAATAATGAAAAATATATTAAATCTACTCTATTGTCAGTGGACTCTGTGTATATATATATATGTGTACATGCATGTTTGTGAATTTAGCTGAGTATATCTTCAGCTAGCAATTACTAGACCTTTTAAAAAAATGTTAGTGATCAGAGTCTCCCATTTTAGTGTCCTCTTTTGGCACAGAAAAATAAAAGCTGATGCTCACAGGTTCAGAGGATAACAAGGATTCTAGATCATAAACCATCAGATTCAAAGCTGAAGTAAAACTTCAAGTCAGAAACTGCAACATAAAATAGTTAATTATTTTTAGAGTACTTTAGACTCCCATAAAACTGTGTAGAAGTTCTCTGGAACAATGTAGAAGTTTTTCTACCTTTGCTAACAAAGATAAACATTTATATTTAGTTGCTTTGGCATTTTTTCAGGGCAGTTTGGAGCCATCTTATTAACTAAGATTGCAGTCAATTATCTGCTTTATTGAGTATTTGTTTTCATTTGAGTGATCTTTGTACTGCTTGCTGGATAATTTTTATGTGGTGAGGAAACTCATTAGAGCTCTTAGTATACCTGCTTGCTAGAGTCTTACTTGTCTGAAAGTGAAAAATCCAACTAACGTGATCTGAATTAGATTGCAGTGGTAAATCAGTGCAGCTACCTTTGCTTCATTAAAATGTGGAAAAGCATGTGCTTGTTTTCATTATAATTACTTTTCTTTTTTGCTGCTTGATGCAAATTGGAACTGGCCTTTATTCTGACATAGAAGGTACAGCATCAAATCAACAACTTTATTTTATCTCATGAAACAGATGGTGAAGATCACAGAGATTTCTAAGAAAAGATGATGTAATTTCAGTGCTAAATTATGCTTGCTGAAGCACCTTACCTCCAGGAGTTGATAGGGAATACAACTTCATGGTGTTTTTCTTGTTCAAGTCTAGGATTAGCTCACCTGAGACTAGGAAGGATTGAATTTTTTCTTCATATTGCTGTTTAAAGTGTCAAAATCATGCCACAGTGTAATCCTTGGGAGTTTCACAGCTGATTTTAGTGGGTCTTCATTCACTCAGTGGTTTGTGCAATTTATTACTATGTATAAAGTAAAGAAAGTGATCAGGTGGAAAATTCCTGAGCTGTTGAAGCCAGTAACAAAGCTTCCCTTGACATGGTAAGAACGGTTCAGCCCTCTTCTGTGCTCTAGTGCAATAATCATTCTAGTCTTCAAAGGTATTCTCATTTTAGGAGATAAACAATAGCTGCTTTTACTTGGGGACGAGCAGGAAAGTAGAATTCCTGTACAACCAAGATTTAATGACATCAGAATGTAAGACTTTCACTCTATGAAGTGCCTAAAATACTAAAATACTGATCTCACAATAAATGGGGTTTGTATTTAAGCATGTATTTTTTGAACTGCTAGGAAGGACACACTAATGCAATCTGGGTCTAGATTGGTTTCTTTGTTCCTTTGTTCCCCAAGTCACCTGAAAAAGTTAAAAAAAGGATAAACGATTAGACATAAGCATTGTGGGAAAGTGAGAATTGGAAACTGTACAGCGGTCAACAGCAGAAACATATTCAAGAGACTCACAGAAAACTTACCTGGTCTTGGAGAAAAAATAGAGTTGCTTTTTTTAAGGAGAGGGCCTAAATATTGTGAGTCATCAACTGCTGCAGAGGACATGCAGGTGAAAACCATAAACTAAAAACATACACTTTGTTGGATTTGTGCTCAGAAAGGGGACTATGTGCTACAGAAGAAGCAGTTCAGAGCCAGGTGGGCACTTGGTCAGAAGATGTTTTGTCTTAGGTGCCCACTAGTCAGGAGTGTTTGTCAGTAACTGGTAAGAAACTGTCAAAAACTGTGAGGAAACGTGGGGATAGCACTGCATCCAGTGAGGTCAGCCTGTATGCACCCAGCTAGAATTCTGTTTGCAGCGGAGTGTGTCTGCAAGTAATTATCCTGAGGAGAGGCCAAGTTGATTTAAAAACTCTTCTGATGGATTATTACTTGTGATTTGTGATGCATCCTGTCTAATTGAAGTAGCACACCATTTTCAGTAAGCCAGAAGCAATATTGGGTCCTGTAAATATAAAAATAAGAACTTGCCAAAGAACTTCCCAGTGGTCATTTGTGTGTTGGTGGCTCAGTTTTTGAAGCTGTTCCAGCTGAACTTTTTAATCAGAAACTTGACGGGGCTCCTGCCAGTTCTCCTGCCCGACCTCCTCAGCAGGCTGCCTATCATCACTTTGCAGTGGAGGATTCCAGGTTTCCAGGTCAATGGTTCTCAGTGGTTTATCCATCACTTTTATATTGAGATGTTGCAATAAATTGCTACAAATTTATAGATTGACTTAATTGGGATTTTCTGCTTTATACATAATTTTTTGAAACACAGTGAAAGTTACATTTTTTTGGTACATCTAATTATAACTGAGATTGACTTGTAGATGTCTGCTGGGGATCTCTCTTAGTTTGCATAAATGCAACATCTTTAAGTGAGTTTGTCTAGTTCAGAGAGTGTGTCCAAGAGTTTCCAAACTTTGTGTGAATTTATCCAGCTTAACTTTAGGCAGTTAGTTGAGACACCTAATTTAGGAGCATCTACCTATCTCATTAAGTACCCTTTCTGGTTAGTATAGACGCAGTCCAAATAACATCTGAATTGCCTTCTGTATCTGGATCCCTTTCCTTGTAGCAGAGGAGAGGCCTGGAATGAGATCAAGTGACAGAAATTAGGAGGCACGGGTCTGTGCCTAAAATGAAGTTCTTGTGTTTGGATTTAGATACCTGGTTTGTTAGTATGATTTCCCACTCTTCTGAGCACTCAGTGGTTCGTAGGGGTCTTATTTTTTCTGTTCTGACTAAATAAGACAAACATTTCCATGTAGTTGCTGTGGTATTTCTCCTGCAAAGCTGAAGAATGGATGGCAGTATCACCACTTTTGAAAATCAGGCTGCTGACCTCTTTTAAAATGGTTTTAGAACCTTAGCTTTAGTTGCGTAGCTTGAAAAATCTCTGATAAAGTTGCAGTTAGTGTGTGCAAAGAGGATCAGATTACATACAGGTGTGTATACGATCATGTGGAGTTGAGCAATAGTTTCTTTAACCATTTCTTTCAGTGCTAAGATTTTGTTAAATGAAGTGTGAAGTTGTTCTTGAAAATTATTTCCACGTTTTGCTTACCCGATTACCTGATGTAAATAAGATGGCTTGTAGACATTTCTAATACACGAGTGTTTTTGGTAGTCGTTGTTCACCTGTGAAGTGTTAGGGTTGCCAGTCACCTTACAAGTATCCGGTCCAGTTTCTCTATCTGTTAATTTGGAAATGGAACAAAGTTAACAACAGCACTACAGGCAAAGTTGCTATTTAATGCTGTATATGCTCCTGCAATGTCCTTAAATAACGTGTAAAGTTTTAGGGAATAGAGGATTGATTTGAAACTCCTAAAGTTGATGGGAGTTTTTCTGTTGACCTAACTGTGCACAATTTCAGTGACTGAATGACAGGGAGTCTGAAGTAATGAGAGAATATAAACAAGTCTGCCTTAAAACCAGCCAGAAGCACGTGTGCAGCCATTCGTCATGGGCATTTTGCAGCTAGTAACTTTTCTTTTGTTTCAGAGGGACGTCTTATGGAACGGGATATTTTAATTGTAGAAGGGTTGCAGCAGCTCTCTGTAAGTTGCTGCCAGATAACTTGGCTGCATAGTTTCAAGACAAGAAAGAAAACTTTGCAGGAATGAAAGAAAAGTTTAATGCTAACTTTAGTGGGATCAGAAGTTTCTACTCCATTCTTTCGTAACAGCTATTCAGTTTACCAGTGATTTTGATGAAACTAATGACAGATCAGATTTCTAGCAACTGTGTAAGCGATTTACATTAATGTTGCTCTTTTATTTGCCCCTTATTCACGAAAATTAAGTCAATTATTTTTAAGTTACTGTAGCTATGGAGTCACCCCAGTGCATGCAACTCCAAGGTTGCTGCAGTAGACCTAAAATGGCTTGCTAGAAAAAAAGAAAACAACAACCACACCAGAGTCTAGTGCATTACACTGTAACCAAGCCCAAATACATGGACCTTTGTGGGATACTTTCAACAATAGGTACCATCTGCTTAATGTGTTCATAAAACCAAGTATTAATTTACTGGTAAATCAGTTGTAAACCAGAAAGTATTATTATTATTGCACTATTTTTTGCATAAGATGAATGTCTCAGTGGCTCAGAAGGTTAAAGTTTAGAATAAGAGCTGGCATTTACTTTTCTCTGCAATTTGGCTAAAATTAAATTGCCCGATCATGAATCGAAGTTATATTTTATCTTTCATTAAAATAGAAAAGACCTGGAAACAATCTGTAGACCACCAGGATGTCTGAAAGTTATTTTCCAGTTATAAAAATAAACTAGCCTTGAATTTATTCACCGTCTGTCAGTCTTCTCTTCCTACCAAGGAGCTGAATTTTCAGACAGGTTACTTGCAGTGGTAAGGAACAGCTGTAAGAAGCCAGAATACTAAGATTACTCTAATTATATTAAGACACAGAGCAGCTTTTGGAAATTTGCAGGAGTTCAGTTACAGCGTCTGGGGAGGGATTCAACGTTTTCAGGATTCTCAAGAATGCACACATTTCCTACCGTGCCTGAACCTCAAAGGGTTCATTCAAAGGGGATGGAAATTAGCAGAGTGACCTTCCCTTGCTTAATTGCCCTCTACATGAAAATTTGTGTGCAGGGGTGGGAGGAGTACAGGTGAAGCAAGAGACACAGTGTTAATCTTACTAAGGCAATGCTTGGTGGCAAGAGGAATGTTACTTTGCCATCATAACCTTTGGGGACCTAATGACTTTGACTTCCTTATTAGTGGTATGCTATTTTGCTTGAGAAAGAAAAGCAGAAGGTGATTTTTAGTGGATTAACAAAGTGATGCTGATTGTTTGCAGGTGGGTGTGCCGTGTCACATGTGCATATGAAAAGGCTCAGGTTTACCAGCAAATTCTTTCTCACTCCCTTCAGGACACATGCATAACAAGATTAAGGTCACCTCTACTGCAGAGAGGGACATAATCAACCTGTTTGTATTCTGAGGTTCTTTTTCTCTTAAAATTATTGTAAAGATATGTCAGTGTTAATGCATTCAATAAACATGGGGATAACTGCATTTGAAAAAGCCCAAATCTTATTTTGACTGACTGAGATTCTTATTGACGCAGAGAGCTGGTTCAAAAGTGGCTTCTCCTCTCAAGAGCAAAACAAGCAAAAATAAAGCTGAAAGACGCAGTAGAAGAAGCATCTCTACCTGCATCCCATAATGGATTTGACTTCAACATAATAACAAATAAACGAACCAAAAGACTTTGAGACCAAAACTATCTGACCTTGAGCTGTAAGAATAGCGGGTTGGGTCTCCTTGGAAACCATTAGAAGCATAAGTGGAAAGCCTTTTCCTGTATTGCACTCTTACGTAACAAACTGAAAAAAATTGCTTTACAGAATGAATGAAGCGCGAGAATAGTGAAGGAATTATTTGAACAGTATTTTCAGCTTGAAGATAAATCATTTTTGTATATGTCTTTCATCCAGTTCTTTTATTTGAACAAAAGCAGCTTAAAATTACCATGACATATTCAGGAAACTACTGACAGACATCAGGACTTGCTACACCAGAATATGAAAGGAAAATAGCAGACATGAAGTATGAAGCCATGATGTCTGTCAGGCTTACAGAAAGTCCAGGCCACACACCAGATTTATGGAACAATGCAAATAACTTCCTTACAATAAAATTGGAAGGCTCCGTCAGATTTTTCCTAAACTTCGTAAGTATGCTCTTTTCCCCAGCCTTGCAGCACAGGGCTGTCTGTTCTACAGCTTCAAATGCTCTGCAGCGGAAAATATGTATGAGGAAAGGCTGGACAGCTGGCAAAGAATATATTCTCATAGAGTTCCTCTGTGCTACTGTTACTCATGGTTCTGCTCTACAAGTTCTCCTGCCCGCAGCAGACGACTCCTGTGAATATGCAGGCACAAAGGCTGGAGCACTGGATGCCTGACATTTTATAAAAATCTAAGGAGACAAGTCATTATTAGTACATTAGAACTACATCTCTGTTCTTCAGTCCCCTTGGTATCACTGCTTGGCATGGAAATTCTGACCCTATTAATACTGACTGAGTCTGAGATTTATTTTCAAAGCTTTTAAAAAACAGCTGGGGAGTATCTTTCACTTTTAGTCATATACTGTGGCTTCTTTTTCATGTCTTCAAGTTGAAAAAAATCCCCAGGCCCTCCTTGGCCTTATGTGACTTCCACATTAAAATATCTATGTTCCTAATGTTGTCTACTTTTTGTGGGAGATAAAAATGGCCAAGTGGTACCTCTCTTTGATAAATTTCAAAAGGCTTGCATCATATCCCAATTTCTCTTAAACTTACATTTTTTAATTTGCAATTTTGCAGTCTCTGCTGGAAAATTAAAAATGTATCCTCAGCCTTCGTACTGTGTATTTTGTCACTAATATGAAGCCATGTCCAGCTTATTCCTGAGTCTTCAAGTGTTTTTATTGTGTAAGGCTTAGGGGCAAGGCTGTCTGAATTTCTAAGTATTTTACTACAGAAGTCCACATTAAAACACAGATATTCTGTGCTAATCCAACAGATTTTTGCTGCTTCCCCTTAGAATTTCCTTCAGGAAAGAAATAAATTGCTATGTTACAACAGGACCTTTCTTCCTGGAGTCTTATACTCACAATTCAAGTTCATCCTTTCAGCTGCTCTCAAACCTCATCCATACTCGTGTCTCCTGTATTTTATTTTTATTTTTGATGTTTATAGAAAAACAAATTTGCTCAGTTCACATCTTGTGGCAGGCATGGCTATCAGGTTTCTGTATTTTCTCAGTTCCATTCTAGTTCCCTACTTTCTGGAGTGCTGCTTCTAAACTGTTATGCATGGACAGACTACTGCACACACAAGTCTTTCTTGAAGTATTAAAAAAAAAATTAATAATAAAATGTTTAATAAAAGTGCAAAAATCTTGCTGCAGGAAAGACCAATCTCAAGGTATTATCAGCTGGCTTGTGCTAATCCTAACAATTTGAATAGCCCTCACATTCATCATCTGATTTTATGAAGCTTGTCTGTTAATAATTCATAAATATTCCTGGATATACTTTTAGCAACACTACTACATGGGCTATTTTTCTTGCTAAAGAGAAATAAATAGAACACCATGATCTCAAAGGAGCAAAGAGTTCCTGGAGCCATCTTGCTGGGAAGCAGCTGAGCAGTAGCCAAAATTAATTTATTCTTTAGATCTTCTCTGAAATTCCCTACCACTCAAGAATGCTTTGGTGATACTTATTATCTTTTAACATGCCTATGACAACTTTAGATGATATTTTCAAAGATGAGAGAAGAAATGAGCTGCTCAAACCCCACTAATTTGTAATAGGAGTTATGGGAATCCAAGTGATTTTTTTTTCACAAAACAAGCTTTTCTTTGTGAAAACTGCCCAGATTGACTTCAACTTCTTGAATTTTTCATTTTTTGGCCAATAAAAAAATAGGGAAAACCTGTGTGTTTCAGTTTGATTTTGTGAAAATGAAACATATGTACTTTGGTTCCAGAATTCAGCTTCATTTAAAATAATGTAGATTTATTTTTAAAATCCGAATGAATAATATAATCCAATATATCCTTTTAATTTTAACACATTTCAAAATGTTTTGTTTTATTTTAAGAGATCAACCACAAATCTCCCTAAAATAGTTATTCACACAGCACAAGGAATGTGTGCCCAAGTCATTTAGACTCACTGCAGATGAGACTGGTGAAGGGACTGGAGGGAAGGTCTTATGAAGAGAGGCTGAGGGAGCTGGGGTTGTTCAGCCTGGAGAAGAGGAGACTCTGGGGGGATCTTATCACTCTCTACAACTACCTGAAAGGAAGTTATAGTCAGGTGGGGGTCGGGCTCTTCTCCCAGGCAACTAGTGACAGGACGAGAGGGCACGGCCTGAAGCTGCACCAAAGGAGGTTTAGGTTGGATATTAGGAAGCACTTCCTCATGGAAGGGGTGATTAGACACTGGAATGGACTGCCCAGAGAGGTGGTGGAGTTGCCATCCCTGAAGGTGTTTAAGTAAAGATTCGATGTGACACTTAGTGACATGGTCTAGCTGATGTTGTAGTGCTGGGTCATAGGCTGGACTTGATGATCTCGAAGATCTATTCTAGCCTCAATAATTCTGTGATTCCTGGCCAACAATAGCTGCATTTATTGGAAACAAAGTTAGGGTGTAAGGAATATTGTTGATTTTCCTTAATTTGGTTTTTGGCCTCAGTTTACAGAAGGAAGTGAAGAGGAAAGAGTCAGTGCATATATAAAAATGTCTATGACATTGCCAGTAAGATCAAAAGACCAGTGACTGGCAGCCTTTCTTTACATAACGAACACATGGGTGACAGTGAAAAACTGTATATTAATGTTATCTGCATTACAATGTATAATCCAACTTCTAGTAAAGAAGTAGTAGAATTTATGGGACTGAAAGTAAATTAATTGAGATCAGGCAGTGGTTTACGTTTGGCCCAATAGCTCAAGACTTGATTACCTACAATTAGATAAGTCCCAATTTCTTACTTTATTCATTCTCAACTATGTAACTCGATTTTCTGCAATGCAGAAAAAGTGTGCCATTTAAACCATGCTTTGGAAATTTAGGTTGATACTGTAATTGTAATATTTTATTATTACTAATGATGCACTTTGACACCTCAGTTGTATATGCTCCATGTGCACTTGTTTGCAAACAACTGTAGTGTGCATACTTACTGAAAAAGAGTAAAGGAGGACAATTTTGGTCGAATTGTTAAGATACTGGCCATCTTAATAAAAAACAGTAGTAGGATATCTGTAATGAAGATCCATAAGGAGATTGAATTTTCAGTTAGAAACATCCAGACTGAAATAGCATATCTATAGTCTATCAATCTAGAGATTATGAAAATGAGTGACTGTCAAGGAAAAAATAGAAAAAAAGGGAGAGAGTGTGAACACTGTTTTAAAAAATTGACTTGAATATCTTTTATGTGTATGATTTTCATCTTCAAATCACTGCTAGTTAGATTTAATAACCATACAGTTAAATAAGATGAGAAATCACAGTATAAAGATAGATTTGAAAAAAGTTGACATCTGCAATTTCAAGAACACAAGTCTGTACCATTCTACTGTTTGAATTTGGTATTTGCATATTTCATCATTTTTATCTGGCAAATAATTTTGTGAAACAGAACTATGCCACTGTTATGCAAACATTTTAAAAACTTGGATTAATTTTCAACTCACATGTTTTATTCATTATTTTAGAAATCTGTGCCATTCTCTAATCTATTGTTCTGATAATGGTTAATAGCAGTAGGTCTAGATGAGATAGTTCAGTGACCACTTCTGACTTCCTCTTCTACTTTACTCAGAATTTGAATCATTCTAGAGAAGTCATTTTTACCTGTCCTCTGGGGGACGTATTTCCTTAGAAATCTAGAGAGTTGAGGCTGTGGCTTTTGGTTAGGTGTAGATACCAAGAAGTGAATTACTGAATGCACTTTTCTTGAACAGTTATTCATATGCTCTACTGCAGTACAGAATCTCAGTTTGCAGAATCTTTCGAAATAAAACCTGACTGCCAGGAAAACAAGGAACAAATAAAAGCACAGGGGACAGTGGCATCCAATGAACATTTTGAATATTTTAATCCTCACATGAAACCCATGGAATGAGGGTAACATTCCCAAATCCAAGCCATAGAGAGACTTGAATTCTTCCAAAGAGCCAATCCAGTGGACACACATATAAATTCTAGAGTGCCTTCTGTTTTCCAGCTCAGGTACCAAGCTCGTAGCCAATTTGCAATGAAGAGTTGTCAGATAAAGCTCGTCTATAAATCAGTGCTCAGTCAGATGAAAGCAAGGCAGATTTCCTTAATATTCGGAATGGGTAACTTGTTAGATCATGTTGGCAATACCTAATTTATTGAAATTCTTATCTGCAGAGTTTATTGTAGAATCTTTTCTCTACCAGCTCCTTCAATAGAATGTTTCTATTGACTGCACCTTTCTTCCATTTGGGTTACACAGGCCTCCAGCCGCCCTCCAGGTGAAATACAATTGGATGATGTTATAATTTACAGTTGGATTTGACACCAGCAGCCTTTCTGATTTGACACTGATAGTCCTAAACCTCACAGATAGTCATTTTGATGGAAAATACCATGAAGTGGAAGATAGAAAAAAAGGCTAGAGCTTGATCCACAGTCCCAGATTTATTCTGAGCTGAGCCAGATAGGGTACTATGACTAGTTTATGCCAAGTATAATTTTATATACTTTGTGTAAAAGTGCCTCCGTTGGCAAATGATGTAATAAAGTCCATTTTTGGTATTCTGGAAGATTCAGCTTCATGGAAAACTATACTAGTATTTATTTATTTTGTGGAGAAGTCTGTTTTCATGGTCCCCACTGAACTGCAGGTAAAATTCTTTCTGTAGAGTACATTATGACTCACTCAGAGCTGAGGTCTGTGATGAGTGTGTTGAGGAGCCTAGTCAGGATGGGAAAACAGATGAAAGAGGATCCTGCTGCTGCAGAAGACAAATTTGTTCAGTCAGAAAAGACTGGCCAGCTAAGCCGTTAAAATAATTGTGCTCCCATAACTGACTGGGAAAGGTCTGCTCTTGCTTCATGGCTTTAAGTGTTGTGGGACAGTGGTCTAAATCAAGGGCATCATAAAGTTTTTACTAAGCTTCTTTTAACAAGACATTGTTAGAAGTGAAGTACTTGTTTTGTTGCTCTATTTATACTTTATTGGATCCTGTCATGCTACAAGTAACAAATTGACAGTTGCTTTTTCCAAGGAAGAAACAGTTAATTTTCTTGTTTGTTTCTTCTAACAGGTGTTTTTTCATTGGCCTCTGTGCACAGTCATTTGGCCTAAGATCAAGAAATGTATGTAGAAGATATTGTTCAAACTGGGCCTTTCATAAGAATAGCTTAAGGAGGAAATAAAGCTCTGGCTTACAACTTACACACTGGACATAATGGTTATGATCCAAAGGAGAGTTTCACTGATGCCACTAAGTTGATTGCAATCTCCACATATCTTCTTTCTGCTCTGAAACACTTCTAAATTTGTCAAACCCAGTATCTCTTGTTTGTCTTTCTCTTGACACTGTAGTGCACCCTGTTAAACTTCTGCAAGGAACTGATACTGGCTTCTGGAAATGTTGTTTTTCATGTCATTCTTTCTTTTTTTTTTTTTTTTTTTAGTTTTTAATATGTTTAATATTTCTGGGGTGGGGCAGAGGCTTCCAAGCTTTTGGTAGTTGTGATTCAGTTGTGCAATTTGAAAAAAGAAATCAGCCAACTCATTTGGACAGGAAGACAACAAGAAATTATTGAGACATGGCAGGTAATTTAATTAAAAATAGGATTTTTATGAGCGGTGCTAATGTGAGCTACCTCAGCTAACCTGACAATAAAGGTTTTGCAAGCTACAGTGACATCTGGCACAGGATCACATGTAGGAATTATGCAGAAGCAATAAAAGACAGTTAATTAGCATTGCAAATAGTATTCCAGCATTTATAAGATGTCTGCAAATTTGCATACAGGTACGTAATTACATAATTAGCAGCAGTTGTGTTTGTTCCATAAGACCTTTCCACTTTTTTAGTAGAATATGAAAATCAGGAATTAATCCTTTTTATCGTCTACTTTCTTAGTAGTCCATAAATATGTGGCAAATCATGGGAACTTGCTACAGCTCTTTTTATGTGGACTTTCTCATCTTGCCTCAGAGTGGTGTGGAAACAAAGCTGTATCCCCTGGTTTCCTTAACTCCAAAGGTCTTTTAAGAGGTTTTTAAATGCATCTGGTTTACTATTAGTTTTTTACTCCTCATTCATCTTTGAAACCTTAGTTTACAGGGTCATGCTACAAATCTCTTTTGATTTATCCTCTTCTAGTTTTAAAGAGATTTGAGTTAATATTTGTTCTCATTAGTACCTTTCTGATAAGGGTAGTTATCTTGTGTTACAAGTAAACAGAGGAGGCTGGGAGGGAAGGATATCTGACCAAACAAGAGTGCTATATAGGTAGCTTGTTAATTTCAAGGTGAAGCTGGGAAACTCAGATGCCTAAAAAGCAAAACTGGACTAAATGATTAGCTAGAAAAAATACTGCTTAATATAACTTCTTATAAATCCCTGGCATATATGATCTCTTTGCCTGGATAAGCTTTGACAATTTTAACTTATGTACCAACAAAGACATGAAAAATGTTTATCCAAGCCAGCCTTCTTAAAATATATTTGAATGTTGACTTCTATTATGTTGACTATATTAATACTTCTGTAGAACTTTTCTTGTATTTGGCTCAGGGGAGGTTTGCAGAGGTACAGTCAATTAACAAGGTAGTTCTGGCTATAGATTTTGAACATACTGTTATGACAACTGAAGTAAAGAATAGAGAAGTTGTTCTCTGCTTCTATTTTTTAACATGTTTTTCAGTATGTGTTTTGAAAGTACTTTCACTGTAATTGTGCCATTGACCCTTCTGTGTAATGGAAGCTTCCCCTTATGCTTGAGTCCTGTAAAGAAAAAAGTTCAAAGCAGCAAGGGAGTTCAGAGCAGGAGAGGAAAAACGTCATAGAAAACTGTGAATTTGCTCTCCCTCAGAGGAACTTTGTTGAATCTAAGTTCAGTTTGTGTTTGGAATGTGACTAGATTGTGGACTACCAGTTCCTTTAACTCTCTTCCAATAGATGAAAGTGGTTTACAGTAATGTAGCTTAAAGAATATATTTGTTTATTGATTATGTAATTCTTTCTCATTATTTTTTCTTGTAATCTAAATGATGTGTGCTAAATGACAATCTGTTTATGGAATAAGTATAATTCACCATGAATATACTTTTAAGAGTACTGTTGGTGTTTTGTCTGAGTATGGTAATGGGAATTGCAAATGAAATATTTTTGCCCAGGATGACTGCTCTGCCTTACAGGCATTGCCAACAATGTTTTTTATGGAGGGAGGAAAGTTGTAGTAACTGAAAAAATAAAATAATGAACCTGCATAAATGCACAAGGCAAATAAAGGAGCAAGAGTTGTGTATTTTTCTTTAAACTTAGTGGGAGAGCACAAGGATGAATGTTGTTCTCTCTGATGACTGCTTCAGCAGGGTGTTGCTGCTGATAGTAACTCTGTTGAAAACAGAAAGAATAAAAACAAGATCTTGCTTCATATTGCTGTAGCCAGATCTGGTTTCCAACAGTTGATCTTTACTTTTTAGAGGGGAATTTGTTGAGCAGAGCATGAGCTGGCATCGGCAGTGCAGGTGGTTCTGAGCTTTCTCTGCACTTCTCACTGCAGAGTGGGAAGTTGTGGGGGACTCAAATTCAGAGACAAAAATCCCCATGACTCAAGCCTAGTGCAGGCTAAATAGTCTAGGCTACCTACTAGCTAGATGTAGATGGTGAAGGTGTCTTAGCTCAGTGTCTATTTTGATTCTGAACACAAGCTGCTAAGGCTGCATGGTGTCCCACTGGGCCCCAGTGTTACCTGTTAGGTCTTCAATAACTTACACATCTCCAGATGAGCTGAAACTTTGGAGTTGTCACCTCTTATGATCCATCGGCTGCCCCTCCTTACCTGGCTGGAGGTCTTGTGCCCTTTGTGCGGATTCCATATGCAGGATCTTGAATCACCTGTAAAATATCTTTTGCCAGAAGAAAGGTGGGGAGTGGTGCTCTATCATGGGGAGAGAGAGTTGTTTGTACCGGAGTGACAGACCTTGAGAGTGCTGCAGACTACCCAGGCAGGGGCTGGCTTCGTGTTTGCCTGCTATGCAGGGCTGAGTACAGAGGCCTTGGCTGTGAACCAGGGCTCCAACCTGCTGCCTTGGCACAAAGAAAAGGCCGGAAACAATTTGGGTTGCTGCAAGTCTTTCCCCTTTTTCATGTGAGGTGCAAATCTCCCAGCACCAGATAGATTACCATTAAGGTTAGTTTTTCATCTTCTAATGGTGCTTCTCCTTTTGTTTTCTGGTTTTTATAGCTACTAATAGGTACACTCACAGAGGACATTCCTGTGAACTAAAGGTCCATGACATTTTTCTCCTAATTAAGCTGTGTGTTTTTGAGATGCAGAGCAGAGCTCTTTCTTCTTAAAAGGCAGGGGAGTTCCTAGTGATTGGATCCATTTTCTGAACTTTTTAACAGCTTCAAAAAGATTTTTCTGAAGACTATAACTGATTTTTTTTGTCAGTGCCATGCCACATCCCAAATCTAGGCCAAACCAGTTAGAAGCACGTATCTTTCGTCAGCTGAATAAATGTAGTGTGAGAGAGTGGAAGTCTGGAGACTCAGACTTCTGCGGGCAGCAGGCTGCCTTGAGGAATGGGCAATGTAATGTCCTCTGCAATGCTGAGGCCAGGCAGGATTTGGCTCGCAGCTGTGACCATGTGCCTACATTTTGTAGAGCTTATTTAGAAATTTCATCTTGACAGAGGCCTATCCTGTTATAGCCATGGCTTTTTTTTTTCCTGCTGGATGTTCCTTTGCTATTAAAAGTAAAGGAAATAGTATATACAAAGCTGCTTTTTACTGAGCTGTTGAAAAGAAAATGTAGTTGCATATGTTTCTGCAGCAGCTGGCACAGTCCTGGTCTTGTCTGTCATCTCTAGATACTCTTGTATGAAACGCTGAACTCACATTATGTGAGCCAAATAAATAATTTCCTTCCATTCAGTCAAGAATAGATGGTGGAGAAACTCCACTATCAATTTAATTCATCAGCTTCACTGGCTGTGTTTCAAATTTAATAGTTTTCAAATATATTTCTAAATTGCTGCTAAGAAAATTAAAATAAAATTCAGAAACACCTTGCCAAAGGCAGCATTCAATAAAAACTAATCTGCACCTTAGGAAGGGATTCAATTTTTTGTGTCCAAAACTGCATATAATTAGTGTGTCTGCAACAAGCATGTAATTTTTATTATCTGTGAAGGGTTTGGCAGGGGGAATACATCATTACCTGCTCATCTAATAATGTGCAGTGCTACAATTTATTTTCTGAGATGCCATGTGTACTGAAGAAAAACATTGACTTTATTTCTCTTTTTGTTTTTTTTATAGGCATAGCAGAAGCCTAGACATATGAAGCAGATAAAAAATAAGGATGGACAATGTGTCACAAAGACATTTATGTAAACAGTGAACAGTAGTGAACAACAAAATCCAGTCCCAAGACCCAGTGAATAGCTGCATGTTTCAAAGACTCTGGGAATGTCAGACAAGAAAAAAAAGCTTATTCTAGTCACCATCCAGTAACCTGGAATATGGATCTGTAAGTGTTTTTATGTATATGCTTTTAAAATAGCATTAAAAAATAACAGAAGACTGGGACATGAGTAAACATAACACTGCTTTTTAATGTTGGCCTTTGGGCCAACATTGCACAGTCTCTAAAAATGCAACTTTACTATGAAATAGGGTTAGTTGTCTTACTAAATTATGAATGTAACTGTGGACAGAATAATTTAGAAGCAGCAGCTACAGACCTAGACCAGCACTGAGAATTGCTCAAATTTTTGTATTTACTTGAAAAAAGTAGCTTTTGATAAGGGGGATGTCTTCTNGAACAGGGGAAGATATTGGGTTGAACAGTATGCTGCAAAAGGATGTGTGAAGAGGACAAAAACTCCTTGAGATGTTTTCTGAGGTGAATCTAGGAGGAGAACTAGCCTTGTCAAAGTCCCTCTCTCTATTGGGCATGATTCTTCAGAACACTTTGCTTTGAGGGACCTGCAAGCAAGACCTTACCTGGCCTTTCAGAGGCACTTCTTGGGACCAGATTTGTGTTTCTTGCAGTCAGTGAAGCCTCAGGTCTGTTCCTGAGAGCCCGCTCAGACTGTGAGGAGCCCCCAAAAGTTGTATTTTAATCTGAACTCTCAGTTTTGTTACCTGAATGGGGAGCAGTTATTTTTAGGTTTTGGACCAAATGCAGTGCTTGAAATGAACTGTGTTATTACTGAAACAGAGACTACTGGTAAAACATGTCAGTCAAAACTGAAATTGAGGAAATTTTTTAGTGAGATAAATACCAATAAGCTACAAAATTACAGCCCATTCCTTTGAGATTCTATAAACCAACAGTTAGTCTTAAGTGATTCAATCATGACTAATTACATATTGCCATTGCTGATCTTTAACATTTCAATCAACCTTTAGTTGTGCTGTTTATACATAATTTGTCATCTTCATTTCATTAAAATTGACATGGAGATGGTGGAGGCTTTGCCACATTATTTTTTAGATACATTGATACAGAAATTAACTGCTAACTTTAATGTTGAGAAGTGCTGAGAGCTTGACTTAAAGGCTGTTCAGGCAGTCTCTTTGAGGGTGCTCTGTGGCCAATGCAAAGGCTTCTAGCGATCCTAGGATATTGCCAAAACCTGTTTTCTTTAATGACAAGCCTGTTTAAGATATTCCTCTCTCTTTCTTTGCCCCACCTCCTTGTTTTTTGCTCTCCAATTTCTCTTTCAGACCTCTGTAGTTAACTGTCTTTTGTTAAGTTGCTGGGAAGGAGAAAAGGGAAATCACCATCTCTGCATTCGAAACATTGGGTTGGGTAACTTGAAGTAGCATGAAATGCTGACGTGCATGATGTAGCTATGACCAGCAGTAAGCAACTGGACGTTCTTCAGCTATATCAGCCTCATGCTGCATTGGAGCTTATGATACGTGCTGAGAGGCAGGGTTTGTTAGCCTAGATGATATGAACTCAGTGCTGTTGTGACTGCCCTTTCTGGGATCTGTGGGAAGATTACACTGTGCTTCCCTGCCTTATGAAACATACTTGTCTTTTTGGAGACAGCTCTGGGATCAGTGGATCATCTTCACTGTGTGGAGCAGGTACACCCTTAAGCCAGCAAACCCATGACTTGTGAATTAAACAGGAAGAGTCCTCATACAGTACAAGGGAAGAGCTAGATACCACAGAGTGACACCACTAATAGAAGGGGCGATTTTCAAAAACTAGTAATTCAAAATGTGTTATTCATCTGATTCTCTGACTAATGAATCAGGGTTGGACACCTTGCAAGTGGGAACCATCAGACAGGGTTGACCCTCTTGGAGTTAACCTTCTAAAGCATGTCTGTTTTTTTCAGTAGTCCATGGTTTAGAGACCTAAATTTTCTGTTTCTTCCTCTTGAGTATCTCTTTTAGTTCACTGTTCATTTCTCTAGCTTCTGGTTGTGTTTTGCGCAGAAGGTAATATCCTTCGTGTGCCAGTGTCACAATTCCACACTTCTTTTGGTGAGGCTAATAGATACCAAGTCCTAAATGTGTTTGGAGCATGCTGACAAGTTCAGACTTTTTCCTGATGAGATAGCTGTTCCCAGTCTGGTTAAACATTGCAGAGGCCCCTCCAGACTGTTGATTTGTGCTATGGCCCTGCACAGCTTTTTAGAGGTGGAAAGGAAGCCTTGAAAACACCAGACAGTAGAAATTGAGTGGTTTAGAAATCTTGGGGCCTAACACTGGCAGGAGACACCTGAACTTTCATTTTTCTGTTTGACTTCAAGCATGTCTACATTTGTGGGTGCAAAGTAGGCTCTTGTTAATTCTGGATGGAAAAGTGCAGAGTAGCCTGGTGTGGCAACTTTGCTCCTGGTAGCATGCAAAGCTCAGAATGCAAGTAACTCTCCTTCTTGAGCTACTTCTGTGCTGTGTTCTCCTCTTCTTCATGAACTTTTGTCTTGGATCTCTGCCAGTTTAGGGATTGCTGTGCTGCACTCCATTTCATGATGAAGATGTGCTGCCAGGATTGTCTGTCTGTGTGAATCCAGTCCAAGATGCCTTTTTAGGACACTGAGTCCACATCTAAAGCCAAACTTTTTGTTTTAGACCCCTTTTAGCATCAATTGAATGTTAACTATAGTCTGAATGAATGGCTTCCAGCTGTGAATGTATCGACAAGATGGACCTTGAAGTAATTCACTGCAAGTTTCAGGCAGAATCTAAGTTTAGTTGTGGGGAAAAAAAAACCCCCAACAAAAAGTGTTTTCAGTTTTCTAAGTGCAAAGATAATCTCCCACTGGGGGTCAAAGCCATGCTTCTTAATCTGTGTTTATGCACTTGAGTCATTGGCCTTGATTTTCAAATATCTTCTAAAAACATCAGCTCTAATGGGAATGGCTGGGCATTGAGCATTTCCAGATACATTCTGCAATATAGATTTCTGGAGATAGGTCAGATATCCCTTAAGAAAAGATGTCCTATATTTTTGCCTTTTTTAACTGTGAAATTACAAAGCACATATGCTATTGAACAACGTAACTGCAGGCATAAAATATTAGCAAATGATTATTGATAGAAAAATTTCTGTTAATATTTGAGACAGGAACACAAAATGCTTTCTATTTGGGAGTAACTCACACTTTCTGAGGTTGTTCTAAAACCAATTTGTTTTTTCCTCATAGGCTGTTTAAGCCCAGTGGCTTTCATTTTTAAGTTACCAATACATAAGAAATTATTTCCTTCTGTAAAGAAATATACCAGATCCTGCAAGGGATGCATTTTGAGCTGTTATTAACTTCTAAAAAACAGTAGTTTGTGCTTTTGCAGCTCTCTGTCTTTCAATTACTTCTTTTGTGTGAAGAGAGCCTAGGCCAGGTTTGTTTTTCTTTCAGTATGCTTGGCCGAAGCCCCCTGTGTTGAGGAAATGCAGGAAGCACAGTGAGGGACTTGATTTCACACTGGCCTTACAAATTGTAGCAAAACTGCAGCAGGGCAGTCGCAATACATTCTTCAGCATTTTACAGTTATTTTTACAGTTATTAATACATATTTTTGAAAATAATATGAGCTTGGCTGCTGAAGTAGCCTGTTTGTTTTTAGAAATACCAGAGATGAGTACTGAATGCCACATTATGCCAGTTCTTAGATTTTTTTATTGTGCATACCTTATTGAGGAAGAAATAATTTATAAACTTTGGATCTTGAACTATATATTATTTTCCTTAAAAAAAATATATTGACACATTATACATAAATGTGACAAGAGGTGCAACATGTTGTAAATAGTCTGCATTAAACTTCATCACAGTCTGTATCAGTTTGCTGAGGTGTAAAGTGATGGAAAAATGAATTTTGTTTGAACTGATTTTAATTCACTTATGAAATTCCTCTTGGGGTAAGCAAGTGACTAGAAACTTATGTTTGCAGAGCAAGTGGGAATCTGTTAGAAATTACCTCTAGATAAGGTGTATGAGCTGTGTAATGAAATGCTTTCAATACCACAGAACATTTGTTTTTAATATAAAAGTAGTAGGACATGAGGATTGTCTCCTTAAGGTAGTTCTTGGACAGGTGATTTCCTGCCAGTAAAAATATTTTTAAAATTTTTATTGATTTGGTTTCCAGTTTCTGCAAACTAGTTATTCTGAGGTACGAAAATAAATTCTGACATTTCCATTTTTAACATTTACCTTAACATTGATTTTGTAAAAAAAAAAGCAGCAACTTATGCACACATATTTCTAAAAGCTCTAAAAGCCTGGTATTTTGTTCCTGGATGTGGGGAGTAGTGGATGCTTAGGGAAAAAATATGTGGAAAAAGACAAGCATGGATTGACCCTTCCTCTGTGCTAATAATTTCTGGCAGGTAGAGAGATGGCAGCTACACCCTTCTTTTGAATAGTCACCAGTAGACATAATATTCATGAAGTTGTTCTACCTTTTTTTAGAATGCATGTCAATATTCATCTTCCTCAAAGTTCTGTGGCAATGAAGTTCATTATGAAGTGTTGGTCTCGGATAATAAAAACATATTTCTATTTTTTTGTTTGTCCTTGAGTGCTCTGTAGCTTGTCTTAAGCTGAAGAGTATAAGGTTTTTCCCTGTTTACTTTCTCTAAGCTACTCATGGGCTTGTGTATTTCCTTTGTTTTCACTCTTCATTCATTTCCAGTCTAATAAATAAAAGAGGATTAATCAGAATGGGAAAAGAAAATGAGAAGACTCAGAGCATGCACTGGAGCATTGTGTGTTTTGTGACCAGCATTATACCCCCCCCGCCCTGTAGTTGATCCTAAAATCAATTTATATTGTGTCTAGTGAAGAAAATGTCTCTTCCAACAAGAAATTTTACTGCAATTATGCCTTAATTTTATTATGATAATTTTCCTTACAATTTTAATCACATAGAAATGGTGTGAGAGACAAGTAAATACAAAACTGAAAAATTGTCTACCTTCATGTGAGACAGAGGGTTTTCAGTGCTGGGGCTGCCTATTTAGAGTGAACACCCTTAAAATCTCCAGTACTTATGTAGCCTACTGGATTTCAGTAGAAAAAAATCCTAGGTCAGATCCAAAAATTCAGTAATTGCACCCAGAAGGTCAGTAAGTAAAAAAGACAAAACCACAATATGGGACTCAAAAGACCCAAACTCGAAAAAATAGAACTTATCGCCAAAAACATTCCATCGGTCTTGCCCAGATCTGAACCAACAAACCTGGAAAAGTTGCAAAATTAAGCATAGTATAAAAGAGTTACTCAGGTAAGGACAGTATTTTTAACAAGTTTGTTCATTACCTAAATTAATCTCCTATTGGAAGTTTTACAGAACTCAGATAAAAGAAAAAAAAAAAATCCTCAGTGATAAAATTTTAAAACTTAGCATTCAAACTTAAAGCACTGTTTTTCTCTCACTGTTCATGCCTTTCCTCTTTACCTGAGAGATTTATGTGACAGAAAGGAGTATCTTTTCTCTTATTAAAGTTTGGTATCTTATGTTGGTGACCTAAGTTGAGTTTGTGCTAGTGTCCTGGTAAGAAATATCTTAAGAGTCCATCAGGATTTCTTGACCACCAGTCTCTTTCTGATGGTCAGCACAAAACACTCTACACAGATACACAGACTTTGAGGTTTACTTTTTGCATTACAACATGCTCTATTAAGTTGGTGTGGCTCAGAATATGAATCTTAAGTCTTCTGTGTCAGTCTAGAGAGCCAGAACTGTGGTCTAGGTCATTGGCCCAATATTCCAAGAGTGACAAAGTTTAAACTGTGAAATTAAAGCTTTGGGAGAGATAGGAACCTTTATTTATGGAGGTAAATCATGTTCTTCTGTGATTAGTTCTTCAGGTAGAGTCCTCTGGAAAATCAAACTGTTCCAGGTGCTCAGAAACTTTAAGCAAGTTATAGGGATATTCACGTTCCAATTCACAATCAACAGCTTTTTAAAATCTGATAAACAGTATTTTCCCTCAAATAAATTTGAAAGACATTATCTTTTTCAATTTATTTGCAAGGCTGTCTCCTGCAAAGGATCCATTACCACTATAGACATGACATACATAAAATCAAACCCAAAGGAGAGAGAAATGTGATTTTCCAGTGTATTTGTCTCCAATATTCTTGACAGGAAAACTTAAGAAAGGTCTTTAGCTTCCTGATTCTATCAGACATTCACAGTTCTTCTACCAGCTAACCAGGAGGGTTCAACACTGGGTGTATATTGAAATTGCCAGAATATTCAATAATTGCTAGAGAGCCGCTGTTTTATTTTGTCATATGAATTGTTGTCAGTGCAATAGTGACTGTGCTTTGCATCCTCATGCAGAAGAACGTTTGAATAGCATAGCAGATGGACTTCTCAGGAGATACGTTTGACAACCTATAGTCAGGCAATCAGTAAAATGCAATTCCATTTATCTCTGCAGGTATACAGAAATATAAAACACTATTCTGATACTGTCTATTCCCTTTCCTCAGCTCAACAGGTCCCCATTTCAATCCAGTCTCCAACCACACAAACCTGTATGGTGGCAAGCTCTGGAATATTTTGCTACAGGACCACACAGCTATTTTGGTAGATTTTTATACTTGATCTTTAACCATAGATAATGCTGTTGCAAAAGTGGTTAGGAACACGGGAATGGTATGTACCTCCAAGTCGTTGAATCCAGTCCTCTGCTGCTTCAACAATAATATAATCTAATTGTATCTGAATGGAAGAGATTTTGTTTAATCCCACTTCCTGTATTAGGAATTGTGGTATCAGATCTTTCCTTACAGGTAAAAAGCCTCTGCCTTCCCCTGATCTTTGTGCTGCCCTTTTCCTGAGCCTGATTAGTGATTTGACCTTGGATGGTAGAGTGTAATCGATCCTGCCACAGTAGTGCAGCTCCTAATTTTTTTCCCAGTTCCCTCTTGGAAATGCCTCTCTTAGACATTCCACATTTGTCTGTTGTCATATCCTAATAATGCCACTGTCTCACAGTCCTCCAACGATTACATAATATACTCAGGTCTTTTTCCTTCTTATGTAGTTTAAAATATAAGATGTACCAGCTTCTAATGAGTAATAAATCTTATTAGCACTGAACTGTATAACCTTGCATATTTTCCTATTACATTTCATCCCATATATTCTACTCCAGTGCTCAGTATTATTCAGTTCTTCCTTTACGCCATTCTGGTATCTTTTTCTAACATGTTGTCGCTAAATTTCATTGGCACATTTCTCTCCTATCACTTTTTGTACCAAGTTCATTAGTGAAAATATGACGATAGGAGTGATACTGTTATGAATTATGTCGGTAACATTCTAGCCCTATAGATCTTATTTCACCACTACTTCTTACCCGAATTTTAATAATTTCTGTTCCCCTGTCTTCCTTAGTTATTGTATTAATCACTCTGTTTTCCTGCTGTATTAATAATTATCTAATCCAATTAATAATCTTATCTCTCTGGACTTGGCAGGCATTTGACTTTCTACTTAATTATTAATTAATTGATAGATCTACACAATCTCTGATGGGATGTGCATTAATTTATCAAAGAAAGTCAATTTATGAAACAAAAGTTTCAAATGAGGATGATGTGATACAATTTCAATAGATAACTTGCCTTCTGTTAATCTGAGCAATTGAAGACAGCTCCTTCAGATTACTTCAATCCAGGGTTTTCAGGTTGTGGACAAGCAAGGGGAAATGGACAGGTGAAAAGACTCATCAAAATGGAAGAAACATAAAACTGAATTCACCTGTTTTGTGTATTATTTAGGAATTGCAAACATGACTTTTATCTCTTTTTTAGTAGTTATTTCATGGACATATATAGAGCTATTTTTTTTGTCTTACAGAGTCCATTCAAGTAGAAATCTTCATATATTTTTGCTCATCAAGGTGATACAGTCAGCATATTTTTCTCCTCTATAAATTCTTTGGTTTTAAGACAGATCTGCCCAAGTAGCTGTGAAGCATGACAATCCTGAGGGCATCAAAGGCATAAGACATTTTTCTCACTAACTTTACAAAGGATGGTGTTCCTTAGTTTTGGCCTTTCTTTTTCCATCTAGCCTACTTTTGACTTCTGCACCACTATAATCCTCACATAAAATAATTGGTTTGAGCTGTACATGAAGAAATTTCCTGGCTACTGTAAATCTTCATCACCAAGGCTAATTCCCATGTAAGCATGGAGCTTCTGTTTGGATTAAAGCACTGAACNATGATTCTATGATTCTATCATTAAACCCACTTACATTTATTCATTTTTTCAGCCCCTATACTCCAATCTAGGAGGCAGCTTTGGAAGGCTGTGACTATTTTGATAGCCTGTCATTATACTGTTTCGATCCTTCAAGTACTTCAATGCTTAACCTGATTGTTATTTATGTCAAAACCAGTAAATGAACAGTTTGCATTCATGCTTTTAGGACAGCTTTCACAGTCTGACAACTCAGTCAGTATTCATGATTTCCCTCTCTAGAACACTTACTCGAGTGCTTATTGAACAGAAATTCATGGTAAGTTAGCCAAGAAAATAAATGTAATGATAATGGTATAATTTCTTCTGAGGTAAGTTTTCTGAATATGCAGGTTTAATACTTTAAGGTGTTGGATCCCTTGACTCCCATAACTTAAGAGAGATTTCAGATTCTGCCCTCCAAAGAGAAGTCCAGCACCTTGCAGAACTGGAACCTCAGTGATCATTCTTTGATTTGTTGTGGTAGGCAAGTTTTTTCTAAATTTTTGTATTCTTCATTGTCTTGTTGGTTCTCTTTTTATTCTAGCTAAGAGTCTGTGTATCTCAGAATATGTCTCCAGTAAATACATCTACTGACATAACCATGTCAGCTAAGACTCTGAAATCATGCCAGCTGGGGCTGCTAGTGTAAATGTTGTTACAGCAACAGAAGTGAGTTAATTTTACAGATATGTGGGGCTTGTGTTGTGATACAGAACATGGCTTTCTTGGCATAGCTACAGTCACGCTGAATGCTCTCTGTTGATATAGGCTATTGTTATAATTCCTCACCTACAAAATGCAGTGCAGTCATCTCTCTGATGGTTCTGCCCAAATCAAATAGGCTGTTTCCACAGTCTATCAGTAGTTACTCTTTCAGTCAAAATAAAAGATCCACAGAGTCGTACAAGCCTGGGCCTGTGAAATACACCATTTTTTCAGAGTGTGGAGACTTAACAAAAAGTTGACTCCATTCCCTAGCAGGAATGCTAAGTAGAGCCCATAAAATTGTTGATACTGGAGTAAGAGACCATAGTGATTTACCAGCATGGGTTGTGTCCAGCACATTACTTAGTACCAGAAAATATGAACAAGTAAGCTTCTAGGTCTATGATCTGGTTCTGGTTTTGCAAAGGTCCCTGTTCAGTGCTGAGCTTCAGCACACCTTGGTGCTGAGCATCTTTTAAAGAAAACTGTCTGGTAAGTTAATATTAATATGCAAAGAGTAATCTTTTGGGAATGATGATAACACTTCTGTGTGTTCTCTAGTAAAGTGAGGGTATTACAGCTCAGCTGCTGAGAAATTAGTTAGACCTTTCTGAGCCTTCAGGTAGTTCTCTTTACCAGTGCAGTAATGGGCTGGAACAGCTCTTTTCTTAGCTCCATTTATTTCACCTTAATGCTTTCTAGTGAGCCAAGCTCCTCTAAACATAATGCACTGTCATGAAATGGATGATAGAGGTTTTCAGCAGATGATCCTGATACATGTAAGAAATGGTGATTCTCCCACCAGCAAGACATCTCACTCTTCTGAGCCACCTGAGCACCTGCTCTGTGAATGTGTCACAACTGAACCTTTCCTCAGTATTTCAGCATCCAGTGCGTTTTATTATTTTCCTTGTACTTATTTAGATTCTATACATAACATGGGCAATAATATTTACTTGTTGCTGCTTCTGCTTCCAATTCTAATGCATTCCAATTCAAATTGTCAGAACGAGCAGCATAAAGGCTTGGGTTCCCTAACAGCACTTCACCATCACCATTTGTGCTATATCAGCACACTAGGTTTGTCTGAAAAACCTATCATGCAGAGCTTGAAAGGTTAGTGGCCGAGGTTAAAGTATTTGTTAAGGATTAGACTGTTGAAAACTGCTGCCAAATATATTTGCTTGAAGAGATTCTCGGAAGCTGGACAAAGTTTTTTGATTCCAGTTGCATGTTGTGTTTTCACTGACACCTCATTTAGGTGAAATGAAGGGACATAGCTGATAGTTTTGCACATTTGGCGTTAAAGACTCTGTAAAACTGACTGCTGCAAGGGTTTGTTGACTTACGTAAAGAAAGACTCACGTAATGCAGGAAATGGGATTACTGGTCAAGTGGCAACTGACTAATGATGGACACGTAATGGAAAAATTTCTGAGATTGTTTCACTGGGCATGATGTAGAGTGTAACAGGGGAAGCAAACAGAACATGGCAGTGTTCCAGAGGTGCAAATTTAAGATGAAATCTACGTATCGTAATAGTGAAATGAACTGAATGAACCATTCTTTAAAATTAATGTTTCCCAGTGTTATGAAATTACTAAAAGCTGTCAGTGAATAGAAAATGTGATGCTGCCATGATCATCCTTTGAGACAGTATTTACCACTTCTCTTTTTTTTTTTTCAACCTGAGTCTCACTTGTCCTTCGTCATTGCTGAATCCATCGTAGTCTATGTAGATAAATATGTGAATGATACCATTGGAGAGATCTGTATGAGCAAATAGAATGGGGCCATAGCACCAAATTAAGCACTGGCTTAAGACCCTGCTTAGTTGTTAACACAATTCCTGGCATGGTTTTTGGCCATGCCATTTAGCATTCTCCTAGATAATGCATGCATATAGTGTGGGCCAGTAGAGCGTTTTCTTTTTTTTTTTTTTTTTAGTTT
>VYZX01020767.1:0-10647 GCA_013401335.1 Brachypteracias leptosomus | reverse complement strand
GGATGCAGCCACTCTGTCTTGAAAGAGAAGAGACACATATGCTTCTGAACCAGACCACAATGCTTAATCTCAGAGACAGACAATGTTCTTTAGCTGATTTTAGTTATTTGTAAATATGCAGTCCCTCATTCCAAGTCAAAAGGAGACAGAGATCTGGGTATTTTTGCAGTGCCTCTTTCTTCTCTTAATTGATTTAAACTGTAGGTGGACATCTAGTATTTTAAAGTTAGAGTTAGGACAAGAGAGAGGAGACCAGGTTTACAGAAGAGGCAAGTGATGTACACTTCTCTTGTCTATCTTTGTGGAAAGTTCCAGGAAGAAGATATGAAATGACACATGCTTTATAAAGAATGTTCAGAGCCTAGGTTACTCCAGATTGCAAGAGACCTCAGGTTCCATCCAAGCAGGGCTGCATGTGAGATCAGACCATGTTACTTTGTGCTTTATCTGGTCAGGTCTTGAAAATCTCCAAGGATGGAGACTGCATAGCCTTTCTGGGCAACCTCCTCCATTGCCTGACTGTCCTCATGGTAAAAAAGATTCTTCTTGTATCCAGTCTAAGCCTCTCTTGTTTCAGTTTATAATTATTGTCTCCCATCTTCCCACTGTACATCATTGTGAAGAATCTGGCTCCATCTTCTTGATAACCTCCCTATGTGTACTTAGGGGCTGCTGGTATATCTTCCCCAAAGCCATTTCTTCTCCAGGCTGGGAAAACTCCAGTCCTTCAGCCTCTGCTCCCAGAAGGAGTGGTCCAGCCCATGATCAGCTGAGTGGCCCTGTGCTGAACTTGTCCCAGTTTATCAACATCTTTCTTGCACAGAATAATCCAAAACAAGACATAGTACATGATGCTATCTAATGAGTGCTGAGTAGAGTGGGGTAAATACTACCCTTGATTTATTGGCTGTGTTCCTGGTAATGCAGTCCAGGATGCTGTTGCTCTATTTTGCTGCCAGGGCACACTGTGGGCTCCTGTTTAGCTCGGTGTGTGCCAGGACCCCCAGGGCCTTTTCTGCAGAACTGCTCTCCAGTCAAAAAACCTTGAAGAGGGTTGTTTCTTTCCAGGTGGAGGTTTTTACATCTGTCCTTATTGAAGAGGCCTTGAGGCCCTTTCCTTCAGTCTGTGTGGGTCTCACTGAATGGCAGCCCTGACATTAAGTGTATTTGACTGTCCCCCAATTCAGTGTTATCTGTAAACTTGATGAGAGTATACTCCATCATTTCCTTCAGCTTATTGATAAAGACACTTAACATGACATGTCCCAAGATAGATCGCTGTGGTCCTCCACCTGTCACTGTCCTCCAGTTAGAGTATGACCCATTAGTAACTGCCCTGTGAGTCCTGTGAGCCCCAAAGTACTACAATATCTCTATGCAGAGGGAAATAACTTCTTGTTTAATTGCAGAGTTTCTGGGAGACCTTTTCCGATTCAATTCCAAAAGTTTAGGTGAATAGATAAATGTTAATCCATCATGCTTCCCCAATGGCAGATTGAAGCCATCAGAATTGTAGAACTATACAGACCTATCACGAAACTGTTCTGCTTGAATGGGATTTAATTCTGATTGCACTGCGTAGTCTCCGGTGACAGTCATTGCTTCAAAATGTCTTTAATTTTTGCTGCTTATCTTAAGGTGGAATGTAGAAAACTACATTTTGTCCTGCTTTGGCAATTGTGTTTGTGGCTGAAGGAAGTTTCCAAGAAATGGTTGTATTGTTTAGTCATTGGCATATATTATGCTGTTCTCTTCAATATTTGTTTGCCTTTAGGACTTCTGTTTTAGAATTCATATAATTCAGAAATCTTAATTCCAATCTTCATTATAAAATATTCTGTTGAAAAACAAGAATACTTTTAATTTTAGCATTCATGTTATTTTTCAATTACTGCAGCAATGGCTCTGTTTTCCCTTTTAATGATTATCAGAGTGTCTGTTAAACAGATCCATCTGCTCCTTCTTGAGATGAATGGCTTAATAACAGCAATTCAATCTGAAACCAGGGCTTTTGTACCATATTTACCTTTCTAATGTTTAGTCCCACTTGTTGATGTAAGTTATGTAGCTAAGAGGCAGGCAATTTATGTGTTCTTTGCATAATATTTTATGAGCATGCTATGATGATCACATATTGCATGAACAAAACAAGAATTGTTATTAAACTGTAGTAATTTGAGACCTGATGCTCAACTAGCTCATTTTGCAGCTATCTATCATAACAAAACCATACAAATCTTTATGAAAATACATACTGACTGCTACTTTCTCCCTTTCTAAATATTGTCAAAAGTTTTAAATTTTCATCTGTGATTAATAATTCATTCAGCTTCTTGTTGGGAGTTGAAGGAAGTTCATTAGCTTCCTTTTTTCAAAAACCAGTGCTTAGTAATATAGGGGATGACAATATAGTATTGTTATAACTTTCTAATCCTTTAGCTATCTTTTGGCCATCTCTTTGTATGTACATAAAAAACACATACAGGAAGGAGAATAAGAGGAATGTATTTGTGTTCCAGAAAGATGAATTAAGACTGGGACAGGTGATAAAAAAAACTACTAGGGCAAAATGGAGAGCACACCATAACCGAGGAGGCTGAAGAGTTGCATTAACCTTAAATGAAGGGAGGAGATTAGAAGTGGTTTGTCTATCAATATGCACACATATAACACATAGGCTGTGGACAACAGGAAAGCTGAAGAAAAACCCAAATGACAGTGTTGGCACTCGAAAAACTACATTATTCCTGGATATGAATATACATTATTTCCAGAAGTGTCTAGTGTGTTCCAATCAAAGTGGTAGATTAAACTCCAGTTTGATAAGGCAGAACTTCAAAACAGAGAGCACCATATTCATATGATGTGGTTGTATGTAAAGTTGGGAGGCCGGACTACTTGCTCTTTTGTATCCTTATGCTTGGAAGTTATAAAGTCAAGAATGTGAAGGGTAGAAAAGGAACATTTATGATACCAGGGAAAGCATAATTTAGCTCACTTGTGTGTCCCAAGCATACACAGAATGCTTGAGAAAAAATAAAGGGAAAAAACAGTAGATTATCTTATTTCAAAGATAGTGTAATTGTGTATACAGATGAGATGGCTAGGTTAAGTTTGCTCTATCAACCATAAATCATCTGGCAGACATAATTTTGCAACCTAAACCTCTCCTTTTTAATGTGAAGTCATCATTCAGTTTTACATTACTTTTTTTTTTTTTTTAAATCTCCCTTTACATAATAATAGCTTGAACTTCATTGCCAAATGTGAGGTAATGAAAGAAGACAATCAGCATGCTAAGAGAAGTGATGGGGACCAGCTTCTTCTGGGAGCTGTTTGGAGAGCTTGGCATAGCTCAGATTTCCCTGCTCCCACTTGCATTTTTCCTTTAGAAGAGGTAGTTTAGGTGCAAAACTAGGGAAGTAGTAAGGGTACCAAGTACCTCTTTAAAATAGTCATATTGTAGGCTGTCAAGATTTCTTCTGATCTTGTAAGTGAGGGAAGAGGAAATGATCACAGACATACATATCAGGAATATCACTGGAGAAAAGAAAAGGCATTTTCTAAAACCTAGGAGGTTTCTTCCTCCCAAACAATGAATGCAGATGGACTTTGAAACAGGTGCAAGAAGTAGAAGGATAGCAGGCAACATATGTTTTGGAAATGCACTAGCAGTCCCATTTCTAATCACAAAAATATTTTTAAAAATAAACTATGTGGCATAGTCTTAATAGTTTAGAATAAACCATGTGAGTTTCAGGTCAGTTTGCATTTAAGAATGATAATGGAATATGCCTTTTAATTGAAAAAAAGATTTTCAAAGCCACAAAAGGAACCTACACCATTTCCACTTCCTGGCAGAAGAATTGAGTATTCAAATTCCCTAGAGGGAGTAAAAACCTCAGTTTGTTTTGATCTGACCTAAACTGATACATTTTGGACATTTTGTTTCTGTATCTCCTTTTGCCAACTGTTTAATTTTAGGCTTTGAAATTGGCACTGTATTGTTCTCCTATTGACTCCCTTCTTTTCTGACTCTCTCTCACTTTTTAATTGCATACTCTGTACTACTCAGGGTAAGCTAATTTTTTGGGCAGTATTTATTGGGGGAGACTATCCACTCTGGACTTTTTTTATTTTTTATGCATTACATTCTTGATGATCACTGATAAGTATTACTTGAGATCAAAGGTGTCTGATTTTAAAAAGTTTAGTAAGTGACACATTAGCTCCTGACTGTGGGTTAATGGTACTATCTAATCCTTGTTAGTGAAGGCAATCATCAGGATTTTTAAGAGATAACAGTAGCTGGTCAAGAATGAAGGCCACAACAAAAATGTATGTGGGAATGCCTGAAAGAGAAATTGTGTTTCTGTCATGGGAAAAGAAACAAGCTTTTTAGGAGCAAATTTAATAAATCTCTCTTAATGTCCTGAGAGAGCTTCTAAAATGTTTTATTTACAAAAATACAGCAGATCTACTCTTACTGGTTTCCAAGTGCAAAGGAAATTAATAATAGGAAGGACATTCTATTATCTACAGGAATCTTGACAGCTATATGATCTAGAATAATGGAGATGTGTTTTATTCTTTTAATTGTTACAGAATATACAGGATTCAGCTTGGACCATGTGAATCCTGTGGCATAACATTTCTCTTTGTTCTCCATGTGGAGTAATTGAACATGTCATCCATTGCTGTAAACTATGTCTGTGAGTCATCTAACAAAATGGACCAACTCCCTCCCTGCAGTAACTCTACTGAAACTAATACAATTAACTGTCGGGTGAGCTTTTCTATTGTGTGTAGCCCACACAATTACTTCACTGGATGATAAGGACTGAATTAACTGACTGAATTTTCGGCATAGTTCCTCTTTCACTTCAAATAACATTTCTGCTGATTGGTAACATATGTGAACATTGACCGTGTATTGCTAAATTCCATCTTTCTGGTTTTTTTTGTTTCTTGCATGACATCCCTGTATATATCTAAAGCAGAAAAGCATATATCATTACATCTGATGTGAGCTCTTTGTCCTTTCATTCCCTTCCTCATACAATCATTTTGGTACATTCTGTCCTCCAACACAGAAGTGTGAAGCATGAGTCTCCTTTAGCCTTGATGGGAGAACAAGTAATACCCATTAACATTAAAGGAATTTCAACATATGGCTTGAGGTTCCCCCAGAGATACTGTAGAAATTTAATTGAGGTCATCATTAATTTTGATCCTTTCCTTCAGCTGAAGTCTCGAGCTAAAACAACAGCCTTCACTTTGAAATGCCTCATTTCTGCAGATGTATGTATTTCAACTGTCTTTTAATTAATCCATTTTCTCCATGATGAAAAAAGTATGAAGGGAATGGGACCATTTAATCAGTGGAAATAAATACATAGCATACTTCTGAGCTTGTGTGAGGACTGCGTGGCACCGTGAGTAGTCAGCAGTTAGAGTGGTGGATTTAGCTGCAGTGATTGGAAACTTTACTGTTCCCAGTTGTTTTCTCTGCCCTTCTGCCGACAACGCTGCCTTCTTGGCAGGGGTGGCAGAATAGGCCACTTGCCTGTGCTTCGACCAGTCCAGGCTACAGATCATCACTTCACGCTGCTGATGGGTGCTGTTGGGCTGGGATGTGCCCTGGGGTTGCTGAGGTGCAGTCGTATCTTCTGTCTCTGTTAGAGAGAGTTCAGAGGAGTGTAGTTGGAAGTGAAGGACTCTGTTTGAGTCCTTTCATGTACATTTGCAATAGCAAAGAAAAAAAGTGTTCTTAATTTGGGTTGGCAAATCTGAGTTAGCCAACTCAAGAACAGCAGAATAGATAATAAAATTCAAAGTAGAAGTGCTAAAATTTATAGGGGTGTTTGGGGAAAAAAAGGTAGGCTGCCAGCTGAAATTACTGCCAAGTTGGCCTAATTTTCGTTGTTCTTTTAGCAATTGTTAGTCTACTTAGGGTAATCAGAGACCGAGAATTACTTGGCTTAAGACTGAGAATGTTTTATTTTGTTTTGTTTTAGTGTACACATACATTTAAAGAATTGAATTTGCTTAGTTTATGATGAAGAAGATTTTTGACTTTTTGTATTAAAAATCTGACTAATGTTGTATGAGTACCTCTTGGGGTAGGAAACATGTAATAGGAAAAAAGTCTTTTAAATAGCAAATAAATAAAAGCTTGTAGTAAAAACCTGAAGCAAAACAATTCAAATTAGGGGCTATTTTAAAGGAAATGTGTAACTAACTACTGGAACAAAATGTTGTGAGAACTGATAGATTTTCAGTTTTCGTGTCTTCACAACAAAACTGGATGTTTCCTGGGAGATATGATTTAGCCCAGCAGAAGTTATGTTTAAGTCGAGTGTGAGTTACAGACAAGCTTTTCCAGTAAAAATAAGTTAATTGGGTAAAATTTAAAGGCCTAGTACATAGAGAAAGTCACAGCAGATGATCTAATGGGTGATTCTGACATCAACATCTATACATGTGTGTGAAACTACTTAGAAAATGGAGCAAAGCAATGAGAAATTACAGCATTTACACTTTTATAAATAAGCACCTCTGTTCATGTTATGATGAGCGTCTCTGAACTATGTACAGCTGGTCTACTTCTAATCTCATTTACACCTATTAAATGAACCTGATTTACCTTGTGGTGAAACCAGAAAAAACCCTGTTACTGCCTGCTGATTTTAATAAACATCTTCCACTCTATTGATGCTGATGATATAATATTGCATATCAGATAGGTAGGGGGCATTTAGTATTAGTAGTTTTCAAGTAACACTTCCAGAAAGGTAATTTCAGTATAAAAAAGCATGCCATGAAGTAGACAGAGCAATCAATACTTATACTGGCTGGAGCTGGTTTTGGTTTATGGGTATTTTCCTCTCCCTGTTCAATACTTCGGAATTTTTGTAAGTCTCTGGCTTATCCAGGATTGCACTTATCAGTGATGCCACCATCCCAGACACTGTTTCATTTTCAGCATTCCAGGGCTGTTGGAGTCGAGGTCTTCTATTTGATTTTTACAAAAAGCATATTTCATTTGATTTCATCCACTGTACTGTATTGACTGCTGCTACTGCTTGGCAAGGCACACGATTGGCTCAGAGACATGCTCTCTCATCTCCTACAGTGACATTATTGTCATTAAGAAAACATCCCTCAGTGGGCAGATTCTTCTAGTTTGAGTTCCAGATTGCCACTTGTTGATACATCACAGCTATATTAGCTCTGCCTTGGTTCCCAGCTTGTGACAATGCGGGATACTGATGCCCTCACTTGTGAATTGTGACTGTAACCCTACAGTATACTGCACAGCTGTATGTACTGTACAGCACACAGGCTCTAGCATGTAGTACGTTATTTTTTATTTACAAATAGTAACCAGGCTTGGATATTTAGTATTTCTAATGGAATAGTTTGATTCTTTCTCCTTGCTTTGTTTGCAATTGGTTTAAGTGTGGTAATAAATCTGATGCTTGTCATGATTTCTAACCCATTTGTGTCACATTTTCTGGGCTGAAGTACATGCAAGATTTAACTGTTTAAGGAATAAATCTATCCTGATATTGCACAAATTTTTCCAAATGAATGTCATAGATTCTTAAATTCTTATTTGAAAATTTGGAGTTCTAGTTTTTTTTAGTCAGTTGCTTTGTCAACTTGTGCTGAAGTTTATGAATTGAGGACATGATAGACCATGATTAAGTCCTGTTTATCATAGTTCCTATTTATCCAGAGAAGTAGAAGTAATGGATTTACAAAAATACTTATGAGCTCACAAAAGTGTGGGCCATGCATCAGGCAAGGCAGTGCTGTAGATAAACCTTGATATGATCACAAACGCTGGGAAGCACTTTCAGGTGAGCTCTGGTCAACGAAAGCTGTGGAACTAAGCATGCTCTGGTTTTGTGCCTGTGTCTGTTCAAGCTACAAGTAGTAAGTATCTTGTCTGATTGCAGTCTGCCTTTCTAACTCGGCCCAAAACTTTTTTTGGTTCATTTAGCTCTGTCCTTGAAAGAAAAAAGTGAAGGGGTAAACATAATGGCAGATTTTTAAAACAAGTGAATTAGATTAGGAAGGAATTGTAGTTGTAATGATCAAAGATGTTCTATTTCTGAATCCACAACTAAGTGTAGGGACATCAGGTAAATATTTCAATCAGCCTCAGTTTGCGTATAAGGTAAAGTATCATAATTCTTTAGAACAATCATTAGTTTTAGAGATGTTTTTGAAAGCAGTTTTATCTGATAAGGTTATTTCTTGTCCACAGTGAAAATGCTGCAGATAAAAATAATTATGAAATATTAGTCAGGAGTTACCTAATCTAAAAGAGACTGATCTAAATGGGGACAAAGGATGATGGTGACTTTCAGTCTTTGTCACTACTGAGTCTTCCAAAAGCTCATACAGCCAATGAAAATTGTGGTTTTGCTGCTAGTTGCTGAATAGGAAGTCTGTGAAAATGCTGCTTCATTTTCTATGGCCACAAAACAGAAGTCAAGAGTGATCTCTTTTTTTCCTTATTATAGAATTATAGAATCATTTAGGTTGGAAAAGACCTCTAGGACCATCAAGTCCAACCTACATCCCAACATCTCCCTGACCACTAGACCATGTCCCAGAGCCCCACATCTGCTTGTTTTGTGAACACCTCCAGGGGATGGTGACTCCACCTAATAGCATGAAGCAGCAACTAAGCTGTGTATTCACATGTTCATATTACCGTATATCACAGTCCACATCACCATGTAACTTAGTAAGGAACTTCATTTTTAGACAAAAATAAGGATATGTTTCTTGACCAAAGTTGTTTCTTTTGAACTGCTTCAGTGGCAGTCTTGTATTGATTGAACAGAATTTCGCTATTTCTATTTCATAAAAGCTAATTAAGCCTTTTCGCAAATGCCAGTAGTCCCCATCTCTGAACAAGTCAACCCTCCAAAAGAAAAAAAAGAATTTTTTAAAAGAAGTAAATGGTGGTATGTTATTTCATTTGAGTGGCTCCTTTTCGATATCTTGCTGTTTCTGCACCAAGTTTTAAACTACAGATTTTTTTTTCTCAAAGAACCAATAGTCCATGGAGTAACTGGTTTTCTGACAGAATGATACAAAACATCTTTTAGATCTTGCTAATTTTTCAGACTTACTAGTATTGTTCAGACTTGCTGAAATGCTAATAATCAGTTAACTGACTCAACTGCTTTGTCAGCTGATACGCTCAGTCTTTACCAATAGGCTTCACTCAAGATGAGAACTGTAATACTGGAAAAAAACATTTTCAGGTTATTTCAACAATTGGCTTCAGTGAGTAAAATGGTTTAAAATGTCTATTCTTGCTTTCTCACACACTGCAATCTCACAGTAGGACTTAATGAATAGATGTAAAACCACACTGTAATTGTATGAGTGAACCTGGACAGGCTGCCAAAAAATTTTGGCAGAAAAAGTCTCAGTGTTTCATATAGGTCAAAAGTCAGTTCTACTGAGCATTGTAACACACTGCAAAAAGCTGCTCTCCTTTAAAATTTCTCTTGAATACTTCTGTTGCCTTAGACATTTTAATGGTCTGGATAAGTGAGTAATGGCATAATAATTAATTACCTCTTATGTAAGGTATTTCAGTCAGAGATTTCAAAGTCATGGTTATGTCAGAACCCAAGTACATTAAACCCCCGTGTGGATTCTTTCTTTGAGAAATAAAGTAGCCTGAAATTGCCAAGGCTTAAACTAAGAAGGATTGAACTGTAGAGAATCAAGGCCACTTTATTTCTCTATGAGAGCACGGAGAGAAGGATGTAATGTGCTTTAGCTTGTGCTTCTTAACCGCATACCTGCAGTGGACATATTTTATCACTCCTGAATGCCTTGTGGGACAAAGAAGCAGAATAGTATCTCAAAGGAGGGAGCCTGGTTCTTTTTTCTCTGCGATTAATTCTGTAAAAAATTGTTGAACCTGAGCAGTTTGCATTCACTTGTGGTGAATTTTCTTTTTTACACTCAAAAGGATGTTCTATGCATTAAGAACCATCGATTTCAGCACTCTAACAGCAGCAGGCTCATAAGGCTTGCACATGATAGGTTAACTTAAGCAGTTGTTAATGCTTTGGTAGGATCAGAAGCATTGTGATATTAATAAGATAATATAGAAATGTCATATTAATGAGTGAACAGAAAAGAATGTTAAAGACAGTATATGAAATAAAAAGTTAAAGACTTTTCATATATTGTTATAGACAGTATATGAAGTCAGAAATCAACAGATGTTTTCTTTTTCACTTCAGTGCTGTTTGCTTTTGTTCAAGTGTTGTAGTTTAACCCCAGCCAGCAACTAAGCCCCACAGGGCCGCTCACTCACCCTCCCGCCGTGGGATGGGGAGAGAATCGGAAGAGCAAAAGTGAGAAAACTTGTGGGTTGAGATAAAGACAGTTTAACAGATAATGCAAAAGCTACATACACAAACAAAGCAAAACAAGAAATTCGTTCACCAGTTCCCATCAGCAGGCAGGTGTTCAGCCATTTCAGGCAAGCCGGGCTCCATCATGTCTAACAGTTACTTGGGAAGACAATTGACATCACTCCGAACATTCCCCTCTTCCATCTTCTTTCCCCAGCTCTAATTGTTGAGCATAACATCATATGGT
>VYZX01020764.1:10893-29494 GCA_013401335.1 Brachypteracias leptosomus | reverse complement strand
TTGCTGCTGGCTCCGGACGGCTCTGTGGCTGCTACAACTCCACGTGGTTCGGGAGGAATCCAGTGGCATCTGAGGATCGGTGTTGTATATATTTGTATATACCTTCCCTTGTTACTTCTGTATATTTCCCTTCTTCTGATATCCCTTTTGTTACTCCCTGTTAAAAGTTGTGATCTTAATTTTCCAACTTTGTGTGAGGCCTTTCTTCCTCCCCTGGGAGGGAAGAGGGGAGGGGGAAGAGGGGTGAAACTAATTCTGCTCTGTGGGGGTTGCCCTGAGCCCTTAACGGAGACATGTAGTTACAACTGATTAAGTTTGACTATTGGGTGATCATATATGCAGGCAATATAGGGCAAGATGGACAAAAAGCAAAAAGGAGCAGGGACTAGTCCCTGTCAATTAACTCCTTCGGTTGAGCAGTGTGGCCATATCTGGAGTACTGTGTCTGGTTCTGGGCTCCCCATTTCAAGGGAGAGAGGGAACTACTGGAGAGAGTCCAACAGAGGACTATGAACATGGTGAGAGGACTTGGACATCTTTATTAAAAGGAAAGTCTGAGAGCCCTGGGACTGTTTAGCCCGGAGAAGACTTCTCTTCCATTCCAGAAGAGTTGATCTTAGTACTATTTAGAAATATCTACAGGATCTGGGTCAAGAAGATGGGGCCATTTTTTTTTCAGTGGTGCCCAGTGACAGGACAAGGGTCAGTGGACAGAAACTGGAGCATAGGAAATTCCACTCAAATACAAGGAGAAACTTCTTTCTTGTGAGGGTGATAGAGCACTGGAACAGGCTGTTCAGAGAGGTTTTGGAGTCTCCTCTGGAGACTTTCAAACCCGCCTGTATGTTTTCCTGTGCAAGCTGATCTAGGCAAACCTGCCTTAACAGGGATGTTATACAAGATCATCCCCAGAGGTCCCTTCTAGCTCCTACCATTCTGTGATTCTTTGATTCTGCAGTTGTCCTGGCATGGGGCACTGGATATGTTTCCAGCCATCCAGTGGTTTCTTCCACCATTGTAGGCACATGGTGCTTGCCTTGGCAGGTTTGTGGAAGTGTGATATAATCAATCTGCCAGGCCTCCCCATATTTATATTTCAGCCATCATCCTCCATACCACAGAGGCTTTCATAGAATCATAGAATGCCAGATTGGAAGGGACCTCAAGGATCATCTAGTTCAACCTTTTCAGATAGAAAAATACAGTTTAAATGAGATGGCTCAGCACCCTGTCAAGCTGAGTCTTAAAACTGTCTAATGTAAGGGAATCCACCACTTCCCTTGGGAGACTATTCCAATGTTTAATTGTTCTCATTGTAAAGAATTTTCTTCTGGACTCCAATAGGAATCTCCCCAAGAGCAACTTGCAACCATTCCCACTTCTTTTTTCCATGTGACTCCTNCCCCTCTTCCCTCCCAGGGGAGGAAGAAAGGCCTCACACAAAGTTGGAAATCAAGATTACATCTTTTAACAGGGAGTAACAAAAGGGATATCAAAGGAAGGGAAATATACAGAAGTAACAAGGGAAGATATATATACAAATATATACAACACTGATCCTCGGATGCCACTGGATTTCTCCTGAGCCATGTGGAGTTGTAGCAGCCACAGAGCCGTCCGGAGCCAGCAGCAATCCCAGCGAGGAGGGGCCGAGCAGAACTTCCTGTGTCCTTTATATAGAGTGTGGCAGGAAGGGGAGTGGAATAGCCGCTCCATCTGTCCCTCCCCTTCCCCAAACCTTAAACCACAACAACAGTCATCAGCAAACTTCATCAGGGTGCTCTTGATCCCAACATCCAAGTCACTTATGAAGATATTAAACAGCACTGGACCAAATATTGATCCCTGGAGGACTCTGCTTGTGACAAGCTGCCATTTAAGAATGAGCCATTTACTATCACCCTCTTGGTACAGCCTGTCAGCCATTTTCCCACCCACTGTAGAAACCATTTGACTAGGTCGTAATGTGTGAGTTTTTCAAGAAGGAGGCTGTGGGGACCATGTCAAATGCCTTGGGGAAGTCTAGGTAGACTATGTCTACAACTCAAAGGTTTGGCTTGTTATCTGCTAGTCATACTTAGCTTCTCCAAAGTATGTCCACCTATTCAAAATATTCACACACCTTGACAGAAGATTCATCCTTTGTTTAGGCAAACAACAAATAAAAGTATTGACATGCAACTATCCAAATGGAAAGATAAACTCATCCAGCAGTCTGAATTCAGAGATTACTAGCAACGGCTTCCCTTATATAAAGCCATACATATCCTTAGATGAATTTTCTACTACAAATTTTCGTCTTAAGCTCATCATTTTTTGTTACTTTTTAAAACTCTAGTTGTAAGCAGCTGGCTGGTTAAAGGGATTAGGCGTATACAGAGTTCATCATATTTGGCATTCATGTCCTGCCAGCATATGTATCCTATGTTTCACAGACTGCAGCAGGAAAGCTTTTAATTAATTTTTTAACTTGAACAAAAATTGGAAACAGCCTTCTTGTCTTTCAAGAACAGGTGTCTGTAGCACAGGTATCATTAGTACACCACTTCATAATACACTTGGCCTACACTAAGAAAATTTTACGTAACTACATCAATACGAGTGCTCTTTTCTGGGCAGAGCTACCCAACAACATTCTGTTACCAAATAAGCTTTATCAGGTAAAAACATACATGCTTATTTAAGATCAGTAATATATAAGAACATATAAGAACTAGTAAAAAACAAAGGAACTGCACAATAATGTGGTTGTTCTGAAGAGGACAAATGAGCAGACACAAAAAAACATTATGGAAAAGAGAGAAGTCCATCTGGAAAATTCTAGGAAAAAGCTGGAGAGGTTTCCCAGCTGCTTTTAAATTAAACCTACTTTTAATTAAACTTCAAATTAAGAAATATTTCCAATAATTACCCAGATATTCACATATAACCAAACCTGTTTTTACATATTAGAAGGGCTAATAAGAGAAAATTAACTTGTATTAAGACAACTGGAATGAATTAAAATAAAGCCAAAATCAAGGTGTTCAAACTTACAAGAGAAAATGTTTGATAAGCCAAAATGGTAATAAAGATAATTGAGAACATGGAACAGCAGAGTTAGATTTTTCAAGGATGCTTGGAGTTTCCTAAAGATAAATGTCTTAATATTATCAAGGATATATATTGCAGTGGCATATATTTGTCTTATTTTTTTCTTATCAGTTTCTCTGTTCTGTTCTTTTAGAAGTAGGAGTAACTAGATGAACTGCTCCAGGGGCAAAGGGGGATTAATTTTGCTGAAAAGGAAATATATGTTTTGGGGGGAAAAAAAAGGACTAGAAGTAGCACGATGTGGCCAAGCAAAAGGATCACAGCAATAGGAAGTCACTTGTAAACACAGAGGTTGCTGAGAGGAAAAGAGAAAATGCACCTAAGTCATAAAGGTGGTAGAAAACTGGGAATTCAGGCTTGATAGCAAATGATTTTTGTAATTTCATGATGTCAGGAAGGTATTATAAGATGGAGAAATTGAAAACTTTGTACCTTTATTTGCAATCGGATAAATGATGATCTGATCTATCATATGTCTGTAAGTTTAATCTCAGTAAGACTCAATGGACTATAGAGAAGACTTTAAAGAAGATAATACATGGATGCATACAGAAATTTGGGAAAACTACAACATAAGTTTGGAAAGGTGAATTATGAAAGATTAACATCACAACATTCTTCAATAAAATGACTTTTTCATACAGGAAAAAAAAAAAGGAAGGTGACAAACACCATCAATCTGAATTTCAGTAAAGTGCTTAATGTGGCACAACATGGAAAACATTGGTATGTCGTAGTTTGAGCCCATCCAGCTGGCCACAAAGCACCATGCAACTGCTCACTCATGCCTACACTCCTCCAGCAGTATGAGTAGAACAGTGATAAATACAACCAGAACTGAAATACACTTTTACCCCATCTCTCCCTTCTTTTTGGGCCCAGCTCTGCTACCTCCTGCCCCAGCGGTCCAGGGGGACAGAGAATGAGGGTTGTGGGTCAGACCCAGTCCATTCCATGTTGTTCCTGCTGCTCCTCCCTCCTTAGGGGGGAAGACTCCTCACAGTCCTCCCCTGTTGTAACATGGAGTCCCTCCCACAGGACACAATCCTCCATGAACTTCTTCTACAAACGTTAGTCTCTTTCACAGGCTATAATTCTCCCAGTGATGGACCACTCCAGCACAGTGTCTCCTCAGAGTCACGGACATCTTTAGGAGCAGTCCCTTGCTCCAGTGTGGGGTCTTCCATGGATTGCAGAAAGGATTCTGCTTCACAGTTGGTCTCTAAGAGTTGCAAGGACTCAGCCAGCCATCTCACCCAAAGCCAAAAGGGAACGGCTTCTTTGGTGTGTCTCCCCCAACTCTTCCTCACTGGCCTGGGCATCTGCATGGTTGTCTCTACCAAGTCCCACTTCTCTCCAAAACAAAAGAGCTCCCAAGCACAAAAGAAACTTGCCCAACAAGTTTTCCTTTATTAATTATGTTATTGCAAAGGTATTGATTGGCTTGGCCTTGTTCAGAGGTGGGTCTGACTTAGATTCAGGGGAGCTTTTTGAATCTTCTTGCGGGAGTCATACCAAAATCCCACCAGACACAATAGTTTTATATGGAAAAAAAGGCCAGAAATTAACAGAGGGACTATAAGCTTTTAACAGATTGGATGTCAACAGGTAATACTTAAAGAAAAAGTATCAGAATGGCTATCAGCAGAACAAAGATCAGCCCAGGGATCGATCTTATTTAGTATCTTCATTAATGATCTTAGCATGTACATTAGAAACATAACAATGAAGTTTGTCAAAGACATTATATTGGAAATATCATCAGGTAACAGTTAGGAATATTGTAGAAAGCTTGATTTTTTTATGACTTGAATTACGATAATAGAAACATGTATAGTGCACAATTAAAGTCACAGACTTTGTGCTCAATAAGCAAAAATTTTTGTCAGCAGTCATTGGCTGACAACTGAGAAGGAAGAGAAGAACAAGAGCTTGACCATAAGAAAATACGGACAGTTCATAGACACCTATTTGTGAAAGAGAAATGCAAGACTCATCGGTTGGTAAATTTTTCAGTAGAATTAAGAAGACATTACTTCTATCAAATATATTCATCAAGGTACAGTCCTTGTCAACTAGGTTTGAGAAAAAAAGAAGTCAACCGAAATCAGAAGAAAGAAATAATGTAACCAAGGACATAGAAAGTGTGTTTTACAAGAGAAAAGAGAAACTTGGCTCATTCAGTAAAAAAAATCTTAGAGTTGTAGGTATGCCACACGGAGGTAAGATAATAATATAAAACAAAATAAAATAGTGCCAAAACCAACCAAACAAAAAAAGCAACCAAGCCTCAATTTCTGTGTTTATGAAAAGGATAATAATAATAATGCTAGATCAAAGATCTAGACAGCTAGACTAAATAAATTAGGCTATCCCTTCCGGATTTGAGTTTCCAAGTAGAGAGTCCATAGAAACTGAAAACTACTAAATAAAATCATACTGGGTATGTGTATTTAACTGAGAATGACAATCAATTTTATATACTGAGTAGGTGTAAATTCTAAGAATATTTTAAGTCATGGTTTAAGCCTTAAATGATAGTAGAGAACTTAGCTATGAGGTCAGAAATGCACAAACTTTTTTTCAGCTCTCTACAATGAATTCCAATCAAACTACGCATATTAAATAAGCTTCAATTGAAAGATTTTATTTAGAATGTGTTCTGTTAACATCTTCAGATTCTTCATTGAGGAATGCACCTTTCTTTCACTTAATTTTGTTTTATATTTACTATGAGAAGAAAGCCAGAGAGATAAGTCAACAAGGTATGTAATGATTTTATGAGCAGAGCCATAAAGAAGGTCTGTAGGGAAACAGTCATTTCCTGTAAGTTTATAGTGCTAAAATTATTCCTTTGCTAAAATTATTCAAAGTGCTAAGCAATGCATTATTAACTGTATTCTGCTGAGTGCTACATAAAAACATTCTTCTAGTAGAAATAATGTTACCCACAACACACCAGTCTATAAATTGCAACCAGCTTTGTGAATGGTTATATGATTTGGGAAACATGAATCTGTGCTGCAGTGAGCAAGCTATTTTTTCTTTTTATGAGTTTACTGAAAAATGACTGCATGGAAAATATAGGTGGAAATAAATTGAGTCATGATGGCTTAATCTGATGGGATCATCAAGACACCCAAAAAAAGCTATGGGAGAAGAAGACAAGGTCAAAATACAGCATTTTGTTAACTCTGTCAGATGTTAATCAGGGAATGTCAGTGTAGGTTTTATTGGAATACCAAACACATGCAAGCTGTTTGTGCGATAGTATCCTGCTTGAATGTATGGACTAGGTCTATCTCCTTTAGGTGCTATTTTACCTCCTTTGATCCTTAAAGGGAAGGCTAAACAGTTGGAGTAATAAGGTATCCTTTAGGGAACTCTATTTCCTACCTGGTTTCATCCTGTCAAAATAGCTTTCCATCACCTTCCAGAATCAGGACTTTTGATGTATCCTTCTGGACTAAACAGAACATATACATCTATAAGGCTGGAGTCTGAAAGAGAACATTGGCCAAAGGATTCAAGTGAAAGCTGAATGCTATAGGAAATAGGCTGAGACAGCAAAAAAAAAGGCATAACAGACTTGTCTTATAGATTTTTTAAACACCTACATTTAAAAAAAAAGCAGCATAAGGATGAATGTGCAAGGAATTCTGTTGATTTAACCCTTTGTTTTATGTGTTCTCTATCTTTCAAGTGAAATAATGGACATAATTTTATTTTAAAGATACAAGTGCATATTTTTGAATGTATAATTCTAACAGGAGGCAAGAATAGTACTTTGTCCAAGAAATATCAACTAGCCTGAGAGGAAGCTCACTGCAAGGTAAGATCCTGCACTAGGAATATCCTGTGCAAGGGACTTTGGAGACTGATCTCGAATTTTTAGAGACGTCAACAAAGAGAGGAAAAGGAACAAGCTTGCTAGAATTATTTTTGGTTTTGTTTTTTTTTTTTTTAACTGTCAGTCCTGTTGTCCAAGCTGAAACCACCTCCAGTAATTATGATTCTGCACCTGTATATGATAATATATGTCTTCTTAAACATGTTAATTTAATTGAATGGACACGGTTCACCTCTGAGCTAGTCAGCATAGCTTCCTTTCTGTATAGATAGTGATACTCCTACCTGAAAGCAGAGATCTAAATCATATTAATCATATGTTAAAAGCAGTAGTTATTTTTTACTTGACTACAAAAAGACTACAGAGTAATGGACTCCAATACAACTGTTAATATTTAGTCTTTTCAATTCCACTGCTGTGGACCTTTGTATTCAAACCTTGAAAAGTCCAATACTTTTCTAACATGCCTTTGTTCAATCGTATTTCTCAGATAATATTGTGAAGAGTTATGCTCTTAGTTCTAACAATCCCTGCCTCAGCTCTTTATATAGAACACTGTAATTAGCATTTTTTTTTTTTAGTAATTCCAGTGTGACAATTGAAAAAAAAAGATGTGGATGGATTTAGAAGTTCAGTGGTTATACCCCTGGAATAATCATATGCATGGTGTTCCACTTAGCATATTCATATGAACATAAATAGGAGTAGGAACAAAGCTAACATTTTTTTATTATATGTTGAAGTTTTATGTATTTTAAACCCTAAAGAAAGTCAAAAAATGTTTCCATGCATCCTTCCTTTTTCAATTATTTCAATATGATAAACACTGTTTTTTATTGAAAACACTTGAAACAACTCATGATATTGCTTTTTATCCTTCTGCGTGTTCACCTGAAACACTGCTGGTGCCACTATTGCTTCAAGGTCTTTAAAAGTAATGGTTAAGGGCCAGAAGAGCAAAGACAAGGACAAAACACCTTTGCTTCAGGGCTCTATTCAATTCTCTTTAATCAGGCAGAGCTGCCATTGAAATCAGTGACAGCTTTGCTTGAATAAGAAGAACCAAATAGAGATTTCAGTACTTCTAGTCTAAAACTTAACAATCTGCCCTACATGGCAGGAAAGGACTACCAAAGGAAGAACAAACAGTTTCTCTCTGTTAAAAAATATTCTTTGCATCCCTTTTCTCTGGAATTGAAATAAAAATAAGTAATTTTTTTGCGGACCATATTCTTTTCTCTCTTACTCCTCTATGCACATACAAGCATCCCATGTGTTTTGCCACATATTGTAAATCAGGCAAAATCCCTCATCCCCATCCCCATACGTTTCTTACCTAGTGCCATGCCCACTTTTGCACAGGTGAGTTGTCTCCTCTAAACAATAGTCCTATTACAGCCAAACAGGGAAAAAGAACCTCAGTGTACTAATAATATGATCTGATTAAGTATCTAATGTAACCAAAGTTACTTGATAATGTACCGCATAAAATTATGCAGGAGGCAGTTTTGAAATATTACTTCTTAATAGAGAAATAAAAAAGTTTTTTGTAAACTAGATTTTGAAGTTTGATGATACTCCCCAGTGGGCTGCTTTGATATTTGAGTCACTTCCTTAGAACTTCCCTAACTAGTACCATGGAAATAAAATGCCAATGATTTATTGACAGATAGCAACTTGGTACTCTCCTGGGTTTAATATATACATTTCTGGTACCCTTATATTTACCCAGGTGTATCAGATTTTGGTGAAAAATACAGTAGCCGAAAACACTAGAAAAGAGCCCCTCAAGTGTAAATTTCCATGCTGTTAAATATATTGTCCCCATTTACTGACATGAAGAGTCACTTGGCACTCTCTAGTGAAGTAGAATTATAGATTATGCAATTCTTCATCAGCTGTGTAATACACAAAGTCTTTCTCACTCAATTGTATCAATTCAATTTAGGTCATTAAAACTGCCACAAGGCAGCTTTCCTCCTCTGGCTTTGACTGACTGTCAGGAAAGCCATGATTTTCTAGCAGTACAAGTCAGCAATCACCTGCTGAGAGATCTTGTGTAGTTTTTAAAAGCTGGTTCAGCACAAGAAGAAAAAGAGAGCTGACACTAACTGTAATTGTTGGAAGCTGAAGCACTGTGCTTTTAAACATCTGAGAAAGCCAAACTGGGAAGGAGAAGAGACAAAAATAAGGAGAGTGGAAAAAATGAAAAAAAAACCAAAAAAAAAACCTAAGAGAAACAATAGAAGAAAAAGAAAAATAAAACAATAAAGAAAGAAAGTCCAAACCTTAACTCCTTCATAGGAAGACATTGAAAATTAAAACAGCAGAAAAAAAATCTGTTCATATTTTTAAAAGAGTTCAATAGCTTAGAGTAATGGGTAATACTCACTTAGCAAAACAGATTTTTTTAGAGAACACTGTATGGAATTGATCTAAGTCCTCTGAAATCCTATTAATTTCTCTGCTGACCTCAATCTTTATCAGCTGCAGTCTCCAGCAAGCACAGAACTAGAACAGTATGCTAAAAAACAAACAAAACCCAAAATGAAACAGTAGATGAGTAAGTATAAAGATTTATATACATCAGTTTTCTGAGGTTACTTTTCTCCATTCACTTGTAGTTTCACAAGTAATATGCACCCTTGTTTAACCAGTGTATAGTGGCAAAAAATTAATTTAACAGTACACAAAAATGTGAAACTTATTTTATCAAAGAACCTACACACAATATGCTAGCATTGTGCTTGAAAGTACAGCAACAGCAACAAAGTACATGATAACATCCATGAGTACTGGGCATTAATTTGAGCTAATATTTGCCTAGACAAGCTAAAAATTTTAGTAAATATGAACTGCTTATTTGGATATGTTGATGGATTTGGGAGGAAAAGAAAAAAGGAAAAACAGGCCACCATGGAGGGCTGCAGATGGGGAGAAGAAGTAAGGTTTAAGTTTGAAAATTCAGCCTCTTAAGTTAAAGCAAAAAATCCTACATATCAAAGATAGTAGATGAGTTCAAAATCGATCTGGAATTCATTTCTGACTAATTATTCCATAACAAGCACTTGAAAAGATATCTTGCAAATCAATCTATAAAGAAGTATGAAGCTCTTAAGATCTTCTCTGAAACACATCCTAAAATATCCTAACATATTAACGTCCTAAACATCCTGAAATATTGTCAATTACTAACAGTAAAATGTATCTGAAGACAGAATGGATTTTTAGTCTGAAACTGAACATTGATGATAAAACAAAAATAGGTAGACATGAATGAAAGTAGCAAAATTAGAATTGGCAAGCAGCCACTTTAGTGATAGATGCCTTAGAGGAAGACTAGATAGAATGAAAAAATAAGGCGAATTCTGAGTTTCTAGGTAGTTCTGGTGTACAAGCTTGAATATTTAAATGAACAGCTTATGCAGTACTCTAGCTTTAGCACAAGGGCTTTCAGAAGAAGCATGGTATTGATAGATAGTAAAATAACTGAATAGAAACAATTTCATTTCCAAGTGGTCTGTGGTAAGCTTATGTCTGAAGCTGGAAATACAGTGAAAAGAAGAATTACTGCAAGGGAGGCAATTTATCAAAGATAAATTAGTGACAGTATAATTTCTATGGGCAGGAGAAAGCTGACTATATGAAGAATTTTCCAGTCTCCCACACTCACAAAATGTGCAAAATTCTCAGGATTCTATATGAGATTCTTTTTCTCCCATTCTAGATAATTTGAAGTTTGAATAAGAAAAGAAAAGCGGTTCTGCCACCAAGATGTTAATATATTTGTTTAAGACTGTGACAGCTCCTGCCTCAATTGACCTATTTGCAAACTTGCTTTCACACTATATGTGTACCCAGTTCTAATAAAGGACTTCAGAGAATAGTGGCTTCTTGAAACAAAATGTTTATGTTCCAGAGTTAAACTTCATTATCCAAATGGACAATCTGACTAGAACAGCCATACTGAGCCAGGCCAAACACCTTTCTTGACCCTATCTTATGCACTGACCAATAAAAATGGTCACACTAAAAATGGTCTATTCGTTGCCTCAACTTGACTTTCCTATATTTGCCATTGTCAACAGTGCAACACTCGCTCTCCTCCTTTTTTTTTTTTCCAGTTACTGTCCCTTGTGATCCTTTGGTTCCCCTCAAATATCTTTTTCTGCAGGGGACAGAAGACTTTTAATACTTGGTGAGATGATCTATTGTGTGTTGCTGCTTGATATTGGTAAGAACTCTGGATACTAGTAGTGGGAACTGTCAAGGGTGCCTAGTTACCTATCTGGTACCTTTTTTCGGGTGGCGAGGGTCAACCTTCTTTGTCCTGTACTCATGATTTGCTCAGCCTTAAGGGGAAAGCCAGCAGGAACACTAATAGATGAAGATGTCTAGGTGAATAAACAGCACTATAGCCAGGATAGACGAATATTATTCTGGGTCTGTCTTCCCTCTTTACACAGTCTGTGGCTTAAACCTGTTATTTCACAAAATGGCCTGAAGTTTACTTACTGATTAAAGTCCTGTTATTTATATGATTGTTAATGGATGAATTCTTCGCTAGTTATGGGTTTTGAGATAACCAAGGAGAAATTTAGAGTCGAAGTAATTTTGGGGGATTCTAAGGAACAGCAAACTTACACTATCCCAGAGGTAAAAATATTTAGCTAGATATCATGGCTTAACCCAGTAGGCAGCTAAACCCCACACAGCTGCTCACTCATTCTCCCACAGAAGGATGGGGGAAAGATTTGGAAGGGTAAAAGTGAGAAAATTCATGGGTTGAGATAAAAATAGTGTAATAGGAAATGTATGCTCAAGCAGAGTTAAACAAGGAATCCGTTCGCTAATTTCCATTGGCATGCTGGTCTTCAGCAACCTCCAGGAAAACAGGGCTTCATCACGTGTAATGGTTACTTGGGAAGCCAAAACTGTAACTCCAAATGTTTCCCCATTCCTCCCTCTTTCCCCAGCTTTTATGGCTGAGCATGACACCATATAGCATGAGATATTTCTTCAGTCAGTTGGGGTCAGCTATCTCACAGAATCACAGAATGTTAAGGATTGGAAGGGACCTCGAAAGATCATCTAGTCCAATTCCCCCACTGGAGAAGGATCACCTAGGCCAAGTTGCACAGGAACATGTCCAGGCGAGTTTTAAATGTCTCCAGAGAAGGAGACTCCACAACCTCCCTGGACAGCCTGTTCCATTCTCTGTCACCCTCACTGTGAAGAAGTTTCTTCTCATACTTATATCTCAGCTGTGTTCTTTCTGAATTTCTTTTGCACCCCCAGCTCACTGGCAGGTGTTCTGCTAGCTCACTCTCTCCTTCTTCAAACAATCCTGCTGACTAATTTTGTGCTGCTAATTCTCTGCTTCCTGAGGCCCACACCAAACTCAGTAACATTTTCTCAGCATACCATCATATTTTAGTCTCCATTTTCCACATTCAAGACAAACATCTTTGTTCCTCTTCATCTTTTAGTCTTAATTTGTCCATCTTTTATCCTTCACCTGTTACAGGAACTCTCTTCCTCAGGAACTTTCTTCAAACTGATCTGCTTCTTGTTCCTTCTTCTCTCTTCTGTTGCTCACCTCAAACTGATACACTTCCTGGTTCATATATCTCTAGCCTTGCCCACCACCCCAACCATGATCACCTGGGGGAAGGCAGGGCCTCACACAGGTGGGCCAGGTTCTGCACCTGGGGCCTTGGGGAACCACTTGGGGAACAAAATGCACTGCTGGGTTGTGACTCATCCATAAGTCAATTCCAACTCAGGGCCCACAGCCCAGGCCCCAGCACTTCAGCAGGGCAGCATAAGCAGAAAAGACCTTGATGCTGTGGGATGGAATACCTCATTGGTCAGTTTAGGGTCACTTGTCCTAGCCATCCCTCCCCGCAGATGTGGCCTTTTCCTTTTACACCCCTCAATGTGGTACACAAGATTTAGCAGTGACCTTAGTTTGCATACCAGTCCTCAGTAGTAACTAAACATTAAGTATTATCACTGCTAGCAGCAGACACTGTGAAAATATACTGTTAGCTTCAGAAAGTGCAGTTAGTTAGAATAGACTTGTCTGCAAGGTAAAACCACTGAACAGTATTGTTCTGTTCTAACTCAAAACAGGAAAATTGCAGCTCAATTCAACACTGACTGCAACAGTCAACCATGAGAACAGTCTAAGGTAAAGTGCTAGATGAATGGAACACCAACTTCTGAACTTGAGCTTGGATGTTCTGAAAACTGATATATTTTCTATTCTTACTAGGACAGATGAGATCTGTCTTTTATAGATCACACAGGAACTGACATCTCTAGAAGCTTATTAAAAATTTCACTTAGTCTTTTGTCAGGTTAGAGTGGGGCTGGCCACTAGACAAATGACAGACATTCTCTATTATTCCTTCTCCTTCCCTAAAGGGAAGAGAAAGGGAATAAAGTAGAGAGACTTGTGGTTTGGAAAAGAAAACTAAAACGACTCTAATTAAACAATAACAATAAAATGAAATGTATACAAACACATAGAAAAACAGTAGCAAATCCAGCTCCCTTGATGGCAATTACATCACTCTCACCACTGATGCTGTGGAGTAGGCACTGAGAAAGTCCCAGATTGGACTCAGCAACAGATGAGAACTATATTCAAGAGCTGGATTTTGGGATTGGATTTAGGAACACATATATTGAAGGCAGAACAGAGTCCTCCTTGAACACCAGCCATTGAAAAAGAAGGGTTGGTTCTGATACCTCAGCTTTATACTGAATATGATGTATATGGAATGGAATACCTTACTGATCAATTTTGAGTCACCTGTCCTGTCCTCTCCTCCCCACAGGTGTAACTTTTTACTTTATGGCACCACAACGTGGTACACAAGATTTAGCAGTGACCTTGGTTTCTATAGGAGTAAGTATTAGCAAGACTCTTTCTGCACATCAATCCTTGGTAGTAACTATAAACATAAAATGTTATCACTGCTAGAAATGGACACTGTCTGCAATAATGTGCCTTTAACTTCAGAAAGTGCAGTTACTTAGAAAAGAATTAGTTGGAAAGTAAGATCACTGAAAAAATTAGTTCTACTCTGGCTCAAACCAGGACACTTGTGAAAGAAAATTAGTGGGAGGAAAACATACAAAGAACTTTTGTTTTCCCAGTGTTGATGGAAAAATATTTTGTTAGAAAAAAATCTGTAATGAGTAAATCAAATACTTCTCTTTATCCGTTCTGTTATTAAGGCTTATATTTCCACATCTACAAAAAGGACCAGAATGAGGATCCTGTGAACAACAGGCCTGTCAGTATGACCTTGGTGCCGATGAAGATTATGGAGCAGATCATCTTGAGTACCATCACAAATCACATACAGGACAACCAGGTGATCAGGCCAGTCAGCGTGAGTTTAAGAAAGGTAGATCCTACCTGACCAACCCGATCTCCTTCTATGACAAGGTGATACACTTAGTGGAAAAGGGAAAGGCTGTGGATGTTGTTTATCTGGATTTTAGTAAAGCTTTTGACAGCATTTTCCACAGTGTTCTAATGAAAAAACTGGCTGCTCATGGCTTGAATGGGCATACTCTTCACTGGGTAAAAAACTGGCTAGATGGCCAGATCTATGCAATATATTTCCAAATCACAGCTTCTTCAGATTTATTATTCAAGCTTATTCCCCAATTACCTTATGAAATTGTACATTATATGAAATAAAATAGAGAATCAGAAAATAAATAAAGAATCATAAGCCAAGCGTATCTGGATCATGACCACTCTACACATTTGAAATCTTTGGCAAGACAGTTGTCCCAACTCTCTCATTCAAGAAGAGGTTGATGGGGAAATAAGCATAAGCATCAATAAGCCAGCAAAATCCCTCTTACACTTTTCACCTGTGAATAATGTAAATCATTGTGGACGAAGATTGTCAGCCTGCTACTATCAATAGATAGGCTGGCAGAGGAAAATACCCACAAAACAGCCAATGGATTAGAAACTGGCTATATTGATCTCTGGGTGTATAAAGATAATCCAGTGAAAGAGATTTAATGCTTTGTATTTAAATTATCCTACTGAAAATAATACAATTTTAAAATAATATTAGGGGCATGGCAGCTGGGGAGATAACAAAGTTGGAAGTCTTATCTGTGTAATTTACTTGCATTTACAAAGCTCTCAGTCTGCACTTTACTTATAATTGGTCACTCACATTTGCTATCTGGGACACTTTCCCTGTGCTTCCTGTCAAAATATCTACTGATAAGTCAAGGAATCAGAAGCTTAATACTGTAATGGTCAGGCTTGTATTTTCAATTTTACATAAGGTATTGCAGACTCCTGTGTTCAGAGATTTCTTACCTTTGAGGAGACTCAAACTCAAAGTGGAGTAATTTAAAACTGTGGATAAAAATACACGAATAAATTTAACCTTATGGAAACTACCCTGAAGCATTGAGCAATAGCATGTTGTCCCATCATGCTACACAGATTGAAGTAGGATTCTCTGTTATGGTATTCCATTGGGAAGTTCTGTGAAAAAATAAGCAGTGCAGAACATTTAAAGGTGATCCCAGCAGGGAAGTTCAAGATTGTTGCAATATAGATATATGTAATGTAATTCCATTATTCTCAGTAAAACAACTAATGACAATGAAGGAAGGACTTTGCTGCAGCCTCCCTTCTCCACCCTGCTCCTCCCCATATATCTACAGTTATATGCAAGTAAATTACAGTTAAACTGTTATAACAAGATTAGTTTCCATAAAGGATCAAGGTCTTCCACAGAAATCATATTCTTAAACTATAAAGACTCTATTATTCAATCATTGTATCCCAATTAAATGATTTCCTGTATATCAATGTCTACACAGACTGATCTCTTGTGACTGCCTTTTTGTATTAGTAATCTCAATTTAAGTATTGTGTTCTCTCATCACCTACAAAAATGTAAATTACCCTATGAAGAAAGAGAGAACAGAAACTGAAAACATGGTAGATTAGAAACAAAAGACCCCTCCTACTTAGATTACTTTGATTAATGATTTTTATTTAAAGTTATTAGCTTAATCTTTAATAATCTCCTGTTTTCTTTTCCTAAAGAAAGCTACTATGTCCTACCTACTTGTCAAATGCACTTATAGTGTTCTCTAACAATTAAGAGGACATAAGAAAATGTTGAACAATTACATATAACTTTTAGTTTCATAATGCTAATTTCTGTACAAGAACATTATCCTTCCCAGACATTAGCTCAAATATAAACCGGCTCTCAGGCTACATTAAAATTTTAAGTGTTTATCTATTTAATTAGTAAGAGAGAAAGCCATTTATGAACAGACTGCATGCATTGCACAAATTAAGGCACTTGTAGATAATACAGAAAACATTTCCTTTTTGGTAAAAAGAAGCCATCTTCTTAAAAAGTTGGCTCAATTTATTGAAAAAAAATCCCAAAAGATTATTAAAAAAAAATAAAGTCATCATTTCTGTTTATAGACATTGTGGGGTACTAGACATAAACCATAACAAAAAGATATTTTGTACAGATGTTCTTTGTGTTACATTGAAACAAATCAAAATGAGCTCTAACCAATAATTTCCAAATGAAAGCATATTTGTTGTGTAAAGAAACATTGAGAATTAATATACAACTTATACAAAAGAAATAAATTTTGATACTTGCAAAAAGTTACCTGGGTGAGTGTTCTTCAGGACAAACTCTTTAGCCATCTTATGTTTTGAGGAAAGCCCTTGATTCAGAGGAAATTACTTCGAAAATAGAGAATGCTGGGGGTGAGACAATATCTAATGAGACTACAACATCTACATTTTAAATCTCTTTCAAGTTTCATTTCACTGCAGGCTTGGAGTAAAAAATATGTATCCAGAACCAAGCACTAAGATAGGCAGAAATTGAAGAGAAACTACAGATCGCACAGCCACTCTGACTTGGAGACACTCTGAGTACATCCTGTGCCAAGCACCTCTGGAATTACTTCAGTAGGAAACACTAACCACTTCTCTGCACAGGAATATATTTGAGTCATCCTAGATATATTTTATGGCACATCATGAATTGAATTTTGTCAGGACATCAAATCTGAAAACACCTCTGAAAGAGAGAAGCCTCTTTCACAGACCATAACCACATGTCTTGTTTCTGTTCATTGATTATGTGACTTTGAACCTTCAACAACGCTTTTACACTCTACAGAAACTCCTTACCAGCAGGGCTGAAAAGGATAGAGAGTTAAGTAGATTTCCATGCTTAAATCGGACATCTGTACATGATTGCTGTGTTGTCACAACTGTTCTGTGCTCAAACATACAAAACCATAATAAATTCTACTTGATTTATAAATAACTGTGCATGACTTCTACTCTGCCCTTTCACCTAAGTTAGATCTCCTTGGTTTTTGTGATTATTGCATTTTCAAACCAAAATACATATCTGTGTTTAAAAAACAATGTTATCATTTGAAAATATTTACCAACATTAAATTACAAATGCATCAGACTTGTAAAAAAATTTTTAATTTCATCTATTTTTAGATTTTAAAAAAACCCTACGGAATAGTTATAGTAAGAGAGCCTTGCAAGTGGTTCTTCTTCAGTCCCTATTAAAAATACATGTCAGATCAGGAACACTCAGATATTATGAGCTTTGCAGCCTGGAATCAAATCAGTCTCCATTAAGGAGATGAAGGATCCTCTTCCATGATGTCAAGTCCTTCACAATTTCCAGAGCTTTTGAAACACATGCAACTAATCCAAAAAACATCAGAGGTACAAAGCTAAAAACGAGGACCTTAAGCACCCCTGTGGAGTCTCAGACTTATTGACTACCATATGGGCCAAGAAACTTCTCTAGTATCCATGAATTTCTCTGGTTGTATTACGCTGTCTTAAGACAGAGTCTTTCATTTTTTTCTTTTCCACTTAACAATTACAAAAGTTTGACAACAACAACAAAGTCTTCGCGAAGTTGTTGAGAAAAACAGAGAATTCTCTTCTGCTCCTTATGTGTTGGATTACGTTCAAATTACATCAAATGACAGTTAAAGAGTGGGATCAGTTTCTATTAAAAACAGCAACATAGCAACTAAAAGCATTAAATGTACCCATTGTTTTCATTGTGTATAATCCTCAATCTTATTGTAAAGAATGTTAAAAGATTGTTAACCCCAAATCACAGAATCACAGAATGTTAGGGATTGGAAAGGACCTCGAAAGATCATCTAGTCCTGTGGAGGTTTGCAGCTGGACTGCAGGCCTCAATAATATTTTTCGACCTTGGCAATTTGGCTGTGCCTGTGAAAATGAGGGATAAACAAGTACAAGGACGAACTTGCAACCACAAGATAGGGATGTTGTCCTAACTGTGAGCAAAAGTATGCATAAGCTATTGGCCAATAGACAGCATGCTAGTAATATGCTTAACCAATGAATGATGTACACAATATGTAGAGAATATGTAACCTTATGTATAAAAAGAGTTTGCCTGCAGTAATAAAGAGCTTTTTTGGTTATTGCTACAAGAGATCTGTGTCACTCGACCGTCCCAACTGCGACATAGTCCAATCCCCCTGCCAGAGCAGAATCACCTAGATCAAGTCACACAGGAATGCGTCCAGGTGAGTTTTAAATGTCTC
>VYZX01020761.1:14006-34416 GCA_013401335.1 Brachypteracias leptosomus | reverse complement strand
AAGGTAAACCCACCACAATGTAAGAGGCAGAGTCCTTGGAATGGGGTGAACTTTCTGATTTGGCTGATTTTAGGGGGGCTTCCTAGCTGTGTTGCTGAACAATAATTAGTACTTGAAAAAAAGAACAACCTCACAAAATATTTCCCCTCCTCAGCCCCACTCTGCCCTTCCCATACACAAATGGGTCAGCTGTAGAACTGGGTTATAAATCAATGGTGTGGTCTTCTTTCAGTGAAGGGCTGCAAGCAGCTATATGTAGCTGTTTCAAGGAGAGCCTGGAGTCACAATTTTGCCAGATATTGAATGGACAAGAAAGAGAAGTGGAAACTTCCAGGTCTCTGATGTGTAGTGGCCATCAATTTTTGAGCTTTTCCTAAACAGTGGATCTCCACCCTTGTTCTTCCCTCTCCAGTCCTACCTTGCCTCACAGCTCTGTGCAGTTCCCATTTCTGCCTATTTCTTTATTCCTACTCTCCATGTCCTGAGAGGCCTTATCCCCTGACACTAAATTTGGCATGTTTCCCTTTTCTCAAGCCTTTGAGGCTCCAGCCAAGTGAAGTTTTGAGAACAGAATAGAGATATTCCCTCTGTCTTCTGTTCCCATTTCTGGTATCTCTGTAGTAGGGCTAGTAATTTTAGGAGGAAATCCTATTCAGCACCTCCATCCCTACAGTGATATCTATTCAGTAGCAATGCAAGCATTTCTTCTACTTGACATTGGGAACATGTAAAGAGATGGAGCAGGCTCAGCTCACATGTGGTAGTTGTCCAAATGTAACATGGAACATGTCACTCTGCATTAGTGAATTGAAATTGTCATTTTTCTTTTGTGGTTAACCCTTAGACAAACACCAACCCCACAGAACATCACAGGGGCTAGAGCAGGTCTATCTTCCTCTGCCTCACCATCATACTTCAGGTTCCTAGGTTTCAATATGAGAATACTTAGAATTTCCTAAGTAAGTGGTTCTGAGTTTTTTTTCTGGATGGTTGTTTGTATTTTGCTGAAAAATGTCCAAACTGCTTTAGCTGAAGCCTCTTGATAGAGGCTGTGAAGGCTGTAGCCTGGTCACTACAGTTCAGTAGCATCAAAAGCTGCTGCAAGTGAGAGGTTTAGAATGAAAAGTGCTGGGAAATCTTCATTAACTCTAATGCTGCATTACCAGCCTGCATCCAGAATATGTTGTATAGCTGTCCAAACCACAACCAGCATTGGAGGGTGAGGGAAGGCTTTAGCCATATCTACTCCCGATACATGTAGGGCCTGAATTAGCCACTCATTGTCAAACCCAAACTATCACAGCCATAGAGAAACATTCATTGTCACATCTTCTGTGCCAAAAAGAGGCAATACCCAGACTAGGGAGACCTGAACCCTTTTAATCCAGCTATAAAACAACCAGAGCTGGCCTGTAATTCATACTGCATATAGCAGGAGCATGTTCACATACTCTGACATCTTTTTCAATGATCAACAGGAGAGTTAAGATTTGTTCCTTGCATTACTTTAAAAAGTAAACCAAAACAGTTTCCTGTCTCCACACTGATCTGAAGAGAAAGTATTCTAATGTATGATGCTTGGTTTCTTGCATATTAGTTTCTCTGTGGAAATTGGCTCCTTTTACTGAAAATTGTTGTGTTCCACCAATGGCAAAACTGCCAAAACCCTTTGTGGAGGTGGAGAAATTACCTATTTTTGCCCAGGTCTGAAAGCATTGCAAAAGGAAACTTGAAACCTTTGTTCTGTGCAGTTTTATTCCACTCAGCTCTGAAAAATACAGAATGATGCTGCTCACTGGAGAGAGATGGACTGTATTATTTCAGAGGTTTATTGTTACCAATATCATTTGGGAATGTGCTTTGCTCCCTGTGGAAACAGAACTGTTTCATGATGTACTGTACTATCTCTTCTGATGTTCTTGGTCCTGCTGGATGCAAGAGTTTGGATAGGACATTCATTCTCCTACAAAGTAGATAAAAATTATTCAGTGGGTGTCTACTCATCTCACACTGATCTTGCTTCTCCCACAGTGGAACCCACAAATAGCTATAGCAATGTCTGTTGGCTCCTATTTATCCCTATTTTCCATGATACTAGGAAGCATGTAGGTGAAGGGGAGGTGGCTAGCAAGCTTGGGATTGAAAGGTTACACTAAGCAGGGTGCTTGAGCTTCTTTCTCTGTCTTAAACCTTTCACAAGCACAAACTGGCATAACACACTTTATTTCCTGTGTTTGGAAGTGTCCAGGGGATGTGTCAGTACCATGGAACGGCTTAAGGAAACATGGAGCATGCTGAAACAAAGATGAACCCCACGGAAGCCAGCCTGACTCCTGAAGACATCTGATTTAGGAAAGAGGTCTACTACTCAAAGATCTGACTACTGAGTCCCAGAATAGTCAGGAACTATAACAGGGTGATTTTCCCTGAGTGTCATAACAGCACTTTCAGAGCTGTCCTTCCAGGCATAATGAGATGATCCATGAAATGATGGGGGTGGATGGTGGTTTCCAAGGATAGTTTCATGTGTCTGGAGACAGAGAGGGCTTTTTGGTTTGTTTTTACTCACAAATGGTAATATATTTATTTCTGATTATGCTATCTTTAAGGGACCTTAAATATCATTTCAAAGCAGAGAAAAACATGCTCAATATGAATAAAAGGAAGATCCAGGTACTGTCCTTCTTCTATCTATTTTTCAAGAAGAACACAAAAGAAATTTTTGAGGAAATCTTGCTTTTAGCCAACTCTAAATAAAGGCATTGCACCATCCTATGGTTGCACAACAGCACTTCCACTAGCTCCTACCCATCAACTGCCCGTTACTCCCTCTTATATTATCCCCCAGGCCTTGCTGTTCAGAAGTTCACTTCAGCTTACGACAGCAATATAGATGTACAGCTGCAAAGAAAGGTCCACCACTTAGCATTTGGCAGGCATCTGATTTTTGTGCCTTGTAGTCACATCACAGTGGTGTTGCACACTGTAATGACCACAGCGCCTTAATGAGGAACATCTCTCGTCACTGACAATGAGAAGCTGACAACTAGAAGATCAATATCCAGCAAGGTCAGATGGCCTACACAAGACTTTCCTTTCTGATGCATTAAAACATTGCAGACTTTGGGGAGGACAGGGATGATCACACATGATGAGGTGAGAAAGAATACTTTCTTTTTGCTCAGGATTGAATGGGCATTCTTCAGTCAATCTAAACATGGCAGTCTGTCCCCACCAGCTCTTCCTCAGGAATGCAACTCATGCTATGTGTTTCGCTTGGGATGGAGTTGTCTGTCAGGAAAAGTTCACCCAGAAAAATGTTTCTAGTTGAATATCACTTTAGTTAAGGTGGAGAAATGCCCATAGTCCAAATATACGTATTTTTAATGATTGAAGCAAAGTTTCAGTCCAGTCTTCTTAAGCTAAAGGCTTAAAGTACCCATGTTCCTATGTACTCCTTTATCAAGATCTGGTATAACAAATTATTTACAGTTAAAAGCATTTTTGTTTCTGATTTAGAATAAACACAGGAATGAATATTTTGTACTGCTCTAAGAGGTCATGTTCTCCGAAACCTTGAATTTTAATAACTTTAGAGTGAAAATCAAAATTAGATTAAAGAGAGGTTGTAGTGCAATAGGTGCACAAACCAGGAAAGGGAAAATAATTTAACAGATTTTTTAGTTTCATATGGAAATTTTATCACATCGTAAGAAAAGCTTCGTTCTTTCTCTTACATAAAGAACTTTGTCAGGAAAGTCTGCAGAAGCAAGATTTTATGCCTTACTCATCTCACGAATGGATCTCAATCTCTTGTAACCTTAATAGCAAAGGTTACATAAGGATTGTTCAAAACTCAGTTTTCATAAGAAAAAAACCCTGGAGAACAAATGATATTAGTCCTGAGGAAATTACTTCTACTGCACGTTTGTGACAGTAACAGACTGAGAACAAAAATCGATGGCTTATCCGCACACCAAATACCCTTGAGATTATGAAAAAGCAGGGGCTGAATAACTGATTTTACTTTCTCAAAGAGAACAGGGACAAACATAAAACAAAACCAACACAAAACCAGCTCATTCTCAGTGCAATGTTCAGTGTTTGCTGCAGCCTTATTTTCTCAAAGTATATTGCAATGCTGCAGAGTACCCGTGCCTAAAGGAACACTAATCTTTTCCTCAGGTGCAGAACAAGAACATGAGAAATGCAAGTTTTTGTTGCCGTGCAGATTTCCCAAGTGATCTTCAGTAATTCCTTTAGTCTCACCGTGTATCTATTCCATACTATAAAAGGGAGCTGTTATTTTCCATTCCTTTCAACAATGTTGTGAAAATGTATTGTAAAAAATTTAGAAGGTAAACAACCATGAGAGGTATATGTCATTGCATAGATATATAACCTTTCTTTCTTCTGTTTTCATTTACATGCCCTTATTTGTGAATTTAGTAGAAAGTAATGACGTAGGAGCCTGTACTACTCTGGAGTGTCTTGAGAACTAATTGCATTGGGAATTTCTCTCTATGCAAGGAAATCAGGTTTCTCTTCTGACTAGAAGCAGCATATAGACAGTGAAAACTTCCCTAGAAAGTACACAGGCTGGGGGGCTTGCCATTCTTTTATATGGTCATCTGATAGGGGAATATTGTTCTGCAAATTGTTGCAGTTTGGGTCAGTTTTTGTCAATTCTATTTTTACTAACTGTTGTGTGCAACAGATTAATGTTAGTTTTGACTTTCTGTACAGGTGATTCAGCTTTGCCGAAGTAATTTGCAGAGTCCTGTACCTCCTGGGTTTCTATTAAGTCAAGTGGGATTTCAAGGGTGTTCTTCTACCCAGTTCATTCACAAAAAAAATCCTGGCAATTTCTATTGGAGTTGTTAAACCAAGGTTACTCAACCTGCAACTGCTTTTACTATAAACACATAAGAAAAAATGCATGCAGATTAGTGACTCTTCAGGTTTCTCTCATGTAGGTGCAATGGATATTTTTCCTTTTTTTATTTTTATTTTTTTTTCCACTGGAAGTTACTTTGGTGCTGGGGACTGGTAAAAGGTTTCTGAGACCCATTTGAGCCTTTGTAAACATTCAAGCTCTGTTGGGTACCATGTCCTCCAAAAATGATTTGAAAACTTTATTCAAACACCCCAAACTCATTTTCAGCCTGAGACCACCTAGAAACACCCAGCATTTGGCCAGGTGGCCAAGTGAAATTGTTGCTTGACAGAGTGACTGGCAGCTTTAGTCATTTAAGCTGATGAGTGTGTGTCAGCCTGTCACAGTGTGCACCAGCGCTGGTCTGGCATTGCGTTGGTAGCCCTGTTTTCCTCCCTATTTCAGCCATTCGCTTTTAATCGCAGGTTTCCTCTTTTGTCTTTCCCAGGCAGTGTTGCCATAGCAACGATATCTCTTGACCATCGTGCCTTCCTGCCATCAGGGGTATCCTTGTCAGCCTCCCATCATCGAGGTTTCACCCATCTCAGAAGGTCTCCCTTAAAGCTACTTTCCCAGCACACACACAAAAAGTTGGTGTTCTCTTCTGTTGAGGTGTCTCTGGACAATGCAAGTGGAACTGCCAGGCTGGCACCTGGTTTTATGTTGCATATCAGCAAAATTTCCCATGCAAGGTGTCTGCAGCAAGCTGTTCTTGAACAGTTCAGCTCAAATTATAGGTATCTGTCAGCATTTGTAGGCAGTGATACAACGTGATAGACACAATAATCGGTTCCCTCAGTGCTTGCATCTGGCTTAATAAGCCAAGAGTTTTTGTTTTCTGAAGTGACTTACTTATGAGTTCAGCTTATGGAGCACTTATCCTTTGAAAACAACATGCCTATTCAATATTTATTAGGTAGATCAAATAGAAACAACCACTTCCCTCTCCCTGAAAATCTCCTTTTCATATTTAGACTTGACCTGACCCTGATCCTCTCCAGCCTCACTTCACCAAAGCTAAATGTGCAACTTCAAAACCACTTCCTCTTTCCCAGACAAATCATACAAAATGTTATAGTTGCATTTGTAAAAAAAAAAAATTACTTGTTGCCCCTCAAGCATCTTCCTAAACCTTCTTGATTTATTGCACTTCTGAAACAGATTTGTTTAGCATTTGTAAATTTATCTTCTCAATAAGACCCCAGTGGGTAGAACCTTTTACAGGGTTTAATGATTGTATTGAAAGGATTAATTAAAAAAAGGTTTCCATAAATATCTAAATGCATAAATGAATATATTTTTAATTAATTATGCATCAGTCTGTCATAACAGGCTATTTATATAAGAGATTTCCATTTGACATAAAGTAATTCATCTGTTTATTAAAATAAGGATTAATCTCATGTGTGTTACATGTGTATACCATTTTTATACCTTTTCACAAGGAAGAACAAGTCAAACTTAAATTATAAACTTCTGTATGTGGTGCAGCTAGTGAGCAGGTAAGTGGGTCTGAGGTGGGCAGAAAAGAATGTATATAGAGAAAATACCTGGGAAGACATGATATAATCTATTCTGGAAATCTTGTTATTGAACAATAATTTACCTGAATCTAGGCTGAAACATCTACAAGAGACAGAATTAAAACTGTAAGAGAAAATTGTATGCACAGTAAGATGTATCAGTAAACCGAATTTCCTGAGTATTTAATATAGTCCCTGAGTATATGGGCCATGGGTGCTGCCTGACATTGCTAAAAGTACTATCCCAAGATACTGCTGTATCTTATTGTCCAGTAAACCAGTAGAGAGTAAATGGAAGAGTAGTAATATAACTGGTTAGAATGGAGACCTATTACTCTAAGTGGTAGAGTGGGTAGGATTGTACCCAATATATATATCAATTTTAAGTGTAGAAACATAATGATAGACTCTAAATTAGCTAGTATGAAAGAGTCCTTAGGGAAGTCATTGAGAATAATCCTCTGAAAGTGTCATCTCATTGTCTCTAGTGTTCAAAAAAGCAAGACGGATCAGGAAAAATGATAAAAATGAAAACTGGAAAGGAAAACCTTGTGTCTGTACTAAACTCCTTGGTGTATGTATATCCTGAACATTTTACAATTCTTGTAATGGTATCTCAGAAAGAACCTCAGTGAACAAAAAAGATATGGAGGTGGAAAAGAAAGATGACCAGGGACATAGAATAGCTTTCCTACTGAGTGAAAGTAGTCAAAGTACACTATGTTTTATCTAGGAAAAGAAATAAAGCAGTAACAAAGGTAACAGAACACAAATGCTGTGAACAGTGTGAATAGGGAATAAGTTTTGCTGTTTCTTATAATACCGAAACTAGGAGATACTCAACACGATGATTAGGTAGTATAAAGACAAAGAAAAAAAGAAAAAGGCAGTAGATTTTCTCTCATCAGTTTATTGAAGTTGTAGAAATCATTGCCATAAGATGTTGTAGAGGTTAAAATATAACTGATTGTGAAAAGCATAAGTGAATAGAAAATAGCATTCAACAAATTCATGGACACACCTTCACCAAGGGCTACTGAATTAAAAGTTCAGATGCAGCTGAACCTGGATGAGGACCACCTTGGTTTTGTGGGACAATACACCAGGGGAGGACTGCTCTGTGTTTTCCAGGGCATCCAGCATTTTGAGTGAAAGACCTTTCATGCCACATGGGCTTTTGATCTGGTGCCATACAGCTATTCTAATATACCCTGTGATGTGATAAGATGGAGATAGTGTTGCCCTGTGCAGAAGAACATGTTTTTCTCAACAAAACTAAATACATTGAGGAAAGTACTCCACTAACACAGCTGTAATGCTCCACTTCTACAGAGCTAGACTCAATTTCTATGGTGATGGCTTTCTGTAGACAGCCAGTGTCCAGTACGTATATCTAATTCATTTTAGTATTTTATTTAGAAATGAACTTTAAAAATAAATTATTTCAATAATTAAAAAAAAAAAATTCAATAATTTTATTAAGTGAGAGCATGTAAGGTTTCTAGTTATCGTAACTTAGAAATGTCCCTGACCTATCAAGTAGTGGTAACAAAATGAAATAGAATAGGTCAAATTCCTGTAGAGCTATATAGAGGGTGAATTTAATTTTAAATAATGCTTTACATCTTTTCCATCAAAGCTCTCAAAGTACTTTAGATTTATGTGGCTTAAATCTCAGTTGGGTTTTGGAAGCTTTTTTCCTAAAATGTATCACCATAAAATGGTACTTTTTCAAGTTCATTTTTATAGACTTCTTTCTCTGTTGCTTTGGGCATTCCTGATAACTAAAGTCCTGGGTGGCAGTCACTGTCTGGAAGTAACTACAGGAAATAGAAAAATTACAGTTTATTCTGTTACAGTGGAGTACCTATGAAAGCATTCATATACACTGAAGTCCTATTGAGACTTTCAGTGAACTGTTATGCTGTTCATTAATTACAGAAGAAAATCAGGTCAAGAAATGGATTCCAGCCCCAGAGATTATTACATTCCTGTTACAGCCAAGGCGTGCTAAGAAATAGCATACCCCATATTTTAACTTTAGATAAATTTCAGTTTGCAATGTCAGACACCAGTATGCAGTGTGGAAGACTCTAACCTAAATCAGCCTGTGGACAAAATTTCTCCAAGTAGACATAAAATGATACCAGGAACAAGTCCCCTTCATGTATATTTTTCTCCAAAGCTAGTAAGGATTTTGCTATTGTTTGGAATAATAATAAAATAACTTCAGCATTGATAGCTGCTTGAAGATGTGGATGTTCTTGTTTTCTAATGTAATTATTCTCTGAATGAAGATGTGAATGACTTTGGTTCTTCATTTCACTTTCAGCTTTCGGGGAGCAAAGGAGCAAGGCAGATGGGAGCTCTTATTATGTTTCAACTGTTTATGCTGGGGAACTGTTAAGTGGGATGTCACATCCTACTTCATCCGTCATAATGAGTCAATGTATGTGAAGAGTTCAAGATGTTCCCTTCAGCAAAGTGAGGCAATGTGTGCCAGGGAGAACAACTCCGTGGTTTTGTGTTCACAAATAACTGTAACTACTTAAGGAAACGGCAGAAGTACAAACCTGAAAACATAACATTCTCCCAAGGTCAGATAGCAGTGTTCAGTGAATAATAATGAAGGGTACAGTACCTAACCTCAACTACTGCTCAGTTTTACTCGGCTAACCTCAAGAAGGGCGAAGAAGTAGGAAAGACCCAGAAGTGACAATGCAAATGATCAGCAGTATATAAAGACTTTCTTAAAAGAGAAGATTAAAAAAAAGGTAAAAGCAGCTCATTCCTTGAATGTATAACAAGAAACATGATAGATCTGTAAGAGACAAGTCTATAAAAGTCTGACAGAGGCAATGGATTGGACTCTTCCTTTTATTTTGTTATTACATACTAATACACTGGATAGCTACGGAGTACTATGTAAATAACAAGTAACAAAACTTCTGTCAGACTCTTATATTATTCAGCACAAATAACATGATGGAACCTACTGCCATAAGATATTATTAAAACAACATGCTGATAGCAGTGAAAAGAACTGCAGTAAAGTCTGAATAATGGAAGCACTTATTTTCCAAAGGACACAATTTTACAAGAGCTCAACCTTTGCGCTTCAGGATATAAATTAATAACTAATTAAGTGGGAATACAAATTAACTTTCATCTTCATCATAAGGGTTTTTATTGCTTGCACTTCGTAGCTTTCTTGAAAGCCTTGTCAGACACTGGCCAACACTGGTGACAACTCTGACAACATGCAACACTGGCCTGATATGGCAATTTTCCTGAAAACTAGAGAGCAGTGAAGTTGGGGTACCTCTATCATATTTTATTTAATGTGCTTGTCCACCACAAAACTAATGAACTATGAAGAAATTATGTTTTAGGAAGCTTCACATACTGAGCTAAGGCTGAAATATAGAGCAAGGCTTAGAAGGCAAATTCTTAGGATCTGAAATTTAAGTAAAAAGAATAAAAAAAAGGATAGGGATGGGATCAACTCTCTGATCTGTTCTGTATTACATGGAGTTATTATCAATAAAACATTCTCTAAAATGTTATCTAATGATACCATCACTGGCCAGAAAGGCCCTTAGTTGCTCAACATAAATATACCAGGATTGCCATCCACAAATAAGTGAACTTGGGTGTGGTATTGCACAGCTGACCTCACAGCTCCATCTTTTCACAGACTAAAAATCCGAGCACTTACCGGGTTTGTGGGCAGGCTTTGCAGGCTACACTGAGCAACATGTTGCTGCAGTGACATTGCCACAATCTGTGGAAAGCAAAACAAGCTTGGAGCCAGCTCATGGTTTCTCAGTGCTGTCGGCAAAGGTGAAATAAGACATCCTGGAGGAGAAGATGATCAATTCTGATGGCAGTAAAGAGTGAAGGAAGGATGAGATGAACCACTGAGGAGAACTGAGTGATGAATGCTGGAAAAGGCCCACAGCTTCATGGCTTAGAGATAAAAGCAAGACAGTTGGAGGGGTTCACAGACTTTCTGTGGCCTTAGGAGAGGGGCTTGTGGGAGCTTGTACAGACTTTGAAGGAGACGGTTGGTGCCCATGGGACTATTTAACTTTCTTTTATCTCTCAACCTATTATTTTCTGGAAGAAAATCTCATGCTTGTTTACCTGTGACTGCTTTCTGTCTGGTACTGGAGCCTCTTCCTCCTGCCCCAGGTGACCATGTTACCTGTGCCTTCCTGCCAAAAGTCCCCTCTCCCTTCTGCAGTAGTGTCCTCCTGCTGTGGTCTCAGGGGCTTTTATTCACCTGATCTGTTACTGCTGTGTGAGAGGGAGGGAAGAGGACAGGGCAGGGGCAAGGCCTTCTCCAGCAGCAGGGAAAGGGCAAACCTAAGTGGATGGGGAGCAGCCAGACAGGAGAGCAGTGGCAGAGGACTTTTCAGATTGAACTTGAAGAATTAGCACAATGTGTTGCTCAAACTCGAGACCTTCTCTCTCCTCTGTTTCTCTAAAACAGGGACCCTGTGGGCTGCTCAGCAGTCAGCTACCTTAAGCAAATGCTGATTTCGTCTGTACATAAATCCAGTTTTGTACTTGGATACATTTGCCTCTTTGACTTACAGCAGTAGTCTGAGCCCACCTTACATTGTCCTGGCACTTTTTTAGGGGTGGGCAGTGGGGCTGCAAAGGAGGGAAATTAAGCGGAAGAGTGACTGCTGCACCGGCAGAAAGCTTCTGCACATTGCCAAAGTTGTTTGCCTGAGACTTAGACAAACATCTTGGAAAAATCCAGCCTCCATGCTTGTATGCATCCCACAGTAAAGCGCAGGCACGTATTTATCAGAAACCTATCACATACCAGATGGTAGAATAAAGTGGTTGTTTAAACACACTGTGACTTAGGGTAACCTGAGATAGCAGATTCTCAAAATATGCCGCATGTGTTTCTTCACAGATCTCAACTGAAATGTAGCAATGAAAAACTTCTTAAAAATCCTGGTACAACAGCATGCCTTTTGTTTCTTACATGTTATCTAAGACTTGCTGCAGCAAATACAAGCAAGGAGTTAGATCTGGAATTGAGCTTCATTTAATACAATGCTGAAAGAGGAGTTTTCTTTTAAAGCATATGCCTACACCTGTGCAGTGGATGAAGTCCTGAAGGACTTTCATGCTAGAATATACCCGAAGAATTAAATCACCATCAGATTATCTGCCTGCTCTCTGCTGCAGTCCAAAACTGTGCCCTTCACAATATTCTGGCCCAGGATGTACACGTGAGCTCTGCCTATGCACGGATGCCTTGGTTGGATGTGGAGAGGGCACACTTCTGGCAGAAGAATTGGGAGCTGTAGAGGGCTCATATTCCTCTTTTTTGGGGCTTTGTGAGGAAGCTTTGCCAGTCTGTGTTGTAAAAATACTCTTTGCTTAGTACATATGTGTAAAGAACAGCCCTCATCCCCTACCTGATGAGGCTATGTTGAGCCTGCATTCAATTAATGGGTTATAGAATAACCTTGAGAGGTTTATAAGGCAATGGTGGTAGCAATTCTCTTTAATAAGTAAAGTAAAATCTACTGGGGAAAAAGCAACTTGGTCTCTGTTTGCAGCATACCACTACCTTATCTTGATGGGTCGATATCCTGTGATTCAGAGACCCGGATGAACTCCACAAAGCTTTAATCATTGAGAATCTGCAATGTATTAGACACCAGTTTCCTTGGGGATGGGCTTCTCAGAGATTTTGATCAAACCAAGTACTCCATAAGAAAATTTTTCTCATAGAATTCTAACACCTATGCTCTCATAGTTTCTTAATTACTTTTCTCAGTTCCCAAATCTTCAAGTAAAGAAAAATAGAAAACATTGCACATGAATATTTGGTACAGGTTTGATTGTTTGCACTCTATTACATAACTGTTTTTTCCTTTGCTTGGAAGAAGAGTTATTACTCACATGTGATTCATAATCCTCCACCTCTCATTTCCACTTTCCCTTCTGAGCATGATCTACTAAATTTTCTGACAATATTTTTAAAATTACTTTTTGTGGCTACTAATGCAATGGAGGGAATATGGGCAGCAGAGAGCAAGTGGATCTCTACTCTCACTTGCCTGTTATCTGAGAAATTATGAAATAACTTTTGCTTCCAGAATCTCCACCTCAAATAATGTCCAAAGATACTTTTATACTTCAGATGATCTTCCTTATAACAAATTTTGGTTGCTAGATTTATCAGTGTGATGTCCATGTTAGAATCTTGGCTCTCAGAATCCATTGAGTGACAGTCAGAACAAATCTCTCTGTAAACTGAGTGGGCTGGATATGAGCGTGACTGCAAGACAATAAGAATGCAACTCTCATTGGAGTTATTGTATACAATCTCCCTCTAGATAAAAAAACCCACAACTTTAAAATCTGTCAACAATAGTTTTATCAGTAAGGCAAGATTTCTTGTGAGTAGTACTCCATTCTGTCAAGCATATGATCAACAACTTTCTGTGTCAAAGAAGCAACAGCACGTGTTTGTAAAATGCAAAACATCAGAGGATCAATTAAAGAAGAAGAAATATTAAACAATCAAAAATATGATGGGATGTTCTCCTCTGCCAATACAAGGCCTAGCATAAAATCTGAATTTTCTTGATTCCATTTAGTCTTTTAACATACTTGATTACCTTGTTCATTAAAACCACTTAATCTTTGCCTTGTTATTTGCCTAACTTTGTAGAAAACTTTGAGTTTTTTTAATCTATGTGTCATCACTGCTCTTTCCCTGTAAGCTAAGCATATGTTGTGTAAAATAACTTGCCACTATCTGAAGGGTTTTTTTTTTTCCCCTGGTTCCGAGAATTAGAAACAAACATGACTCCTTCAGGTATTTGCCAAACATATTGTAAATACGATGGTTTGGGACCAGAAAACAAATAATGGCATTGCAATACTCTCTCAAGCCATGTATTCTGTGACCTCCATGACTTCACTTTTCTTCATCTGTAATTACAGGGTGAGTGAGGAAAACATGCACAAAATCCAGCATTTTTACATTTAGATTTTAAATTGAAAAATTTCTTTACTGAAAGAGTAGTCAAACACTGGAACAGGCTGCCCAGGGAAGTGGTGGAGTCATCATCCCTGGAGGTGTCCAAAAAATATGTAGACATGGCACTTCAGGACATGGCTTAGTGATCATGGCAGTGTTGGGTTGACAGTTGGACTTTATGATCTTAGAGGTCTTTTCCAACCTTAATGATTCTATGATCCTAAGGCTGGGCACTGCAGACTTTGCTCAGGTTTTGTATGGGGCTGAGGAGCCTATGGCAAGGGAAAGCCTAACAGCTCTCAGCCTAGAGACATTGATGGGGTACCTTTACAGATGTCTGTGATCTGATGTTGTCTCTACAAACTGGAAATCACAGGGAGGAAAGTCAAAGTGCTATTCAGTAGTTAATTTTCACATTAATTGTACCAGAAAGAAAAGAAAACAAGTCATATTATCAAGATCAATAGTAGGATGAGATTAACTGATTGTTTCTCACCAACCTAATTCATAAACAAATGTATAACATGGCATTATTGATAAATGTTGTTCATCAGATTAATGCTCCATTCCTATCCCATTTTGGGTACTAAATGAGGTTGCTGAGATAGAAGAATAGAGCTACACTTTGAAATAAAGCAATGTTTATTAAAGCAACTGAAAATAAATAAAATAATAATTTAAACCAACAGTTTCAAAAAATATATAGAGGAATAACACTTCATGAAATGGAAGGTTAATGAGTGAAAGCATATATGCTATTGAAATAGAGCTGTCATTACTTTTAACAGTATTTCCATTTTAATCTGAAAGAATAAACTATTATTTGTTCAATATTCATATAGCGCAGAGCTTTCTCATCTATGACTAGGTCTCTTGAGCACTGCAGTAATTAGTAATGAATTAGTAAAATAAATAATAAGTAATGTGGAAACCAACATCTTCAACAAGAAATATGATTCCATCGTGGCATTATTTAGCCTATTACTAAGAACACAGAAAACTTCAAAGGATATTTTTATTCCATAGTTGCAAGACAAGAGTAGATCATTATTAACATAATTTAGTAATCAAAATTAAAGGGCTAATTCAATAATATATGTTCATTTAGTGAAGAAAACCTGTCTCAAACAATATTGTTTGATTAATATCAAATATTAAAAATAAAGACATGAAATAAAAATTAGTAGATTGGAGAGTACAGTATGGTTAAATTAGTATATAGTTTCTCTTAAGAAATGTTCTTGTTAAATCAAAGTATAGGATTTAAACAGAATGTTCAAGGTCATTTGCCACTTACTGCTCAAGGTCATAGAGCATCCTTATATGCACATTCCAGAGAAGGTAGAGTAATTTTCAAGAAGGTGGAGTTACAGTAGTTCTGTATGTTATGAATGTCAAAATGGCTAGAAGAGATCAAATTTAATCTAGGATTAGTGTTAAAAATAATGGAAGGTAAAAAATCAGTCCAGTTAAGTACCATTTAAGGAGAAGGTTGAAATTAATTAATGTGAAGACTGATTAAATGCTAGCAGTAAGTGTAGTGAGGTGTTTGTACTGCTTGTGTTAGTTTGAAGATTAGAGATGCTCTCCCAAAATGTTGTCAAATGCAAAGCCCATATGAAAAAAAGGAATAAATACTGACCAATTTAAGGCACAGAGAAGAAAAAAAAGTACAAGCCTCCGAGCTTTTGGTATTTAGTTAGGGTAATCACTATCTGGTTTAATTACTGAGCCAGAATGGAAATATAGCAGAATTCAAAAGAATGTGGTATTTGCAGACAATAAATGGCTTCCATAAATAGAAACACAGAACACATTGAAAATGAATGTAAAAATGGATTCTACTTTTTATTCAACACAAGCATGAAGGTCTAAGGAAGACTAGGAATTATGAGAAAATCCTCCTTCTTTTGCCCCTCAAGCACACAGATGATAGCTATTATAAAAGGGAAGATCTATTTTTTTTTTCTTTTGCATGTATTATTTGATATGCAACACAGAAGGGGGCTTAAGAATGAGCCAAGCTGAACTTGCAGGAAAAGAATGGTGCTGATGGTACTAGCAAATCCTTAGCTATGTTTAAATTGGTAATTGGTTTTAGCGTGGCCAGTATCATAGTAGTATGATAGTACTATGGCTTAGGAGTATGGCTTCAGTACCACTAATTTTCAGGACACCTTGAGTGTCCTGACAATTCTGTGACCTTTAGAATGAAAGGTAACCCTAAGACAATAAACTCAGAAAGACATGACATAATACATACTACTCTAACATTCATATGATGCATGTTATTATCAGGCAAACACACTGCAAGAATTATGACCTCTTTGTACTTTAGCAATAATAAAACCAGTGAACAAGGTATCTTAGTAAATTAGGTTATGATTAAATTCATCTTAAAAGACAAAATGCAAACTGTATCTTCTTATGTTTGCAGTGTACTCTGTGTGTATTGTATGCGTAACACAGACAATCAAATTAGTTACTGAGGCAAATTTTCTCAGATATCAGATGCAAATCCTATAATCCAGCTCAATTATTGTTTTTGAGAGAACAATTAAAAAATCTGGAGACTGCTTTGAAGTAGACTTTTTTCTCTTTTGCTTCTGGCATAGCCTTCTCAGTTAATTTATGGAGTGAGAATTCTGCACAGAAATCTGTGGAGGCATGCTAAGGGTATTGATTTTGGATATTCCTGAAATCAGATCCTGGCAGGAGTCTGAATTTTTGGAATAAGGATTTGGTTTCCAGTCAGGTCACTGTTCTAGAAAAGCAGGGTTTTTTCACTCTTCAAGGACAAATTTTGACTTCCTTTGAAGTGCAGAAATTCCCAGTGGAGTATTTTAGTAATAAATATTGATTCATCTTCTCTCTGTCCTTTAGAGTAAATTGCAATAGTCCCTCCCTTACCTGTCCTTGCATTTTGTGATGTGGTTGTCAACTTATGTCAGTTTCTTGTTGTCAGAAAAGCACCAAAGTCACTAACTGTGTTAGTAAATATGTTTTGAAGATAATGGCTTTTCCTTAGCAGAAGAGCATCAAAGAACTAAACGCTGCTTCTCTGTATTCGGTAGCAATTCAAGGATATTGTCAAGCGAGGACAACTTTCATCTCAGTACCTCTTGAACTTTAGGTGATGAAATTGGTTATATCCATCTGTTCTTGGATCACTTTTAAAATTGATCAGAAGTCCACTCCGTAGTACATAACTCTTCCCTCAGCCTTTTCATGTTGGTACTTTTTAATTTTATTTAAGTTTAGCAGTGAAGTCAGTTTTGATTCTAGGTAATGAGTCAACTGTTTATGGAGGTTAGGTAGCTCTACATATTAACTAGTCATCTGTTAGGTGGTATCTAACTTTCAGAAAAGTTAAACTTTTTATGAATTTTTCTTCTTTTCCTGGTAATACTTTTAAATATAATTTAATATTATTAATTAAATTATATCAGGTTTGAAATAGCATTAGAGAATTATTTTTTTCTGTGGGAAAATTTGGCTGTGATAGTATAACATAATAATTGATTGAAATTCTAGCATTTTTTTAAAGTTTGTACCTAGTTTTCAATTGGGGCAGCACATCCCACTTTGACATAAATGGAGAAGCTTATTTCCACAAACTAATTCTAATATCAAAGAAAAAATTCTAAATTCGCTATAAAAATTAGTATTCCACTTACTCATAGATCCCTAGAATTGTTTAGGTTGGAAAAGACCTTTAAGATCATCGAGTCCAACCTTAAACCCAGCACTGCCAAGTGACACTATACCATGTCCCTAAGCACAACATCTACATGCCTTTTAAACACCTCCAGGGATGGTGACTCTACCACTTCCCTGAACAGCCTGTTCCAGTGCTTGACAACACTTTTGGTGAATGGATTTTTCCCAATATCCACCTCACCTGGTGCAACTTGTTGCTGTTTGCTCTCACCCTATCACTTGTTACTTGTGAGAAGAGACCAACTCCCAGCTCTCTACAACCTCCATTCAAGTAGTTGTAGAGAGCTATAAAGTCTCCCCTAAGCCTCCTTTATTCCAGGCTAAACAATCTCAGTTTCCTCACCTGCTCCTCATACGACTTTCTCTTCAGAACCTTGGCCAGCTTTGTTGCTCTTCTCTGGACACGGTCCAGCAACTTGGTATCTTTGTTGTGGTGAGAGGCCCAAAACTGAACCCAGTATTTGAGGGGCTGCTTCACCACTACTGAGTACAGGGGAACAATCAGTACCTTAGTCCTGCTGACTGTGGTATTTCTGACTTGAGCCAGGGTGCTGTAGGCCTTCTTGGTCACCTGAGCAGACTTCTGGGTCATATTCAGCTGGCCAATGACCAGTAGCCGAAGGTCCTTTTGNTATTGATCTGCTAGCTCTTCCTGTTTCTTCTCTCATCATTCCTTGCAACTGAAAGGATAGAAGAGAACACTATTTGTGCTCCTGATCCCTTAAACAGTTGTCCCAAGGCCCTGAAGTCTTTCTTGATTGGCCTTAAACTTCTTATTGCAACTCCATGGCTGCCTACCTGAAAAATCCATAGTGGANCATCTATTGCAGCACTCCAGTTGTGGAAGTCATTCCATCATGCTTCTGTGATTGCAACTATATCATAATTTTCCAGCTGCACAATGGCTTTCAGCTCCTTCAGTTTGTTGCCCATGCTTTGAACATTGTTGCATTGGTACAGATGCACTTCAGCTGGGCCTATTATCCTGTCACCTTTGTGGGGAAAGAAGGCCTAATTCCTACATGACCATTCTCAGGCGCTTCCATGGTTTCTAACACATCGATAATCCCTGTGTCTTTACTTCTACATGGATCTCCATCCCCACCTCCGCTGAGATGGCAGATAAAGGACCTTGCTAGTACACCATCCCTCAAATATTGATGTGCTACCTCCAGGCTTATGTCTAGTGAGCTTGGGTTTTATCCCCTTCCCTCTTCAAAACTAGTTTAAAGCTCTTTCAATGAGCCCTGCTAACTCCTGTGCAAAGATCCCTTTCCATCTTTGAGACAGGTGTACCCCATACATCACCAGCAGACCTGATGTTGTGCAGACCAATCCGTGATCAAAGAACCCCAAATTCTGTCGATGACACCAGACTTGAATCCAGGTATTGATCTGCTAGCTCTTCCTGTTTCTTCTCTCATCATTCCTTGCAACTGAAAGGATAGAAGAGAACACTATTTGTGCTCCTGATCCCTTAAACAGTTGTCCCAAGGCCCTGAAGTCTTTCTTGATTGGCCTTAAACTTCTTATTGCAACTCCATGGCTGCCTACCTGAAAAATCCATAGTGGATAACAGTCTGAGGGCTGTACCAAGGTAGGAAGCTTTCTCTTCACATCTTCAGTCCTGGCCCAAGGAGGCAACAGACTTCCCTAATAAGTGGGTCCAGTCTGTATATTGGGCCTTCTATTCCTCTCAGGAGAGAGTCTCCTATGACAGTGACCTGTCTTTTTTTCTTTGAGGAAGCAGATTTGACACAGGACATAGGCCAACTTAACCTTGGTGACTCCTCCAACCTAGATGAATCATTGTCATCATTGTTCTGTTCCACTTTCATTGGAACCACTTTGCACTGCATAACATGCTTGGAATTACCCTAAATAGCCTTGAAAATACCTGCAACAATGTTCTTATTTATGCTGTTAATAATATCTTTTAACTGAAATTCTTGGCTTTTGTTCCTCATCTTTATAAACATTCTTATATTTGATAGTAAATTGTTCATGCTGAAATCTATATTCATCACTTCACCTAAAGGACCCATGTTTGTTGAAGTCTGAGGGGCCCATCTTGCTGAGGCAGTAGAAACATGCAGCTTTCTATGGCCAAAGGCACCCTAGGGAGTGATGTAACTGCTCTCATAACTAGCACTCTTAACTCCTCATCCTGAATGACAGTTATCTACTTATGGCAGTACTGATGGGGAGTGGAACTGGATATAAAAATGAGTCTCTGTCCATAGGAAGATATCTTCACACTAAGCGTGTATCCTCCGCTTACTCACATAAACATTATTGTAAAAATGCTGAGAATAATACATAGAGCTTGCAGGACTTCTGGCAATATTACTTCATGGAGCTTTGCATGAATAGTTCTTACAGGATTAGAATTTAGGAATGTTGACTAGTCTCTTAACACAAAAAAGCATTTGTTCTTCTACAGTTGTGTGACTGTAGAACAAAATAACACTTCAGCGTTTATCACAGTAATCTCAAAATCTGGGAACTTCTGTGGAAATAACACTTCCTCTCACGTGTTTTGAATCACAGGGAGAGAGGCAGACTGGTTGATTAGTTCATAAAAAGAAAAACTTTCCCCCAAATAAAGTAGAATGATTGCTTGTTTTATTAATTCTTAGCAGCTTGGAGGCATGCCTTTGGACAGTTACATCATTTGTGGCTTCCTGGGTGAATTTGTAAACACTCATTTTAAAAGATCTCATTCATTTTGGTACACAAAAGCTTGAATCAAAGCATTCTTTATAGAACTATTGAAAAGATACTGGTGGAGTTGTGCTTTAAGGATAATTATGGTTGAATCTTTGGTCCATTATATCTTATTGAAGTATTAATGAAGCAACACAACCACCTAAATGGCCAAAGTTGAAATTTAGGCATGGAAAGAAAAGTGGAAGAGTGAAAGACTTCTTCCTTTTCTATCTTCTGGAACATTTTAAAGGGACTATTTGTGATCAATAATAATATATTTTTCTCCTAGAAAAGGTTTGCAGATGTCTAGGGTCTTTAGGTTAGATTGCAAAAAACCTGAAAATAATAAAAAATGTAGTACTTAACCTTCATGTGAAAAGGACGGTTGTGTATGAGATTCAGTTTGGTAGAGGCATACATGACTGAGATTCACTTGTTTGTTAATATAGCTTTTTTTTTTTTTTTTTTTAAGTGGCAAAATCTCATTTTCATTAAAATCTT
>VYZX01020761.1:1265-13138 GCA_013401335.1 Brachypteracias leptosomus | reverse complement strand
CAAGGAGGCAACAGACTTCCCTAATAAGTGGGTCCAGTCTGTATATTGGGCCTTCTATTCCTCTCAGGAGAGAGTCTCCTATGACAGTGACCTGTCTTTTTTTCTTTGAGGAAGCAGATTTGACACAGGACATAGGCCAACTTAACCTTGGTGACTCCTCCAACCTAGATGAATCATTGTCATCATTGTTCTGTTCCACTTTCATTGGAACCACTTTGCACTGCATAACATGCTTGGAATTACCCTAAATAGCCTTGAAAATACCTGCAACAATGTTCTTATTTATGCTGTTAATAATATCTTTTAACTGAAATTCTTGGCTTTTGTTCCTCATCTTTATAAACATTCTTATATTTGATAGTAAATTGTTCATGCTGAAATCTATATTCATCACTTCACCTAAAGGACCCATGTTTGTTGAAGTCTGAGGGGCCCATCTTGCTGAGGCAGTAGAAACATGCAGCTTTCTATGGCCAAAGGCACCCTAGGGAGTGATGTAACTGCTCTCATAACTAGCACTCTTAACTCCTCATCCTGAATGACAGTTATCTACTTATGGCAGTACTGATGGGGAGTGGAACTGGATATAAAAATGAGTCTCTGTCCATAGGAAGATATCTTCACACTAAGCGTGTATCCTCCGCTTACTCACATAAACATTATTGTAAAAATGCTGAGAATAATACATAGAGCTTGCAGGACTTCTGGCAATATTACTTCATGGAGCTTTGCATGAATAGTTCTTACAGGATTAGAATTTAGGAATGTTGACTAGTCTCTTAACACAAAAAAGCATTTGTTCTTCTACAGTTGTGTGACTGTAGAACAAAATAACACTTCAGCGTTTATCACAGTAATCTCAAAATCTGGGAACTTCTGTGGAAATAACACTTCCTCTCACGTGTTTTGAATCACAGGGAGAGAGGCAGACTGGTTGATTAGTTCATAAAAAGAAAAACTTTCCCCCAAATAAAGTAGAATGATTGCTTGTTTTATTAATTCTTAGCAGCTTGGAGGCATGCCTTTGGACAGTTACATCATTTGTGGCTTCCTGGGTGAATTTGTAAACACTCATTTTAAAAGATCTCATTCATTTTGGTACACAAAAGCTTGAATCAAAGCATTCTTTATAGAACTATTGAAAAGATACTGGTGGAGTTGTGCTTTAAGGATAATTATGGTTGAATCTTTGGTCCATTATATCTTATTGAAGTATTAATGAAGCAACACAACCACCTAAATGGCCAAAGTTGAAATTTAGGCATGGAAAGAAAAGTGGAAGAGTGAAAGACTTCTTCCTTTTCTATCTTCTGGAACATTTTAAAGGGACTATTTGTGATCAATAATAATATATTTTTCTCCTAGAAAAGGTTTGCAGATGTCTAGGGTCTTTAGGTTAGATTGCAAAAAACCTGAAAATAATAAAAAACGTAGTACTTAACCTTCATGTGAAAAGGACGGTTGTNATTAAGTGGCAAAATCTCATATTCATTAAAAGCTTCTGTACCAGTGACATTACAGGAGCTTGTTTCATAGCAATTTCAAAGCTCTTGAGATGTGCTGTTCCCGTGACTTCATAGGCCATGACTTCTTCATCCTGGCCATTGGGTAGACTGAAACCTTTGCACATGGAGATATCGCGAGAATAAGACATGATGAAACATGACACAAGCAGAATGAGTTTATGGGCTTCAGGCAAAATTGCTTCCAGGTAGGATTTCATCCCAGATTTGCAGTAAAGTACCAACTGTCCCCAAGGCATTTGTGGTTGAAATAAGCCTGGTGAGTGGGTTATTGAGATCTGTGCCCACTGCAGCCTGTGGCTTGTTGCCAGTCAAGAAACTAGGGAACTTGACTTTTATCAGTGCGGTAAGTGCAGAGTCTTTGAAGCTGCAAATCAGCTGATTCCTGAACACGTGCCCTCAATAACAGCATGTTGCAGAAAAGGCAAGTCCTTTGGCATGCCTGTCTTCTCTCTGCAGCATATTAGTTTTGTTTGTTCTATGATTTGAGCAGTTGCTCATTTTTCACATATTGCATCTGGAGTGACTCCAAGGAAACTGGGATATAGTCCCATTGACATCTGATTGCTGACATATTAACAAGGACTTTGGCTTCATTTTCTCACTTTTCTTTTTGAACTCTTTATATTGTCAAATAGTACCAGCAGGGGGATCAGCAAAACCTTACAGGTTCCTGTGAAATCAGGAACTGTAAGAGCTGGTCACAATTCACAGAGTGTTTCTACTTCATTACATGATAAAACATATTCATCTTATATTTTTTGTGCAAATGTTGGTAGAAAAAGAGCTTGCAATTTGATTCCTTCAAGTGTTTGTGTTGGGACAGCTCTTGTCGCATATGTTCACAGAGTGAACATAAAAGGGGCCCAAGGATAGACAAAAAATCTGTTTGACTGTTTGACAAACAGTTACAGAAACATTTTGCATATTTACCCATCTTCTAAAAGAAACATATTGCTATGCAACAAAAGTGTGTTTACTGTAAAATGACATAGACAGTAGTGCTTAGAACATACTTGAAAGAGTTGGATTTTGTAAGCAGCTTATTTACATAGTAACACAAGAATATTTGAAGCCTAAGAGACAGCATCAAGGGAAAAAAGACATCCATTGGGACCAGATTCCGTTAACCTTAGGTTTGCATGGCATTCTTCTCTCAGGACTGAATATTTGTTTAACTATAAATCAATTAATGAAATCATTATTCTATGTCCTTAAGAGTATAGTAACTGCCTTGCCATCAGATTAATCTAAATTCATCTTGAACTGATGTTGCTAAAATTATATAACTTTTTTATATCACTGGCAACTTATATTTCTCTTAGTTCATGCAAAATAAATTTGTTCTCACTTATGGGGTAGTGCTCCTTCTCAGTTACAGCCTAAAACCTGCTGATTTTATACTTAGTTATCCCAATATATGGTTGGCGTTCACATTATTTTTTTCTCTCTTCTCAGACAGGCTGTGCCTCATTGAAGCCTCAAACTGATGCCAAATTGATGTAGCACATTCAAATTTCAACCTTGTTACTGAAGAGAATGCCAAGAGTTTAAAAAGCATCAGGCCTTTGAGATTGAAGAACAAGATGCTGGGAGAGAAAACTTTCAAACTCAGCAAGATGATGACTTTTACCTCTGGGAGTTCTATGTAAAAATCCCTAAGTAGCTAAATGAAAGATATCCTCAACCACTAATGATAATAGAATGGTAAACGTAGCTATTATGATGCATACAAAAAACTGAAAATCATTTCATTATGTAATTAAGTGACTAAACTTCTTCCCAATCCAACACTTTGAACTGCTACATTTGAAAAGAGGCTTTGGAAATCCAACCAACATAACAAGTTTCAGTTAGTTTTTAGTTAATGTGAGATTAAATATATTTTGCTCAGGTACTTATTAGCAGAAAAGAGAGATTTTTCACCTCTGGTTATCTATGTCAGATCATGTCTGGGTTTAGAGCTGAAAGTTGTTACCCCTTCTATGTAGCTGTGTAGCAGTTTCTCTAATTTCCTTTATGTTTTTGTAGCAAATGCAAGCTTTTTCTGCTGGCTGTAATGCAAGAAGCTAAGGTTTTCTGTTGGTTTGATTGTACAGCTCATGGACTTGCAAATTTGACCTTAAAGGTAAAAATAGAAATCTCTCTTATATATTGCTGTCCTAGGAAGCATCTAGATTCTTCAGTGTTATCTGCTGAGTCTTGTGCTATCCCTGCTTTATGCCTTAAAAAGTGACACTAGAGCTGTTTGAGGCTAAACAGGAGGTTAGATGAAAACCAAGTCTAAGCAGGTAAAGTACTGAAGTGGTACATAGTGGATGTCCACATTGGAGGTGAGAAACAAAAAGTTAGCATTGTCACAGGAAATATTCATATCAGCATGCATGATATGGGCACAATATTCTGACAACACACAGAAATGAAATGTCTGCAAATATTGCAGGATGCCCTTCTATGGAGATCTGTAAGAACAAATTAAACTGCCATCTATTAGTAGTAACAAGATACTAACAGTGACCCTACTTTGGGATAGGGGAAATCAACTGGATTACCTTTCCTGTTCCTTTACAATTGTGTTTTCCTGTCATTCAAGGTCATCTCTGTCAATAGCTGTTCTTTCTTAATCCCTAATATTCACACAGCAGTCAAAAAAAGGTGTCCAGTATATCTGATAATAACCGATCTATCTCAAACTAATATAGTGACAGTTTAAAGCATAAGGTAAGAACTGTTAATAATAACAAAGATGAAACAGGCAATCTAAAATTAGGCCAATGAAAAGCAATTATCACCTTTGTTCTAGCAGCACCAGTGTCCCAAGGGGCTTTCTTTTTCTTTTTATGGGGTGCATCTTGTCTGCACCAGCAACACTACATGAAATGGAGTACTAGCTGAGAGGCATTTCATTTAGAGCAAATATTGAAACTTTACAGATGCTTGCCTGCAGCTGTACAGAAAAGACAAACAGCCTCCAGACAAGCTGGCCCCACAGAGCATTTACTTGCTTAGTTTTAGCAAGATATATGAATATCTACACAGATGGAAAATGAGAGCTAGGAGGAGACACTAATAGAACCCACTGGGAATCAGGGTCCTGATGTTGTCAGAAGCAAAGACCCTTCAACTCTCTGTGCAGTGGGGGAGATGTGAGGGTGCACAATACTCTGCTGAAACAGGCCACAGAGGACAAGATCCATCAAAGTCCCAGTTTGGCAGCATCACAGGCTGGAAGGAAGAAAGAGGGTGTGCAAGTAGCTATAGAAATAACGTGTGGAAAGAAAACAGTAAGGAAAGCCTGCTTTGTCACAAAATGCCCTAGATATATGTTACATATGAAATTTTCCTTCTGTAGAGAGCCATGCATTTATATCCCAGAAGACATTTTGGCTCTGGAATAGTCTGGTAGAATTTTTCCTGGTGTGGACAAACAGCAGAATTTACCCTAATGCAGTAAGCCTGGTCCTCAGCTTTATTTCATTTCCACTGACTGAACTCAGTGTAAGGTCCCTGTGGGCCTCCCCACTACCTGTAAGTTTGGCTGCTGGGGCACAGGGCCAGGTTATGCACCCAGGCTGCCTCTGTCACGCTGCTATGATAGTAGGTGTCTCCTTGGAGTTCAGCAGCATTAGAAGCTTCCCACAGTGCGTGGTAGGTCAGGACCTGTCATCCAGGGCCTGTCCCACCACCCCAGCCAGGAGAAGGCAGCCAGGAAACACTAGGGGACAATCCCAGACATAGGCATTGGTCATCTGTCTGGGGATGGGATGTTGTCCCATTGGTGGGGTCAGGATCAAGCCCTTGGAGGGAACCAGTATCAGATCCAGCCCCTGCCTCATCACTGCAGGCTAGCTGACACTTGCCTCTGCATCTTTCTTTACTTCTGTGAGGACACACTTCAGACACAAAAATCCTTCAAGCTACACATTGAAAGATGATGAACCAACTGTAGCTTCTACCTGCCTTCATCTTTATTGATAGTGCCATTCTTCAAAACCGCCTCAGCCCACACTGCAGTAGTCTTCTCTTTCCTTGCCATCTCTAAGGAAAAAAGGATGCACCATGAACCTTTCTCCTCTCTGCTGGCTGCCTTGAGTGTGGGCTGCTGAAGTTTTAACCTCTAGTCTGGTGTGGGAGTTTGATTGACAGACTCTAGCTCTGACACGGAAGGCCAAAAACCTTTGAGGAATATGACTGTCTTGCGTATTAGCCTGTCTGATTCTAGCCATTGAGTACTCAAACTAATCTCTGGTAATAGCTACATAAAGGGTCATTGCTTGAAAGAAACAACGTGATCAAGTGTTCCCTTGTGTTCTACTTTTCCATCCTTTTTTTCCCCTTTGAACTGGAAGACTGTGGGCAATAGGGATAAATTTCTTTGTGTATGTGGAAAACACCTTAATAAGAAAACTAATTTATTCAGGCAGAAATATCTTCCTTTTTATAGATACACTGAAAATCAAAAGCATGGTGGGGCAGTAAGTGGGAAAGGAGGGTTTTCCTTGGTTTCAGTTTATTGCAGTGAAATTCAGTGCTGTGCCAGAAGTAACATCACAGTAATGAGTAATGTCACAGAGGTTCCAGGTAAGTGCAAATTTTGGATGAATATTGTGTCATATTTACTGTGAAACAGAATCACTGTTCTTAGGTTGAAAATGAGCGGTTCTACAAAAGAGTGTATTTTCCTCATTTTCAAGTATCATACATTTTGACCTGTTGAAAGTTGAAAAGAATAAAAAAAGGCTTGTACATCTAGAATATATAACTCCATTATATCATTTATGCTGAAGAACATGCTATATGCCACCTTTCTTGGGTGGAAAGAGAAGAGTTCTTCAGTTGGGTGGCAAATATTCTATTGGAAGGTTTCTTCACTGAAGTTGCAGTCAAACAAAGGTATTTCGGTTTCAGAGACAAAGTAGTAAACCAAAGCAGATTTTGAAGATATGTTAGTTTCCTGCAGTGCTCTATAGCTCTATGCAATATAGATAGGCTTTTGACTTCCCTTTATTATCATGCCTGGAAGATCAACATTTTTTGCAGTCCCAGATCCATCATTTCCTCTGTGGTCAGAGATTTTCAGGGCTTATATGATTCTAGTACAGGTCAATGACCTAAGTGCTGATGCTTATTTACCTCTTATGGATAATTTAAAAAGTGTTCAATATGAAACAAAAATCAAATTTTGAAACCATTGAAAATATTTTCTATCCATTCAACACCTTAAAAATTTTGTTTGCTGTTTTCCTGTGGTGCTGTCATTTATTCAGCAACAGACTTATTTGTCTAACCTAACAGGTATTGTGGTGAGCTGGTTTTCAATGTGCCTTCATGCCAGTGTGTGTGTAACCATATGTGCATACACCCACCTAAAAATACCAGTATGTTTGGTGTGTGAGCATCAACAGAAACAATTCATTTTGCTACCTATGTGAGAAGCTGCAGTAAAATACGTGTAAAAATCTATTGAATAAATACATTTTGTGCCATAAAATTCTATCACCTGCAAAGGCAGGTGTTAATGCTTCAGGAATACACACATACCATACACAGTGTTGTAAACTGCAGGAACCTGTATTCGTGTTCCTATAGCTCTTCCTTTAGCATCTGATTATTCGTTCAGGGCCAGTGTATTGCTGCTGCATGTCTATATATTGACACAATTAGTTTCATGTAGAGCATTTGCTTGTATCTAACTTTGTTTGCAAAGACTATTTCAAGATGCTGCCAGTGGGGGTGGGGACATGAGAGGAAGAGAGAGAGAATATTTTTAATTAGTTTTGTGTAGGCAGGAGGGAAAGGACAGATGTACATTGTAAATGTATCTTTCTTTTTACATTTTTCTTGTGATATCAAGCAGCAAATAGACCAATCGCAACAGTTCAGTAGCTTTATTTGTGCTGTTTTTGGAAGACTTGGCACTGCTAAGCACTCTTATGATGCCTTATTGTTGTTCCTGCTTGACATTCCCTGTCCTTGACATCTCCCTTCCCTTGAATCGATGATGACTGCCATCTTAGCCCTCAGGCTTCTCCACGGCTGCTTTCAACTGAGCTAGCCTCGTCTGTTATTTCTTGTTGCCCTACTTTTGCCCCTCACCACCCCCTCTTTTAAAGTCTACGGCAACTTTAATTCAGCTTCCAAGCGTGGCTTTTGTGAATAGCTTTTTTGAAAGGCAGGAGGTTTGCACACCCTGCTGAATCTCTGGTGGAAATTCCCTTGCTCTGGTATGAAGTGTTGGCAGGGCATTAAGGGGGCCAGCTGCAACCAGCCTGCACCCTTTCTACATGGTCTGACACAAAATGGCAGCTTGAGACGAGTGCGATCACTTGCCTGGATAATACATTTAAATATAAAAGTGAACAATTCATGGTAGCAATGTAGTTTCTCAATGGATATGGCTATCATGAGGTAATCGCACCCATGGGGGATTAGAAGCACTCATTTATTCTTGGTGCTTGATCACACCCCAAGGACATGATTATCCTATGCCAGTAGTCATATTTCTTGTTATATCTTATTGCTTAATTGCAACATCATACCAAAAAAGAAAAAAAAGGAAAAAAGCAGAGATCAGGTGAGATATTGCTGAAATAATTGTAAGAGCGCATGATGGTTTCTGAGCTGCTAGCTATGTATATTAATTAAACCTTCTCAGAGAAAATCCACAGAGGTACACTTTCAAGAGAGATTCCCCCCGCTTCTCTCACAAACAGATATGTGGTATAGTCTCCCTTGGTATCTCATGCACTGCTCCAGGCTCTTGATGTCAAAATATACCAGCTGAGAATGTAGGATAAGAACAGCCATAGGCTTTCTTCTGGTCCTCAAGACATTTCAAATCTATACTTTCCTGATTAGTGTAATACCCTGTTTCATCAGGAGCACAAATATTTTTTCTCCTGGTCTCCAAATGGACAACTTTTTTACAGCAGTACGTGAAAAGCCTTAACATAAAGAAAACTGAAAAACAGAATATTCATCTGGGAGTCTGAAGCTCTAACCTATATTTACTTTTTCCACTGTGAGAAACATTTAAACAATTCCTTAACATTTATAACTGCACATCTATTTGAAATAATTGAAACAGAAACGTTAAAAGGAATTACATTTTGCTAATCCATTTACAATGGTATAAATTGCTTCTCATAGCCAACTGCCAGGCTGGCTGTTTTATTTAATAACTTTAAAGCTGAGGTTCCCTGAGGCAAGGAGACAGTTATCCCACCAACTGCAGAAGGTTTTACTGAAGTGTCCCCTGGCTATTGTCCAGAGACTGTGAAGGAGCTTGGCTAACAGGTTCGCTTGCATTCCCTGTCTCTGACAAATGTAGCTGTTGTATGATTTAATGCAAACTTTAATTCAAACGAAAGAGAAAAAAGCATAAACAATGCATCCTAGAAATCAGGCTGTTTTATTAGTATAGAATTGTGACTGGGTGGCTAATAATTTATCATTATAAAATACGTTTTATTACATTTTGAGACCCTGGGACTGAGATATTATGACCTTACTCCCTAGCAGAATTACAGATACATCTCAAATTTAAAGGACTCTCAGAAAGAAAAAATGTCTAGAAGGATAACCCATAAGTACAGTCATTTGATAGTCATTGCTCTATACACTGTAACTATATCTATAGCATTTATTCGCATGTTCAGCAGCATCATGGAAGGTAATTCTCCCCTCTCCCTATAATGAGGTTCAGTAGGCTGACTTTCTTTTCAGGCTGTGAGTAAACATGATTTCCCTGACTATGTTCCTTTTTTGTTTTGTTTTTTGTGCTGTTTTAAGTGGAGTCACCTAAACAGCCATTTAAGCAGAGAATATCAGGATCCAGCCCATTTTCCCTACTGTGAACTCTGTAGTACTTTTGCTAATTGCATGAAGGACAGTGCTAGATTCAGGGTTGGCCCTTCTCCATTCAGCACGTTGTTAATTACATCAGTATGAGATATATTAGAGGAACCTCTGGTTTCTCCAAAGATTGAAAAGTTGCTGACTAGTACAAATGAATCTGCTTTTCAATAGTAAGACTGTACTGCTCTGCATGTTCAAATGCTGCAAAACATTAGTTGTTTCTGAGGCTTAAAAGAGCATGCACTTTCTTACAATGGGAAAGACTGCAGAAAAACCTGTTGAGTGAATTTTTTTTATGTCTCAAAAATAGAACACAAAGAATAGCAAAATGTAATGAAGTATGTGGAATCCATGTTTTTGATTAGAAATAATTAACCATCATTGAAAATAGCAGAGACATTACCAGCTATGTTTGTATTTTTCAATTGTATTGATCATAACTGCTAACCATCTATGAATTATATGGGATCATGACTGCTTTTTTATTATTATTCCTCTCAAAGAAATAAATTTTTATTTTCAGGAAAGTTGCCCTGAGGCAAAGACTTGAAATTGTTCTCAAGCAGATACTATAATTAAGGATTGATCTGCACAGTGGGGAGAAGTTGGATGAATCAGACATTGACATTTCTTCCTTTTCACTTTTTCCTTATGACTGAAAGTCTGGATTCCTCCCAACTAACATAAGATGCTTAACTATGTAGAAGATGTAGACTTAGAAGTTTAGATATCCTTGATTGTCAAGGATTGTCAAAGACAGATAGGTACTTCTAGCCAGCAATTTATCCTATATCTTGTTATTGGCATTAACAGGAGCCTAGGACGAATATTCTTCTGACTTAAGACACCACAAGTAAGTGCCTGAAGTTGAAGTGGGATGAAAACAGGCTGAAAATTTTGGGTTAGTTTAGCAGAGATTACTTGTTCTTAATTACCTGACTTGGAAACGATAAATATTCATATAGCAAATCCGTAGTCACAGAGAGAGGTCTTTGGTTTGTCTTCAGTACTTCGGTTCCCACCTTTAACATATTTTCAGATTCAAAATTGCTCAGCAGTATGTCAGGAGCTGGGCTTGGGATCTCTGTCAAAAGCATGAAACCTTTCATCTAAATGCCCCTAATTTGATCCTAGCTCTAAATCAAATTTCATGAAGAAATGCGTGTCTTGTGCAGTCAACATTTTTCTGCAGCAAAACCTGGGCCCTGAGGTCGTAGTATTTCTACATGTAAGGATATACAAGGAGACGGATATCTTGTGCCTTGTTCCTTCATGCTACAGTAAAAAATAGTAGCTGAGGAAATTAATCTGCTTTGCCATGCATGATATTTGCTTTGTTGCAAAATAATTTCCATAATAAATCAATTAAGTATATATTTAATGAGCCACAAGCATTGAGAAAAATATAGTAGGCCTTTCAAAATAATACCTGGTTGAGAGGGCTTAAAAAATACAGCCTAAAGGAACAAAAATTGGCTGTGTTTCACCTATGGAGTTCTCTCAGTACAATATGAAATTATCTATCAATTATATATAATCATGCTGTCACATACAACAATAAAATGCAAAAGGCCATAAAATAGCAGCACAGAATATCATAAATAACACTTATGTGGCTTATCTGACCCAAGGCTGAAATGATAAACAGAGAGATACAGGTCATTATCTACAAATGTTTATAAAATTCATTTTGGTTACAATGAAAAGGAAACAGGAAGATAAGTCTCAAAATAAACTGGAATTTAATCCAGGGGTATTCTGTAGATTGACCTGACTCAAGACAGTAAAAGTCTTGTGCTCAGTGAAGCCCTAAAGGACATTAATCAACTTGATAAAGCTGGTGATGTTCTTGACTAATATATCTAATTATTAAATTTTATAAAATATTTTTGCCTTTTCATCAGTGCAACTAAATAAGCATTTCCCTATAATACCTTTATTTTTTTTTATGCTGTGAGAATTGATCATATCGAAATATACCAAATATGCCAAGAAAGATTCATGAAGAGCAATCTTTCCCCTGGATGAAAGGACATTATCTCTAAAGGGCTCTTCACAGGAAATTGAGGGATGAACTCTGTTTATAATTCCGCAGATCACAGAAAACAAAGTATCCTGAATTCTCTGTTGTGAACAGAAGCCCATAAGTTTGATCTTACCTGTTTGACTTGAGGAAACTCTGCAGTTTTATGAAACTGGTTTAACAATAATTTTTGGCACCTTGGTTTTGAGTTCAAGTTCTGAGCCTTTTGGCTTTAAAACAGGCCTAATGTATTTTATCTATCAAAGTAGAGGATTTACTTAAGAGACTAAGATTATGATTTGGAAAATTGAAATCACAGACAGCTGACTGATTAGTTTATTCAGGTAACAGTTCTTCTAAGTGCATGACCAAGCCCTCACTTGTATCTTGATTACGCAGTTTCCCTCTGGTGGTGCCTTTCCTCTGGCAATGCAAAGTTCTTTGCACTTTCCAATAACAGTCAGAGCTGC
>VYZX01020760.1:0-20544 GCA_013401335.1 Brachypteracias leptosomus | reverse complement strand
TGAGACACTGGAATAGGTTGCCCAGAGAAGTTGTGGATGCCCACTCCCTGGAAGTGCTCAAGACCAGGTTGATGAGGCTTTGAGTAACCTGGTCTAGGAAAAGTGTCCCTTCCCCATGGCAGGGGAAATAGAACTAGATGACCTTTCAAGGTCCCTTCAAACCCAAACCATTCTATGATTCTGTGATACCAATGCTAGTAAAATAGTGTCATGGAATATTCCCATTCACTGGAACAAAATAATCTAGTCTTTAAAACTGTTAGAATGGTCACTAATGCAGTTTTAACCTGGACCAAGTATCAGTCTCACAGACAACTTCCGGACTTCAACTTGAATTTAACAAAGAACACGCAGTTACAGATAGACAGTTCAGCCACAGCCAGTGTGATCTAGCAAGTAAGTGAATGTATAGCATGCATGTAGATTATCCTGTGCTAGCCAGATTCAATATCATTGAGTGATCCTCTGTATTTGATGCTATAACTTTCCAGCATAAATATGTTCACTGCAGAACAGAATTTTAAATTGTTTCATAATATTCATCTATTTCAATAAGAATTAGGTATCCAAGCATTTTTCTGAAAGCTCAAGGACTTTCAGTCATTTCAGAAGCATTTAAATTTTTTTCATAAAAGTCAGTACAGGCAGGTCAGTTAAAATTCCAATGTATTGTTCAAGACCAGACAAAAATAAAATAAATATTTATTTGTCTGGAAATAAAGCAGCACACTCCCATGGAGTGCTTCGTTCGCTATTTTGACACTCTATCTTACTGTATTAATAGCTATTCAAAACTCATCCACTGAAAGCTGCCTCACATCTGTCTCTGCAGCATCTTATACTGTACATGTATGGAGACAGAATGCTGGAAAATAAGCATTGCCATTTTGATCGAAATCAATACCTATGTTTCTTCTGTACCGTACATTTAGTATAACCTTGATATTACTCCAAAACTGGGATCTCAGTCTTCATTTCTTAACATTCACATTTTATTTGTACTGAAGCCTTTTGAAAACTGGAAAAATATTTAAAGAAATTAACAATTAGCAAGTAAATCTACTATACTTTTTAAATGTACATACCGACTCAATTTTAACAACTCCACAAAAGGTAGTGCAGATCACCAAGGCAATGTACGAGCTAGAAGTTTCAAAAAGCTACAAAGTAGGTTGTTACACAAGAAACTAAAAATAGCTGTTACGATTTATCAGATTCTGATCCCTTTGGGGCTGTTAGAATTCGGAACAGAAATGGAAGACCTTTTGCAAAATCTCTCCTTTTGTGTTTGGCAAACATGACACAAAGTTATTATTTTCTCAATAACCCATGAAAATTGTTATACACTCATTTCATAATTTGGAGCATAAGTCTCTAAACTACACATACTAATGGAGAATTTTATAGCAAAAGGGAATATATATATTTTTAATGTTACTTTAGGCAAAGAAACACATTTGTAACGCAAACTGGTAGAGAATAAGCAATTTAGAGCTATGGCAGAATATCAAGAATGACACTTCTTAATGCATCTCATTACCTCCAGATGCTAAAGAACACAATTCTTAATATCATGCACTCATCTCAGGCAATGAAGATTGAAAGTCAGATCCTGTAATTCTTGAGGCAAAAACTTCTACTCACTGAAAGACTGCAGAGTCAAACCATATGTTTCACTGACATTCTCTTCTGTATCTCTCTTGTATTTTGTTTTGTATACTATGTTAAATCAGAACTTTATGTTCTGAATGTAGTTTTCCTGACTGTTATCCAACCACAGTTGTCTTTTATGCCTAGCAGGTACTACACACAGCTGGGATGAAAGAGAGACATTCTTTGAGAGAAAAACTCTTAATTGCCTTTTGATTTCTTAAAATAAAGGAAGAGAAAAAATCTAACACATACATCTTTATGTTGGATTGCATGATAGACAAAGCAAATCTTCTGGCTATCAAAAAGCAAAGTAGAAAGTCCTGGTGTTTAAGAGAACTGAGCTGATATTTGCTGCCTGCAGGGTGTAAGGCACCATGGCATAGATGACAGCTTCTGTTTTCACTTACCACTTGCAGAAGATTGATGACAAGTGCTTTATGAAAGAAAGAAAAATTGCACTGATTCTAGGTATGTGCACAGTATATCCACACATCTCCTCAAAAAATTTTAACTGAGGCTATGTGTCCACAGACATTTGTCTCCCAAGCACTACAAGTTCAAGTAGTTATTCTGCTCTCTCTGCCTTATCCTTATTTCCACATTTGTGCTGCTCACTTGCTTTAGTAAATATAACTATCTCTAGGGCCACAGAGTGAACAGGATCTGCAAATTGATCTGAGTTAAAATAACCACACTGAAAATAAAATGCAGCCAAGGCTTGGAGGAGGAATTTTAATTCATGATGCAGTTCAAAGGCAGTAAGGATGTAGAGTACTGCTACAGGTAGGATAACAAGGACAATATTATTAAAAAACATAACAAATAAAGTTTGTGTGTATGATAAGAAGACTGTAATATAATTTTATTGTTAATTACATTTACTGTTTTATTAATTTCATGGAATAATCATTCTCAACATGATGCAGACCTTGCCTCTATTTAAGTGTTAGCTTAAGAAAGGCAGATACTTTATGAAAGTGAGTGCATTGAAGAATTCTCCTCTTTGGAGTTCATCCTATCCTCATTCTTCTTTTCAGAGAAAATGCTTTCAAAATGATGAGTAAAATGCTTACCAGATGGAAGAAGGAGGAGGAGGAATGTAACTGTGTGCCCATGTGCTGTGAGGCCAGTGAAGCCATGCCTTTAGACAGAGATACTTCTCTGCCATGGACTCCTGCTCTGCCCAGTCTATTGATGGAAGCTGACACTAAGGAGAGAATTCTTCAAAAATAATACTTAACCTTGCAATATAAATTTTCCTTAAGCATAATTTTGTAGTATAAATAGACACTGTTACCCTTATTTTCATAAAATATCCTCAATTTGCGATGTTTGTTAAAACTTTAATTGACCTAACTTTCACTTTAATTCACAAGACTTAAAAATAGCCATCAACTGGATAATTATTATAAAGGATTTCTGTGTACAAAATCTGGACAGATTTCAGATACAGATACTCTTTAACAGAAGGTGTTTGACTCTGAAGTCTGCCAGTCTACGTTCAGAACTAAATGCTATATAGCACCTTTAACAGCCAATTGTTCAGAAATCTTCACTAAGGCTACATCACTACATTTTAGTTATAACCAGCAAAGAAAATGACAGGGAATACACAACACAGTTTAGCAGGTATATTTCTCCATGACAGAACACACTCACACAGCACCAATATTACAGTGCAGGTTGTTTCTCTCAGTGCTCAGTTCTATTTCTCAGTTACATGATATGTCTACAAAGTACTGGAAATGAACAAACCACTGTTGCTTACATATTGAGAAACCTTGTAGACATATTATGGACAACTCTATCCAGCTTTGTTAAGTTCTGCTTGTGGTCCAAGTAGACAGCTCTGAGGCAGTCCGAACTTTTTCAGTTGAAGTTAACAGAGCACAGAGCTAAGGCACATGGTAAGGAGCTGATGCACCCAGTTTTAGGCATGGGAAGAACAAACCAATAACACATTCAGGAGGAGGCAAACTCTACTATAAGAAATGGATACTTTCCTTATGGTAAAAGTTACAGTCATCAACATGCATTACAGAGAAAATTACAAGAAAATTGAATAGATAATTTTATAGATTTATTCCTCAGACTCTCAATATTCTAATTATAATATTTGAAATATTTTGGTGTCATTCAATTCAAATTACTTATAGCCATACTCTTAGAACCTCATCAAAATAAGGAATTCTCTTTTTTTCTTAAAAAGTTAACTAATGTAACTTTGACATAGACAGTACAGACTCAATTGTCAGGGCAATTTTCTGTAAATCACTTCTTATAGGTCCATCACAGAGCTGCAAATATAAACCATTCCCAGTAACCAGCTTCCAAAGTCAGAGTAATTATTATATGTCTGCAAATTTTTTAGCTATAAGTGCAGTGAGAGAGAATCATTTAAAAAAATATATTCCCATTATCAAATCATCAGCTAAGCACCACTGAAAGCAAATAGCAATTTAGGCACCACTGTTAAGCAAGAGAAATTGCACCCCACTTGTTGATTTCCGGGTTTCTCCTGATAGCAGAGGCACTTAGTGTTATCTCAATCAAGAGTAACAATAAAGTGTGCAGATGAAAACCAAAACATTAAACAACTGTAGCCAGATTCAGTCACAGCAGCTCAGAACATGGAGGGAGCAGACAAGGAAATCTTCCATTTCAGACAGATAGCTTATATGGCTCTTCTGTGCATGAGAGACTCCATCCCTGTGGAGTGGCAGAAAAGTAAAAGCTTCAGAGTTACAGATTTGATAAAAGCTACACAGGTTGTTTGAGAAACAAACCCACAGTATACTTCCTTCAGCTGCAGTGGCTCCAAGTGATTAGTCTACTGGTCTCTGCCAATTGCTTAAGCAGAGAACTTTTAGAGAAAACATACAGAATGAAGGAAGGACAGATAGAAGGAAGGACAGGCAGAAGGAAGGAAAGACAGATGGATGTAAGGAAGGATGAAGTATTTGCCATTTCCTTTATCTAATTACCTAAGCTTCATCTAATGCCAATCTATTATGGAACTGTGACTAACAAGCTTGCAGAAAGGCAAGTTAGTTACAAAGACCAATCTGACATGGTCCTGTGAAAATAAAAATGTCTACAGTGGGACAAACTCACCCCAATGTAGTCAACAATGGAGCAATAGTGCATCAATAGGACAGGCAAATCACATTATGTATTAGGCACATCCCCTTGTACCCTACTCTGCTCTGGGAAGGGAACGAATCTCTTAAGCCATTCATTTCTGATGTCTTGACAGGTATAGCTGAAAAGGAGCCTGTAAGGTATTTCCGACCTGTCATATAGAAGCACTGTTTAACATGTGGTTTACTGACTCCTCANTCAAACAGTCACGACAACATTTGATGTGAAATTGGGAGTGGTTCAATACAAATTTTGACCAAAATTTCTAGGGCAATATAATAAAGCAGCAATTCATCTACTTAGCAGACAGCAGAATTACTCTGCAAATTTCTCTCCAAATGAAAACCACAGCTCACAGTAACAGATATGGTTAGACCAGATAGAAATCAAACAGTAACCATCTATTCATAATTTAAATGTGAGCAAAATATATTGGCACAGCATATATGCCAGTTAGAAGGAAAACAGCATTATCTAAAGTCAGGGAGAACTGTAGATTTAAGTAGTCAGAAATGGCTTAACAGGAAAGTGTAGATAGTTCATGAAGAAAATAATTTAAACTATTTCACACAGGCATTTGCAGTAAGGAGAACACCTGGAGAAGCATAGTTTGATTAAGGATAACTAGCAAGGACTCTGGCAGGGAGCTGTCATGCTTATCTAACCTGTTGGAGTTCTTTGAAGATATTGCTGCGGTAAGAGATAAGGGGAATTCAGTAAATGTAATATACTCAGATTTTCAAAAGTATTTGACAAGGTTGCAAACTAGAGATTAGCAGTTGAGGTAAAGAATAAGGGTTAAAATGGGCTACTGGATAAAAAGACTGGATCAGGTGCAAAGTATAAAGTATTGCTCTAGAAGGAAACTTCTTACAAATTGGAAAGGGGTTTGAGGTCAATCAGGTTAATAGGCATGTGCAGAAACCTAGAAATACATTATTTATGTGACAGTGTCTTGTGAACTGAATTACAAAATATCCACATCATATATGATTGCATGCAAAATGAATAATGAAAAAACAATATAGAAAGCATCACAAGAAGTGAATCAAAGTTAATTCAAAAATCTTCACAAACAATGATCATGGATACTTACAGTTCTTGAAGTTATTTTGTATAATCTGCTAAAGCACACAAAGCATAAAAATGTGACATTAAAACAACAGAAATTTTAGTCAATCAAGAAAGACAAAGGCACTGTTCTTATCACTCTTGAAGAAACACAGAACCTCAAAACAGATTTCATTCTTTTGTGGAGTTATATGTTTATACTACCAAGAGAGTAAAGAGCAAGGAAACAATCTGATTGCAGAATTAGGATTCTGGGGCAGGGGCAGGGGAGGGGGGAAGCTTCTATAAAAGCCTATTAATCTGCAAGTGAGTAATCTAGAAAATTTACTGTAACAAAAAGGTTGCAAATTTAAGAAACATCTAATGGATTATTAATAATTAGCATTGCTATATGACTGCAAACCTATACTCAGCAGATACTGTGTCAATGCAAATTATTTACTACGTTCAAATGCCTTTAGATGACTGCAAAAATAGCCAAAAATCCATTAATTCACGTTAGATGCCTAACAACCCTTCTCCCTTTCACATTGGTATGCAAAAGAGCAAGGCAGGTCAGTTGATTTGAATCCATTCCCAGGAATACTTCTGCTGTTCAGGTCATTTACCCTCCATCCTTCTTCCCATATTTGCTAGGAATTTACCTACTTTCACAGAAGATTGCCTGGTCCACCTACCTTTCCCTAGAGTCTCCAATCCTAGGACGTGTCATTTCTTTGTGCAAATAAATATCCTTTCTCCAAATAAAATGTGTCTAACTCCAAGGCATTTAGTGTTACAGAGAAACTCAAATAATTCTTATACTATTAGATTTTAGACAAGAGAAACACCATGAAAACTCTTCAGAGTCACCTTTGTAGCCTCATAATTCATTCTATAACTGTAAAATCCTAATTCATGTCAGATGCAATCAGCTGCCTTCTGTAAATACAAAGAATACAATGACCTAGGAAGATTGCATATATGTTCTTCTTAATGCTTTGTAAGGCAAGAAGTCTTAAATATGTAAAAATAGTAAAATAATAAAAAAACCCCTTCACTAGCTATTTTTCTTATTATCATCAGTAGATGCATATTGTACATGGTTGACTTAATAGGTTTTAAATTTATTCTGCTCAATCTTTACTTCTATAATGAATGCAAATGTTGCCTCACAAACCAAAATACAAGAAATAAGTTTTATAATATACTACTCAGTGCATTTGGCTCTATTTGTACAGAGGTGTTTTATAACCCAATCAACACATTTTAAATCAAAGCAAACTGTTTCAAAAGGCATTCAGAAGAGCAATGACATAAATAACATTGTAAGGGTCCTTATTTCTTTTGTATCAGTAATTTCTGTATCCAGTTTATTCAGGTAATAAAGTAGGTTTTCTTCATTTTTAAACTGTCTAAAGTTCTGATTGGTTATAAAGGTTGATAAAAAATCATATCACAATCTTCCAGACTTTAATTTTTCATTTGCCACTAATATAGGTGCTGCAATTAGGATTTAGTCTGTGATATTCTAGTGGGAAGCAGGCTAGAAAGCAAATACAAAGTTGACTACCATACAAACTTTTTTAATCCATTGATGATAATACGTTGGGTAAAGAATACTTTTTTGATCACAAACATTTTTCAATTTAACTACATATTAGGTGTGATTGTAACATATCTATCATTTGACCTAATGCACTGGAACATGGTTTGGTGTGCTGGGTTAGGTAATCATCTCATCAGAATTCTGAAATGCTGCAAAAAATTGTAACCAATACGTAGTATTTCAGAAGGCATAACAATTTAAAAATATTTCCATGTGTTTGCAAATAATTATTTTGCAGCTAAGATGATATACAGTTTTTAGCTTTGGCTTTCTGCAACTTACTGTGATTTGATTTACCATACTTTATCATTATTTGATTAGAAAAGAAAATCCATTTCTGAAGGATCAGAATGAAACACAAAATAAAGAGATCATTATTTTAAGGATAAAGGTTACTCTTCTTAGACATCTCCTATCTTTAAACAGCTGTAAGCTTTACCTGAGAGCAAGGAAACATTCTTGGATACACAAGAGAATTCTTTGGGCAGTGGATTTATCAGCAAGGAGCTAAGGCTTAGAAATTATAATACTAATCTTTTTAAAAATGCCTTGAAAGAATATAGCAAATATTCTACTTGGAATATTGAAGAGGAAATTTGAAGTCAACTGTAACTTTGCTAGACAGCCTCCAAAGAATTGCAGATAATCTTATCTCCCAAAAAGCTATGGATGATTTTACTGAATTCCTTTCATCTTGCCTATAAAGACCCAGGTGGCAAGAAAACACTTGTTCAGAGAGAATACTATTGCCTTATTTTTGAAGTGTGTGTTCTGCAACAGTGAGCCTTCTAGTCAAACCTTACTGATCTCTGCCTGAGTACTGGAAATGTTGGATCTTCATTCAATTACTATCTTAAATCTTTTCAAGATGATGTCTTAAATGATAGGATCTCCTTGATTATACTGGAAATGAATGTGTTTGATCTGAAATGTACCAAATACATGCTTGTAAAGGCTTAGTTCATAAGCATCACTCACATCAATGCAGATCTTTGTATAAGTGAATTTGTGTGATACACATATCATTTGAGGTACAACTTTTTATTGCACCATAATACACATAGAATATATATTTATTTGTTATTAGTCTTCAGAAAACATATATACACACAGATATGAAATTGATAAAATAACATCTTTATTATTATTTTAGACTGTAAATGACAATTTACTTTCTAAGGAAGAAACATGCTAAATTTCATTTGAAATGGATGAAAAAATTTCCCAGATTTCTCTAATTTTTTTATTCTTGCTGGTCTCTTTAATTTTGTTTTCTTAACTCTTCTATTAACTGTGGAAACATTATGTTGTGCTTCAACAACAGGTTTTGCTTTCCTGTTTGTAAAATAGAATAATTCTGGGGAATACCATGTCAAACAGATGGGGAAAGCAAAATAATTAATAAATAACACTTTGCAGCTATAATAACATCAAAGTTGAAGCTGATGTTATACATCAGTCAGCTTATATAACTAAAACTTTGATTTTCAATAAGATTTTCATCTGGCAAAAAAAATATCGGATAATCATGAAAATCTAAGACTCTGGTAAATGTCAGCAACTTTCAAATGAAAAACATTACCAAAAAAATCTTTCTGTAACAATTTCTTAATGGCCACTGTCTGAATTATATAGTGGCTGCAATATTTAAGAAATATATGATGGACCATATGAAAGCAGAAGTGAATCATTCAGAAAGATTTTCTCATAGAGAATTTTGGGTAAGTCATTCCCCTACTTTCTTTGAAGTTTCTGTAGTTTTCTGAGACATAAGGATGTTGATCTCAAACAGTACTTCCTATATGCTGCATTTTTATTATAGAGACTGTCAAAAGGATAGGGACCTCAGGGCTGAGCCTGGAGAATGCATTAGATTTCATTCAGAACCACCACAGAATGCTGATGGAAGTCTACTGAGAGCCCAACATTTCTGTTCAACTTTTAATATTTAACAAAAGCCAAAAAAAATCTGACCATCTTTAATCCTGGTATTTGTTAAACAGTGAACAAGACTGACTCCCAAAATGTAAATAAAAATATTAGGAAATGTTATATAGTTTTTGTTGCTACTGACTTCACTTTGAAGAAGTGTTTCTAAATAAATAAGGAAGAGAGGTTTGCTAGGGGCAAGTGTAGAGAAATATTTAAATCAGAAAAAGGATTTAGAACAGAAAAATAAGTTTATAACATTTAAATTATAGCAAAAGTAGCAGAAATACCATGGAAAATACTTCTGTAGTACTAACCTGTATTTTAGATAGCATTCAAGTCCTCAAATGGAGTTTATGTCCATCATAGATAAACCAAACGAAATATGAATTCAGGATAATTGATGAGGAAAGAAAAGCTTTTAAATTTGATGGTCTGATAAAAGAAGACACTCAAGTCTTTAGCTGACAAGAAGGATCACTGGCTTGAAATAACTTCTTATAAAAGCAGATCATCTGGTCACTGGTATAAGATCATTTATGATGAGAAACCAAAGGTGCAATGCTGTCAAATATACAGTTCATATCTTCAAATGCCTAAGGAGAAGCTATTGTATGTCTGTCACTTTTGAAAGTGAAATAAATTGTCCTGTCCTTTTTATCCATTTTTCTAAAATTCTGAACCAAAAGCTACATTCTTTTATCTAAAAAATGCATTGCTTCCAATACCAAAAGTTTAAGCCTAAACAAGATAGTACAAATCACTTTCAACCATATATTACATAATGCACAGTTGCTAATTCCACCGTATTTACATTAAAATAATTTTTTCACTTAAAATATTTACTCAGTAGTTAGAATTCCATAAGCAGTTAATTTCTATTCTAAGGTTCCCTTGACTTCAATATAATGTACATATATTAAGAAACTGGAAATTGTATATGTTCTTCTTGCTAATAATTTCATCATTAAAAATAATTTATTGATACAGAATTGCTGTAGTGAATGTAGTATAGTAAGTGAATTTCCCCATTTTTCCCTCAAACTGTGTCAAAAGTATGCAGTCACTGCTTAGAAGTGTAAGATTTGGTAAATATAAATGTATTTATGGCTATGAAGGTGCCTCTCTGAAAAATCCTTTTTCTCTAGATAAAGCCTAAAGCTATTAGAGTAGTTCAGTTCCCCCATAGTCCTACAACAGTAACTACCTCAGAAGGAGGTCTCTCTTCCTCTCTCCTCACCTCCCTTCCCCCGTTCCATAGTTTGGAAACTACCACAAAAGCAGCAGGAGTCATAAGGACCTGAGATTTTTCCCAGACTTGAAACAACTCTGGACAACCCTTTTGGATTTATATATGACATGATAGTACTGTATGTATCTGCAATGTATTATGGCAGTACTGTTCATTTGAGAACTCATCACAGCTGAAATGATTAGGCATGACAGAATGATTGACTTTTTTAGATATACCGGAACAAACAGGCTCAGTTCTGCCTCAAGTCTTTCCAGCCCTGAATGGCCTCTGCATCTAATAGCTGCAATTTCTCCCGTTGGTTGAGTAATATTGTTTGATAGCTTGCTCAACACCTCTTGCAGAAAGAGCTACAGTCAGTTTGGCCATTGAGGCTGCCGACATTCAGCCACCATAAAACTGCAATGTATCAAGGTTTCTCTTCTATTGCATCACTAATTCTTTAATATATAATAAAAGGTGAGCTGAAATACACTTGAAGAATGATTTATATTTATTATAGACTTATTTATGACCTGTAACAAGTTGGGTGGTTTTTTTTGCTACCTAGCAGAGGCATCTTTTAGGAAACTGTGGTATGTTAAAAAAAAGGTGCAAATATTAATGTACAAATATTTCCTAGATGTTTTTAGGTTATGTGACTGAAAAATACTGCTGGCCCCTACATCTCTAACTTCTATCTATAATGATATGTACGATGTTTAGTCATCCTCCTTCTCAGATAAAGCTTGCTAGCCCAGTTACTAACGTGTTAAACTATTAACAAAGTTAAAGACCAAAGCACTAAATCAAGTTGTGTTTTAAAAAAATTATCCAAAACCAAAACCTTATGAAAATATAGAGCTGGGGGCTTGAGTAATAAATAAGAAAAACAAGAATTGTTTGCTTACATGCCCAAACTTAATAGAATTGATATTGCAGCACCCTTGTGAAATTAATTGCATAACTTGAAGAATAAGATGTAACTTATTCAAAAGGACAGAGAAAGCAAAGTGGGAATTGAAATAGCACTCTATCAAAATAGTGTTAGCTCTTACTAATTTACTGTACTGGTTTTGGTTGGGATAATTTTCTTCATAGCAGCTCATACGGTGCTGTTTTAGATTTGTGACCAAACCAGTGTCAATAACACAGGGATGTTTTACTCATTGCTGAGCAGTGCTTACACAGAGCCAAGGCCTTCTCTGCTCCTCACAGTACCCCACCAGCGAGTACACTGGGAGTGCATAAGGAGCTGGGAGGGGACACAGCTGGGACAGCTGACACCAACTGATCAAAGGGATATTCCATGCCATATGATGTCATGCTCAGTATATCAAGCTGGGGGAAAAGAAGGAAGGGGGAGACATTCAGAATGATGGCATTTGTCTTCACAAGTAACTGTTGAGTGTGATGGGGCCTTGCTTTCCTGGAGATGGCTGAAGTTCCACCTGCCTGCTGATGGGAAATAGTGAATTCCTTGTTTTGCCCTGCTTGTGTGTGTGCCTTTTGTTTTACCTATTAACCTGTTTTTAACTTAATCCACAATCTACAAGCGTTCTCACTTTTACCCTTCTGATTCTCACTCCTATCCCACAGTGGGGGGAGTGAGTGAGCAGCTGAGTGTGGCTCTGCTGCTACTGGCATTAACCCACAACAGTTACCCATATCTGACAAGCAAATGATCCTTGGAAAGATTATGGATCACTATTCAAATGTATAACGAGGCTTCACAGAATATTGACACTAACTCTTAAAGTCACCTACATAAGTAAAGTAAGTGATATTACCGAAATCATTATTTTCAGTGAAACATACCAGATGTTTCACCCTCCTGATGCAATTGATTTCATCAGAACTGTCATTTTCCTAACTTAAGAACATTTTCACTCATTTAAGATAAATTCCAAATTAATTTAGTTATGAACACAGAAGCAATATTACTTTGTAGTAAGTACTCTTATTCTGAATATAATTGCTCCGTGCAAGTGGAATAAGACAGAAAAAATATGTTTGGTGTTTAAAAAATAGCATTTTCACAAGTCTACAAGTAAATTATGAGTTAAATCACCTAATTTTATGAACAGAAAAACATTACATTACATATTCTAAAAATCTGTAATTAAGAAGCTAATTATTGTATTGGCTTAGAGGATTATAAAAAACAGATATTAAAAACAATAAAAAATGTAGTATAGCAAATGAAGATTGTGTCAGTGACTACAAATTAAAAACTAGGGAAACAAAAACACAGCAGATAAAATATCTCGCTATTAATTTTGGAAGATTAAGGGAATATGTTCTAAGAATGGTAAAACTGTGAACAGCAACACAAAGAGCACAGAAGTATGTAATAAACATAGCTCATCAGGATTTGGGAAAAATGTGGTGATAAATGTATTACATAGGAAGAATTGCCTTCCACTTCATCAATAATTTCAGAGGACACTGTATTTCCTTAATCTAGTAGTTTATAAACTGTGGTTCAGATATTTTTTACCTGAGGATTTTAGGAGAGTTTATCTAGGAGTTTTCTGGATTATTAATATAGATTTTTAACAAGCCTTAGGCCTTTATGAGATATTTTGAATGGAACTAAGTATTTGAATTAAAAATTATTTTTAAAATAATAACACCATAAACACTGGCTAAACCCAATGTTCAGAGCATTATGAACTTTCAAGTGTTACTTTCAGCCAGATTGAACTATTGTATTAAATTTGGCAAAAGGCACAGAAAATTCTTAGAGGCACTCTCTGTCTCCATCACTGTAACTCTTTAACTTATGACAGGTTTAAAACTACATGAGAAGATTAAAATCTGATTTAAAGTTCAAAATCTGAATGTGTAAAATCTAAAGCTTTGCATTTAGGATTTATTTTTTTTAAAGATAATATTTGAAAATTATGTGTTACATTTCACAGTCTATGAGCAAAAGGTTTCCACTAAGACTCTAACTTCACATGGTTACAATTCTCTAAGAAGAATTGTCAATGAAAACACATTTATGTAGTCATATTTAGCAACATTTGTCAATAATTAACACAGACAGACTTAAATAATACTTTTGGGTATTACATACAGTAGAAGACAGGGGTAACCACATAGCAGGATCTGTGACTTAACTTTGCAATCATGAGCTTGTAGTGACATGGTTGGCTTTAACCATGGCATGTTACAATTATTGTTAGTGACTGAGGCAGCTGTTTGTCATCCTTGCCAGCAGCCTAATAACTTTGTATCACAAAGACAGCTTCATCTTAAGGCATGTATATGTCTTAAGATGAAGCTGTCTTTGTGATACAACATTATGTCCTCCCCACTTTTCTGTCGGACCTTTTAAACTGATTGATTTTTACTCCATTGCACTGTTATCCTCTGCTCACACTGCTGTTGTACGTCTAAATCCATCGGAATACTCTGAAAGTTTAACATCTACTAACTGCTCAGTCTCCTAGCATTGCACAGGTAGCAGGAAGATTTCATGCTTGTGCTACAACCAGTATGGTTTGTGAATGCAAGCTATCTACATCTTTTGTAAGTATGTCAGAACAAGGATCATATTCTGATCTCAAAACTATAGATGTATTTATAGTTGAAATAGAGAAGGAACAGCTTCCCCACAGAATGAAAGTTTGAAACTGATAGTTTTGAACAAGAATGTAAAAAGACCTTTAAGAACAGAATGTATCACAAGATCATTAATAACTGAGTCATTAGAGTAGTTCTGAGTAATGTAAGAAATTACGCATTGTCCAATTCTGTAAGATATTGGAAAGGATTTAAATCTGAGTCTAAAATGTGACTATCTTAACTGAGTGACTATTTAATATCTGGTTTCCTGATATTTACACATGGGCCTGTTCTGGCTTGCATTCATTGGTTTGAGGAAGCTTGATAAAAAGAATGGAATTGAAATATACCTAAATAGCAACAGATCCTAGTTGGTTTGCACTAGGATGAAAGTGAAAATTTGAAAAGCNGAATGGTAAAACTGTGAACAGCAACACAAAGAGCACAGAAGTATGTAATAAACATAGCTCATCAGGATTTGGGAAAAATGTGGTGATAAATGTATTACATAGGAAGAATTGCCTTCCACTTCATCAATAATTTCAGAGGACACTGTATTTCCTTAATCTAGTAGTTTATAAACTGTGGTTCAGATATTTTTTACCTGAGGATTTTAGGAGAGTTTATCTAGGAGTTTTCTGGATTATTAATATAGATTTTTAACAAGCCTTAGGCCTTTATGAGATATTTTGAATGGAACTAAGTATTTGAATTAAAAATTATTTTTAAAATAATAACACCATAAACACTGGCTAAACCCAATGTTCAGAGCATTATGAACTTTCAAGTGTTACTTTCAGCCAGATTGAACTATTGTATTAAATTTGGCAAAAGGCACAGAAAATTCTTAGAGGCACTCTCTGTCTCCATCACTGTAACTCTTTAACTTATGACAGGTTTAAAACTACATGAGAAGATTAAAATCTGATTTAAAGTTCAAAATCTGAATGTGTAAAATCTAAAGCTTTGCATTTAGGATTTATTTTTTTTAAAGATAATATTTGAAAATTATGTGTTACATTTCACAGTCTATGAGCAAAAGGTTTCCACTAAGACTCTAACTTCACATGGTTACAATTCTCTAAGAAGAATTGTCAATGAAAACACATTTATGTAGTCATATTTAGCAACATTTGTCAATAATTAACACAGACAGACTTAAATAATACTTTTGGGTATTACATACAGTAGAAGACAGGGGTAACCACATAGCAGGATCTGTGACTTAACTTTGCAATCATGAGCTTGTAGTGACATGGTTGGCTTTAACCATGGCATGTTACAATTATTGTTAGTGACTGAGGCAGCTGTTTGTCATCCTTGCCAGCAGCCTAATAACTTTGTATCACAAAGACAGCTTCATCTTAAGGCATGTATATGTCTTAAGATGAAGCTGTCTTTGTGATACAACATTATTTCCTCCCCACTTTTCTGTCAGACCTTTTAAACTGATTGATTTTTACTCCATTGCACTGTTATCCTCTGTTCACACTGCTGTTGTACGTCTAAATCCATCGGAATACTCTGAAAGTTTAACATCTACTAACTGCTCAGTCTCCTAGCATTGCACAGGTAGCAGGAAGATTTCATGCTTGTGCTACAACCAGTATGGTTTGTGAATGCAAGCTATCTACATCTTTTGTAAGTATGTCAGAACAAGGATCATATTCTGATCTCAAAACTATAGATGTATTTATAGTTGAAATAGAGAAGGAACAGCTTCCCCACAGAATGAAAGTTTGAAACTGATAGTTTTGAACAAGAATGTAAAAAGACCTTTAAGAACAGAATGTATCACAAGATCATTAATAACTGAGTCATTAGAGTAGTTCTGAGTAATGTAAGAAATTACGCATTGTCCAATTCTGTAAGATATTGGAAAGGATTTAAATCTGAGTCTAAAATGTGACTATCTTAACTGAGTGACTATTTAATATCTGGTTTCCTGATATTTACACATGGGCCTGTTCTGGCTTGCATTCATTGGTTTGAGGAAGCTTGATAAAAAGAATGGAATTGAAATATACCTAAATAGCAACAGATCCTAGTTGGTTTGCACTAGGATGAAAGTGAAAATTTGAAAAGCTGAAAGAGCATATTAACAATCTTATTAATTCAATTCTCCATCTCAGATGCTTTTGTGACCATCAGCTCTAGCAATATGCAAATCCTGCTGTGCTGGTACCACAATATTTCTGAAGATACTTATTCCAAACACTATCATACTGCAACAGTTTTTCCTGTAGAACTATGCTGATTCATGGTACTGTATTTAATCATTTTGGATAATAGCCATCTGAAGCATCTAAGACAGACCACAGTGTTGAAGTACTCCATGGTTTTTTGACAATTTCTTAATAGCATCTCCTAAAAGGCCTCAGCTCATTCCCCTCCTTGCTTTCCCTGAAATAAAATGCATGTGTCTGCAGCTGTAAAATATTATAGTCATTTTTTTTCTTTGCAGTTAAGTCTTTCACGTAAACTTGATTATAAGCCATTTTTGAGATGTCAGTCAGAAAGGCAATATACAGGATTAACACACATAGTAGCTGTGAAAACAAGAAAGAAGGACTACTTTTTTATTATATCATTAGTTAGCTTTGTAACTTTTTCTTAAATTACTCTGCTTCCTTCTTAAGCACTCATACTCTCAGTATCAAGATATGGTTCATTATGATAGCTTCCACAATCTTCTTTTCAAATACTCTCATTTTTGTTCAACAAGACAGTCTGCACGCACATGAAATGGAGTAGGGTAGAAGTACATTAACAAAAACACATCATGAAACCGGTTGAGTGTTGTGGCATATGTGACCAATTTCACTCTTTAAAGTAACTTCAACCGATCTTAGAATATTTTACTAACACTAGTTAAGACTCTGTCCTACACTTATCATGACAGCAACTGAAATTCCTGTTGAAAATTAAGCAACAGCACTAGCAGCAAACGATATGCTTTCTGCATTACCTTCTTGCAAACTCCAATCCAGTATGAAATGTAGAAATGGAAGGGAACTGGACAAACAAAAGTGTGGAGAAGAACACCATTAAATGTAATGCATACGTTGCATCATGTTTATAGACATAACTATTTAAGATGGCTATTACTATAAAAACAACAACAAACAAACAATCAAAAATAAAACAAAGCTGCAAGAAGTGGACAAACACTATTAATGGCCCAGAGATCTTGCAACTGAAAGATCCCAATGTGCTTCATGTCTTCACCTCTTGCGCCTTTCTACTGTATATCTATTTCATTCGTTCTTGATCATCTTGACAGGAACAGCCACATGCCACAGCTTTGTATAGCAAAGAGAAGAGAGATGCTGCAATTCAATCTGTTGCTCTCATTAATCTTTTTGCTAAGAAGAAAAAATACATGCTTGAATTCTGTCCAAACTGTCTGCTACCATGGAAATAGAAAATCATCTTTGTAAGAAAATGCTACACTGTATCTACTAATATTCCAGCCACAGTATGGTGTGTAGCAGTAGAGATTTTGGAAGAACTTCATCTCATGATCTGAGAACCGTTCAGTACACCCTGTAAAATAATTAATACTCTCAATTCATGCTCACTGAAAATCCAGAAGAAGCTGAAGAAGTTTGTCACTTTACAAGAAGCATTTTACATCTTTGCATTGTTCGATCTTAAAGCAATACCTCAGAATCAGATTATTTCCTTTTTGTAAAAGTAGCTTCCATGTTACAGACATACAGTTGTTAATATTGATGACAATAGAACAAAAGCTCAATTCAATTTTAAAAATAGCTTCTCTTGGTTGTGGTCAAGATGGAGTGCCTTTGGAAAATCTGAAACAAGTTGCTGAAGTAATTTAATGAGCCATAAAGTAGCAGGAGTTAAATATTTCTCTATTTTTTAAAGGGAAGCCTTTTTTGATCATTCAATAGAAACAGCTTGGGGTTGCATTTGTATTTCAGACTAGACAAACTCTGTTTGTCTACAACATCTAGGATGACCTTTTTTTTTCTTCTTTCCATTTAAGAAAATATATTGATTTGTACAATGGCAAAACCAGAACAGACATCTGCTACATATTGCTCAAACAATGCAGGGCACAGCATTATTGTGTCTGAATACAAAATACTGTAAGTAGACATAAAAAAAATATAGGTTACAAAGAGTAGAAAGTATGAAGTAATAGTAACATATCAATTGCAGAAGGATTGTAAAGTGGAAAATAAGTTTTAACACACTTTTACCTTTTGTTTTAAAAGAGACAGCTTTACCAAGAAATCAAATAGATAATTTAATCTCCTTTTGCCCTTAGTTTCACTGTGTAAATAGAGATAAACCTGTACTTCAGACTGTTTATAGGTCTTCAGAGGAAGCACTTCTGTCTTCTTGCAGCCTTGGATCAAAAAGAAACCTAAATTCTGGCTTTCCCTTTACTATTATCCCTTTTCTAATGAGGATGAACTGAAAATATTTGCAATCTAACTCTTGAAAACTGCACAGTTTGTCAAGATTCCAGTATCTTATAACATCTCTTCTGACTGCCAATACATGCAGATGTAAAGATTTCCTCGAGTGTACCTTGAGTATTAGTTCATTTATACCTTGAAACAAGCAGTTGTCTGGGGCAAGAATGAGGGTAAAACTCATAATCTTGCTGACTGCAATGTTAACATGGTTCAAAAAATTCAATATGAGTCTACTTCTGATCTCATTAACAACAAATTGAGGTGGAGGAGTGTGAGGTGGGGGAGTTAAAGATATTGATAGCTATATGACTATTAAAAGNCTGTCCTTCTTGAACTGAGAGGCCAATATTCCTGTATATAATGGTTTTTGTATTTTCAGACAGCTATGTATATAACTGCAAACTGGTACTAAACTACAAGGGGAAATTCATCTAACATGAGATCCATATAATTGACCTAGAAGTAATACACTATCAGCTCATTAAAAGTTGAAGCCTTATACAGCATCATAAAGGTATAATGACTCCTTGAGTCAAATATAAGACATTTTCTTAAACAAGTATAAGACATTTCTTATTTCTGGGCCCAAATTCCATAATCTGGGGAATGAAATAAATTCTTCAACTAACCTGCAGGCTTGGAGAAAAAGGCCAAAGTATACAGCAAACAATCACAAAGATGTTAGGATGAGTGCATTCCTGCTGTTCTCAGTACAGCAAGTCAAACAGAAAAATGCATTTTAAAAATAAACAAAGGGGGTCTTGGATTGTGACCTGAGTGAAGCAAAGTGAACAAAGGTTATTGGGTAGATGACAAACCTGAAACCTGAAGGATTGGTAGTAAGTTTAATGGATGAATGATACAAATCAATGTTCACATCATTCTATAAAATGTGATATATATGATATGATAAACATGTATCTTAAAAGTATATCACAGTGCCAATAGAATTAAATCTGTGTTACACAAACTGCTCTTAAATGGACAAGACATAGAAATTCATCTTGACAGTGCTCCATTCATATCAGTTAGCTACAGGTACAAAAGAAGGATCAAAACAAATGGGCTCCTAGGTCTGAAGTTACAGAAGCTAAGGAAGGCAGACAAATGTGGGATAATATTCAAAAGAGTTTGAGTCCCCTGTTAATGCAAGGAAGTCCCAGAATTCCACTGACAACATGACTTGCTGTCATGATTTGGAGAAGATAAATAAAGTTGTACCTCAATGGCTTATCACCAAAGCAGATAACATTTGAGGTGCTTATTTAGTTCTAATATTACCGAATTTAGAACAAACATGCAGAACCAAAACCAACAAACAAATTAATCATCCACATTTCGATTTAGCTATCTTCATTATTTTATGGAGGACTTGTTTGAAAACATATAGTAGCCTTTTTTTCATCAGCATGTTACCTTTCCACTGCTACATGCATTCATGCACCTGTGCATAGCTTCAGTAATTATTAAAAATGCCAGAAAAGAAAAACAAACTATCTGTAATCCTGACTTACAAAGTATATTCTCCAACTGTCAACTCATTGACTGGTGACCTTACTCTTTTTTTACACTTTGATCATCAAAGCTCTGCCAGTGGCCTCAGGTACATGTTCAGTCAGAGATGAGACAGAATTAGCCTTAAAGATAGAAACACTCAGTGTCAAAGAAGAGATTCTCATTATGCTCCAGAAAGTTTTATTGGATAACAGTGAGTGATTTTACTTTACCTAACTTTAGAAATCTGTGCTAAGTCACACCAAAGGATCAGCAGATTATGTTGCATGGGAGTTTCAGAGATCCTTAACAGACTGAAAAATACTAGTGCTGACATTTCATCCTTGTCTATATCCCTGAGGACACTATCCGTCAAAATAAATGCTATCATATCTATGCTGCTGTTGTGGTTTAAG